>NW_021025474.1:465366-637866 GCF_004153795.1 Camellia sinensis | reverse complement strand
TGAGATCCATTTTAGTCTGGAAAAGTATCTGAATTTTGATGAGTGAGAGCTCAGTACCTCTATTTTTTTTTTGGTTGTTGTAGTTGGAAGCTTCATTTTTGTGGGGATTTGGATCCTCTCCATTTCATAGGGAAATATTGATTCATTTACGTTCTATGAAAGTTGGGTATTCTTTTAGTACTGATTAAAACTCTTTCTAGTTAGCTGAAATGCATGTTGTGCGATCATAAAATTTGGTGAAATCAATTTATCGATCTGGGTTGGTATAAATTATGTGTTTTGATCTGATTTTTGATGGGATTCTTAATTAAGATTGGTTTTTATGAGGCTCAAAAATATCAGACCGAATATTTTTTTTAATATTAATTTTAATCTGTTGTTAAATTTCAATTATGAGCGTATAGACCTCTCCAATTATTTTCGAGCTTGCTCTTCAAACCGGCCTATCGCTCTCCTCTGTGAAAAGGTTCTACTTCCTAAATTTCTCTCAATGCCATTCAATTGCAGTGCGGGAAGCTTACTAAACAGTTGCACTCCCGGATATATATGTTGGGTCATTCTAATGTTGATGAGGTTTTTATCTATTGTATTTGTGAGAATACTCCTATAAAGCTACGGATTTATGTGTACTTTTTTTCCCTTACATTACTAAAAATTGTAATTTTGTACTAAATAATATATAAATGAAAATTATTGTGGGTGTTGGGTTTAGATGATAAAGATAAAACAAATAGGACAGTTATGCCAACTCTTCCATTGGAGTGTCGTGGGGTTTGAGTGAAGCAGTTATCTAGTTTTTGAAACAATATTATATGATCGTGTTCAATCATATTATATTAGGGTGTGATGGGTGTGAATAAAATATAAATTTTAATTTTAAATTGATAATATATTTTTTATGTTATTTAAGTAATAAGAGTGTTTTTTAGCAAGTTAAATGAATGGTCTTAGATTCAAGTCTTGTGTCTCTCATCATATATATATATATATATATATATATATTATTAAAAGTAGTGTTTTTTCTTTACTTTGGCGACACATTCTAAATGCTTACTTTTTTTTAAAAAGCCACATCAATATGTCTTTTCTATTTAAATATAAAGTTTTATATAAACTCAATTTTAATTATAATAACCAATTTTATATGGACTTTATTCAAAAAATACTTATTTTTCATATATTTTTATATATAGTTGATATTTTAGTTTAATTATTATGACATTTCAAAAAATTTATTTCGATATACAAATAAATAAATAAGATAAAATGTGCTTAATTATGTGCATCGCACGGATTAAATTAATTTTATTTTTTATTTTTAATTTTCGTCTTAATATTAAGTTATATTTAATTTTTCTTATTTAACATGAAATTATTTATTACAAAATATTTATATTTAATTTAAATTTTATATACCTATATACAATATGAATGGATAATTCAAAAAAAATATTAAAGAAAAAATCAATACTCTACATAATTAATTAATTTATTTTCTTCTTAATTCAATCACAACATATTTATGTTCTAATTTATTTTCTTTTTAATCCAATCATAATATATTTATATTTAATCTTTTAAATAAATTTTGTGTAATTCTATTTATATATATTTTTATTTTCTAAATAAAAATAAGTAATTAGAATCACTTTTAATTTTATATTACTAAATTCTCTTTTTAATTTAACTATTATTTTTAATATCAAAATGAGTGTTTATTTTACTATCTTATAATTTAAAATATATCATATAAAATCATTATAAAATAAATTTTGTGTAATTCTATTTATATATATTTTTATTTTCTAAATAAAAATAAGTAATTAGAATCACTTTTAATTTTATATTACTAAATTCTCTTTTTAATTTAACTATTATTTTTAATATCAAAATGAGTGTTTGTTTTACTATCTTATAATTTAAAATATATTATATAAAATCATTATATGATAACTATACTTTTATAGCATAATAGAACTACAATGATCAAAATAAGCAAATAATTATTTTATATAAGTATTCAACTAATACTTTTATAGAGCAATAATGCTAAGATTATTAAAGTAAATAATTTAAATTAAAATTAAAATTAATATTATTATTTTGTAACACATATCATAATATAACATATTATTACATTGATTAAAGTTAACTCTATTGTGATTTCAGATATCATATTTCTAGAAGTGATTTACATACACGTGTAGTGTCCAGTTTGATATTGATTGATTAAAATAATAGAACTCAATAAATTTTTTTGTTGGTTAAGTTTTTAGAAGATAAATTGACAAATGTCAAATAATAAATAGTGTGGAGTATTATTTTAAAAAATAACGATTCAATGAAAATGATTGTGCATATTCAAGGCACATATTGATGTTTCTTGATTAATTTTTAGGGCAAATTACAAACACCCCTTCGAAGTTTGGTGAAAATACAGATTCTCCCTTGAGGTTTGAGAAATTATATCCCACCCCCTGTGGTTTATATTTCCATAACAAATTGCCCATTGAGATTTTTATTTTCATACAGATTTCCTCCTAATTTCTCCTAATTTGTTATGAAAATTTGACCCTCAGAGGGCAATTTGTAATTTCTCAAACCTCAGGGGAGAATCTGTATTTTCACCAAATCTCGAGGGGGGTGTTTGTAATTTACCCTAATTTTTAATAAATTTTACAATCTTAGGGGGTGTTTGTTTTGAAAGGATTGGGCATGGGATTGGATTATGGACTAATAATCCGTTGTTTATTTCAAAAGTTTTTCTTCGGACTATTAGTCCCATATTTGTAGGATTATGCTATCCCATGGGAGTGGGTGGGATAGAAACCATGAGATAACCTATGCAATTAGTTTTTAAAATTATATTTTTGCCCTTTGGTATTTAATTATGTATTATATTTAGTAAAATTCAATAAAATTTAAACGTTTCAATTTAAAAGTAAAATAATTTTTTTAATTTTTTTTTGGTTTTATTTATTTAATTTTTTAAAATATTTTTTTTGTAGATGTTTTATTGATGTTTTATTTTAAAATTTTGTTTATATTTTATTTAATTTCATTATTTAAATTTTAATAGATGTTTTATTTTATTTCATTATTTGATTATTATTTAAAATAAATTTATTTAAAATTTTAATTAAAAAATAACATATATTTTTATTGATATAATTTTTAAAAATAAATTTATTTAATTGTGCAAAAAATAAAATAAAATAAATTTTTATTTAATCTAACTAAAAATAATTAAAATAGGAAAGCTATGTTTAATATTACTATTACTTAGTAAATAATTGAAAATGATAAAATAGTTATTTGAGCATTTATCCTTCTCCATAATATCCCAAACAAATATTGGATTCACTAAAAATAGTCCAATCCAGATATCTAATCCCATGATTAAACAAATATAGGAAACAAATCTAGTCCAACCAAATAGTCCGGGAACAATGTATCCTAGAACTAATAGTTCGATGGATTACAATCCCCCCTTATCCAGTCCGTCCAAACAAACACACCCTTAGTGATATAAGCATAAATCCTATTTTAGAATCAACTCACCTTAAGCATTTTTCTATGTGATAAAATACTTAAATATTCTCATAGGCAAGATGGTTTTCAGGCTTTTTTGGTTATTTTAGCCACAAAAAACAAAATAGGCTATTTTAGCCATAACAAACAAAACATCACATCCAACCTATAATCATTACATTCTTCTCTCACAAAAAAAGTCAAAAAAGCCAAAAAGCCAAAAAGTCCTTCCCAAACCAAGCTTTTTAGCCCAGGCTAAAATAGCCAAAAAAGCTAAAAAGCCAAAAAGCCAACCCACTTCCCAAACAGAGGCTAAGAAAGTTTAAAAAGTCAAAAAGTTAACTTTTTACTAATTTATGAATATATATTTTAAAATTTTATTTATATTGACATATATTCACCCAATTAATCTATTACAATGGTTTTAATTGCACATAATAATTTTTCACATACAAGATTTATTAGCTGAACGAATGAACGACTAGAAACTTGAGTTAGATTTTGAAATTAATATTTGTATTAGTTGTATTAATGAATTTAATTTGTATTGACTTGTATTAAATGGTATTTAGCTTTTTATTCGCGTTATGTATAAATATTATAGATTTATTTATTTTAATTATTTATTATTGATTGATTCACTTATTTTTAAGGAGTGTTTGACATAACCCATATAAGTGCACATATTTAGATAAGTGTACTTATTTGGGTTACATCATTTCTATATTTTTTTTACACATCTTTTTGTAAAAGACAAAATATATTCATTTAGATTATCTCAAATACCTCATAATATACTAGAACCTACTAGAACCGTGGTTCCAATGATTACATTGAGCTTTGTCTATTTGTCAAGTTTTCTGACTTAGGCATCGGAGAGGTTTCCGGCACACACCCGCCGGCTAGCTCACGTTTGTGTTTTCAGGTGACAAAGCGACGTCGTACGGAGGAGCGCGGACTTGGTCAACAGGATTATACGAGGAGAATTATTTCCTCCCCGTACATATATCTATACGTTTTTTATTTTCTTCAACTTTGTAATTAAATATTAGGCATTATTGGATTTGGACTTCGATCCAGTCATAAATTCCTATATCAAAAGAATAATGTTATATACATTAATTAATGTATTAATTAATGATATAATATGATTTAAAAAATTTTTGGTATAATTTATATAATGAGTGGAGTCAATAATAATGTTATAATTAGTATTGATATACTAATTAGTACACTAAAATGTAATAAAAATAACTAGACGGGGGGCTAAGAGTAAATGTACTTACCAATCAGGGTTATTTAATAATTTTACTAAACTTACGCACTATACAATAAATATAAAACACAGAACACACTCTTCGCGTCTTCTCCTTCTTCATGTTTCAGGGCGGCCCGAATCGAATCACATTAACAAGCCCTCACAAAGCCCTAGAAATTTAATCCAAACAGTTCTCTTACTACATATCAGTACTCACAAACCCTAGTTTCTCTCCCAGGTTTGTTCTTTATTCATTTTCTTCAATTTTCTTTTGCCATCTGTTTGGTTGCCGAGAAAAACCAGGCAAAGATGGAAAAACAAAATATAGCCATTTTGATTTGCCTTTATTTGTATTCCGAAACAATGAAATAACGAATTGAATTAAAATCTATATGGTTGTTTCAGATTCAGCTTGGTTTATATTTCGATGCAACCAAACAGAGCATTAGCGAAAAATGATCAATCTTTGTGCACATTTGGTTAATGTAGTGTCTGAAGTACAATGATTGTAATCATTGTATATACATTTTGTTGTTCCTTTGGCTTGTGTTAATTTTGTATATTTGTGTATTAATTTCAGTTTTCAGGTAAGTAGAAATATATATTAGGCATAAATGGGTAGTAAGAAAAGAGGGTCTAGTGTGGCAGAGGAAGTAGAAAATCAGTTAGATACAGGCACTGATAATGTTGTTTCAGAGCCAATGAAAAAGAAAATGAAAAAGGAGAAGCAGAAAGAAGTTGCTGATGGGTCTGGAACCCCATCTTCAACTGCGCAATCTATTACATCAATGGAGAGAAGGAAGAAAAGAAAAGCATTGGATAAAGAGAAACACCGCGAGACTTCTGATGATGTGGGAGCGAAGCCCAAACCTTTGGATTTGAAGGTTGATGAGACTTGGGTGCCTATGGCAACTTCGCCGAGTGGTGGTCTGCCTGAGTTTCATATTAGTGTTTTTAAGGGCCTTGCATCGGCTGATGCTAGTGTAAGAGAAGCATCAGTTGAAGCAATGGTAATAGAGTTGCGGGAAGTCCAAATGGCGTATGATAAGCTAGAGAAAAAGGAGCTGGTTGATGGTGGGTTGCAATTGGAAGCAGAAAAGGATGATGGGTTGAATAACTGTGCACCTTCTTTGAGATATGCTGTTCGGAGACTTATACGTGGTGTTTCTTCATCAAGAGAGGTGTGCTCATTTGATTTGATTCATGATCTTGTATAACTTTATTGCATTTGTGGAATGTATTTGAGTGGTGCCTTTATTTTTTTTCTTCGTCTTTTCTAAACAACATCCTCATATGTGTTCTTTTTAAACTGAATTGCTCATCTTTACATTTGGAATACAAAATGAAAGACAAAAATTGCTTGGAATGTATCATTTCATTTTCCCATGTTGCATTCTTTTACTTACCTCTTATGGTTCTAATTCTGACTTTGTTTATTATTTCCAATATGGATCTCTGCCTCTGTTGAAATAATCAAATCAATGAAGGAAAGTTTTTTAATAAAATCAGGTAGTTTTTAAGTTTTAGCATATTCCAAAGAAGTAATTTATGCTTTATCGACTCATTTCATATCATGGTTCAAGTGTTAAAAATCCGAGAATTTTATTACTCTTTTTCGAAATTCAAAGAAGTTCCCATAGCGGAATATGAAGCATAAAAGAAAATACCTATTAAACTGATCACAAGAATACCAGTTATAGTGCCTATTAGCCAGAGAAGAATCCTTCCATCGTATCAACCATTTCACCCACTTCCCTCCACATTTCATCAAATGGTCTTGCTAGAGACATAAATAGTCATAGATAATTATGTGATGAGATCCTTTCGAATGTAAACATAAGAACTCAACGGGATTCCCTTAACCATTTTATGATGAAAAAAGAATCAACCGTATATTTTGGGTGCATAGCAGGTATACACTATACAATCAAATATAAATTTCCTTAGGATAATGGAAGGTGCTACTAGTGACTTGATTTTTAAGTCATCAGTGGTTGATATTTGTTTAGACAATCCCTCTCCTCCATGAGATTCAATCAGACATTTTTCAATATATTTCATCTTTTTATGATTTGTAGATGTAATGTTATGCATAGATAATTGAATATTCTTGTTGATGGATCTCCAGTGCAAACCTTAAACACTTTCTCTTTGAAGTCATGAAACCTGCTAATGGGCTCATAATTGTGATTGCTTTGGCTGGATCATCTATTGCTTGTGTTTATCATATAAGACTATTTGGAGTTAAGTTACTCATTGTCTGTTAGTTCAATGCTGGGTGCTGCATATCTTCTTGCAGAATATTTTTTGTTGTTGGAATATGCCTAAATGCATTTTTTTTTCTCACTTACTTATGGCGTGTGTGCGGTCTTCTATGCCTTTACAGTGTGCAAGACAAGGCTTTGCATTGGGTTTGACTATATTAGTTGGTGCAATTCCAAGCATCAAAGTTGATGCATTGCTGAAATTGATAGTTGATTTGTTGGAGGTCTCTTCTTCAATGAAGGGCCAGGTGGGAAAAAGTTCCTTTATGTTAGTCTTTGGTGAGGTGTCCTTTTTTTCTTTCTTTTTTCATGTGAAGCTCCTACTTTTCTCTTTATTGTGTTGCAGGAAGTGAGGGATTGTCTTTTGGGTCGCTTGTTTGCTTATGGGGCTGTCGCACGATCAGGAAGGCTAACTGAAGAATTGGTTTCTGATAAAAAATCTGCTTCCATCAGAGAATTTATCAGCTCCCTTATTTCCCTTGCAGCCAAGAAGCGGTACTTGCAAGAACCTGCTGTCTCAGTTATTTTTGACTTAATTGAAAAGGTACTTCATTCCCTATTAAGTTTATCATGCAGTTATACAACTATGTATCTATTCTTCTTCACATTTAAGATTATTTGAGTGCCATTTCATCTGAGACAAGGTTGATAATTTGGGTTTTATGTGGTTCTCCTATCATATAAGCTATTAGATTGAAACAACAGGGAATTTCTTGAAGAATGGTGTTTTAGGGCTTGTTTGGTTTGCATCTCAAGACACAATTTTTGAGAAAAATTTCCAAATTTTGTTTGATTCAAATTTTTTGAAAAACATTTCGAAAATTACTCTCTCTCTTACACATCAATCAATTACTTTTTCTCTCTCTCCCCTCTCTTTCTCAATCACTTTTTCTCTCACACGCATTTACTCAACTACAATAAAATATCAAATCATCCCAAACTTCCAAATTCCAAAACTATTTTCAAAATATACAACCAAACAAATTAAAAAAATTTCTAAACTCTCTTTCCAATTTTTTTTTTTGAAAATTTATCTCAAAACACAAACCAAACACATTTTTTCTGCTGTCTGGCTTGATTCCGTTGTCCTGTCACTAAGTTATTTACATATCCTTGCCTACCTCATGCCTCCAAATTGTCCCACCTCTTTTCTTGGTGGGAAAAATTTAATAAATAAATCCATCATGTTGCTCCATTCATTTAAATGGAACGCATATGAAGAGGCTATTTAAAATACACTTATCTTTGAGTGTTGTCTTCTGCATATGTTATTTTGATTGTTGAAAATAGTTGGTGATTATTCAGTATGACAGTGGCTTCTTTGCAATTGCATGCAAGTTGCTTCAATGTGGATTTTTTTTACAGGCTTCCAGTACTCAGTTAATTGTTCCTAATCAAATTCCAGATCTACGTAAAGTTTATGTCATTTGATTGTGTTTCTAAAATTTTCTTGGATACCCTTTTGTTTTCATGGTAATCATATGGTGCTTTGGAGAAACTTAGGTAGCGTTTGGTAGAGTTTTCTAAATGTGATTTGAGAATAAGAGTTGTATTTTGAGTTTGTGAGTTTTGGAATTATAATTTGAGTGTGGAAAATTTGTTTGGTGAATGAGTTTGAATCGAGTGGGGAATTTTTGATGTGACATGTGATATTTGATACAAAAACTTATAACTCATAACCAAATACATAACTCAAAATTCTATTAAAGCTCATAATTTTTTTTTTAAAAATTCGGAAAATATTTTTTCTGAATATATAAAAATTAACATGTGTCAATTGCAAAAAAGAAAAAAAAAAAAAATTGCATTGTTCCGGTCAACCGGCCGGACGACCGGTGGGACGTCCGGTGGAATAGCTGGTTAGGCCAAATTTCAAAAAAAAAAAAAAATTTTGAAAATCGCGCCTCACACAGAGTTTTCTAAATGTTGTGGAAATATAGTTTGAACATCCTATCCAAACATCGTATTAGAATGTGTGGGTAGAATTATAGTTAGTAAATTGTTCCAAACACAGCCTTAATACTTAGCTCTCCAAAACAGCTTCCATGCTAATCTTTTCATGTAACGTATTATATGGTGGATTTGTGTAAGCAGATTCCCATTCATTGTCACACAAAACATGTTAAAAAATGTCACGGTGATTATCATTGGCCATCCTTTTATCTTGGTATTATTGTTAAGGGGAAGGGAAGGAAAAGGGAAAGGTAGGATGAAAGTATTATGATGGATGGGACGTATAAAAATGTGATACATATATCCGTGAGTATCCTGCATCAGGTTGTCTGTTGTGTCAATTACATTTCAATATTTTTTGTCCAAGCAACATATTTTTAGTGAGGACTAATGTTTAGGCATATCCCTTCCGCATGTGTCAGGTACTCCAAATGTCATATTGATTGGAGATAACTCACCCTTCAATCATTGAATGGAACCTATGCTAAGAAGCACGGGCAAGGATACAGATGCGGACACGGGACACGGCGATTTAAAAAAAATAGAGACATGGACACGACAATAAAAATGTTTTCATATATTTTTATGTGCTATCTAGATTAGTATTACATTCACAAACAACCAATATTAACAAAAAGTAACTCTAGTTCTTTTTTTTTTTTTCTTTTTTTAAAAAAGTACTTTTAAATTAACACTAATAGTTTATATCTTTTTTATGGATGATCTATTAAGTATTTAAACTTATGAAAAAAATAATAAATATTAAACATTCATCAAAAGTACTAAATAAAATGGGAGAAAAGATAACTTCGCATGTCCCTAGTGTGTCTCCGAAGTGCCCTTGGTGTCTCTCTTGAAAATAAATTAATTGAGGGACACGCCACGAGGTGTGTCCCATTCGTGTCCCTGAAGTGTCCGCGTGTCCCTGAAGTGTCCGTGTGTACAACACGGATACGACACTTGTTTTGAAGTGTCGGTGCTTCATAGAACCTATGTAACCTATAATTAATTTGAACAACAGATTGAACAGAAACTATTGTATGATCCACCCACTGCTCTTGGTGTTTGTAATTGGTGAAGTCTCTCTCTCTCTCTCTCTCCCTTTGCCTGTCTGTCTGTCTCTCTCTCTCTCTCTGAGTTGTGCGTATTTGCTGCTGTTGCGTATATTTCTCTTCATATGCATGTGGACTCATTGTGCTATAGTGTTCTTTTCTTTCCTGCTTGATTGTTGGAATCACAAAGTCATTGCTTTCTTGACTTTTTGTTGCTTTAGTCTTTCTCACTTTTCATTTTTTCTTTATTTCCTTTCATACCTATAAACTTATCTGCTCTGACATTGGAGCTGGCAATGGAACTATTAGATTCTATTCTCTATTTGGTTTATATAAAAAATTAATGTTGCTTATGGTATTGCAGTTACCAGTGAAAGCCTTGCTGAATCAAGTAATTGAAGCTCCAGGGCTGCAAGAGTGGTTTATTGGAGCAATTGAGGTTGGAAATCCTGATGCATTGCTTCTAGCTCTCAGAGTGCGAGAAAGAATTTCTGTCGACCGCAAAGTGTTTGGCAAACTTCTGCCTGATCCATATAGCCCTAGTGGTCTCTTTTCAGCTGATCATTTATCCTCCATTTCTAATTGCTTGAAGGTGATTTTCAGATTCATATTACAGCAGCAAGCATTCCTAACGAGGAGGAAATTGTTTTGATCTTTTTCTTTTTGGTAATATTGCAGGAATCTACTTTCTGTCAGCCTCGAGTTCATAGTGTTTGGCCTGTTTTGGTTAATATTCTTTTACCTGATATGGTTTTGCAAGATGTGGATTCAACATCAGGTTTAAATTCCATTAAGAAGCACAAAAAAAATCGCAAGTGTAGCTCATCTGAAGAAGAGATTGAGAAAAACCTTCGATGTTTTTTTGAAGTTGTTGTTGAAGGATGCCTTCTGTCGTCCTCACATGACCGTAAACACTTGGTTTTTGATGTTCTGCTTCTTCTCCTACCGAGGCTGCCCACATCTTGTGTCCCAATTGTTTTGTCTTACAAGCTTGTTCAGTGCCTGATGGATATACTTTCCACCAAGGACTCTTGGCTGTTCAAAGTTGGACAACATTTTCTAAAACATTTATCAGACTGGGTGATGAGTGATGATGTCAGAAGAGTAGCTGTTATTGTGGCCTTGCAGAAGCACAGCAATGGGACATTTGATTCCATAACTCGGACAAAAACAGTAAAAGATTTGATGGCGGAATTTAAAACTGAATCTGGCTGCATGTTGTTGATTCAAAACTTAATGAGCATGTTTCTGGATGAAGGCCATGCTTCAGAGGAACCTTCAGATCAGAGTCAAACAACTGATGACAATTCAGAGATAGGTTCAGTTGAGGATAAGGATTCTGTTGGGGCAATGGGAACTTCTGATTTTTTGAAAAGTTGGGTTATAGATTCCCTTCCCAGTGTTTTGAAGCACTTACATCTAGATCCGGAAGCAAAGTTTCAGGTGCAAAAGGAAGTTTTGAAGTTTTTAGCTGTTCAGGGTATATTTTCTTCATCACTCGGCACTGAAATAACATCTTTTGAATTACAAGAGAAGTTTAGATGGCCGAAAGCTGCCACCTCAAGCGCTCTTTGCAGGATGTGCATTGAGCAGGTTCAGTTGTTGCTGGCAAATGCTCAGAAGGGAGAGGGGTCTCACTTGATGGAAAGTGGTCTCGAGACAAATGATCTTGGGTCTTACTTCATGCAATTCCTTAATACATTATGCAACATTCCATCAGTGTCACTCTTTATGACCTTGAACAATGAGGATGAAAAAGCATTCAAAAAACTACAAGCAATGGAAACTAGGCTATCGAGAGAGGTACTTATTTCTTTTTTTTTCATGGCATGATTTGTGCCACTGACAAGATAGGCCTTTCATTATCGAAAAGTAGGCTATCGATGAAAAAGGGGTGTTTGGGGGTTTCTTCAATGTTAGTACTCTTGACATATGGAATTTTTTATTTTTATTTTTATTTTTTTGTCTTAGGATAAGAGACAAATTGCTTTATCTGAAACTGGTTATCTATTATAGTTGTTTGATTTATGCTCTTCCTAAGTGGGCCATCTTATATTTGAACAGTTGCCAAGTTTTAAATTATGGTACATAAGACCTGTTGTTCTGCAACAAGCTTGAATCCATGAGCTCTTACCCTTAAAAAGCCTATATTTGTTAGTTCATATGCTCTTTATGTGAATTGATATATAGTGTATAAAGATTTATAATCATGTGCAGGAAAGGAACTGTGGACTCAGTGCAGGTGCAAATAAGTTGCATGCCCTGAGGTATTTGCTCATCCAGTTGGTGCTGCAAGTTCTCCTTCGACCAGGGGAATTCTCTGAAGCTGTGTCTGAACTCATTATTTGCTGTAAGAAAGCTTTTTCCACTGCTGATCTTCTCGACTCTTCTGGAGAAGATGAAATAGATGGTGATGGAACACCCATGTTAATGGATGTCCTTGTGGATACACTACTTTCTTTGCTGCCGCAATCATCTGCTCCTATGCGTTCTGCTATTGAGCAGGTGAATGCAGGAACAACTCTGTTCCTCTTTTGTTTGTCTAAGACTTGTAATTTAGTTTGTGATGTTTCTAAAATTTTACTATCAGCTTTGTGCCTTTTGATTCTCACCATGATGAATTTTCATTCTACATCTAAGCTCACCAACTGAGACCAAATTTCAATGTTGGAAGGATTACAACAGTGATAAAGATCACCTTCTAGCTTCTCTATGTTGGATATATCAGATTATTTTTGCTTGTTTTAGTGCAGTTGGTGGTTTGAAGTTAGAAAAATAACAGAAGTACAAACAATAGAATTTTTAATTTGCAGCTCCAAAAAGGCTGAGTTCCATCGATATTTTGGTCTAGAGACATATCTAAATCTGGTTGCAAGGTACATTAGTGACACTTGTTGTCAAGACCCAAACCCGCCCCTATAGGTTTAGCATCATGACTGGCCGGTAATCTTAGATTACTTGAGGCCTCCATACAAATGACCTTTTTAAATATAGAGTACGGGGCTTAGCGGAAGTCTAAAACAACATAGGAATTATCCATTGAGCCGTGCATATATGAAAAGGGCTTCATATCATGTGTAGAGTTTCACTCTTTATGTACATACACCACATCTTATAGTTATACAAAACTCACAAAACTCCAAAATATACACATACAAAGCATTTATCAAGCAAAAAGGGGGCTCAACTAGGATGGCTCCAACTGAGCGTAGTTACTTCACTTGGAAGTTCCTTAAAAGACTGACCCGGGTAGATCGAGGCTTTCTTAATTTTGATGCTCAGCTTGCTTACCTGCATATATATATATAAATAAATAATGAGTTAAGGCCCAGTGAGTAATAACAGAATAAAGAAGTTATATGAATGAAGCTCAGTAACATTGCCAAATCAAATTTCATTTCAATTCTCAATAATTCATTAACTTCATCATCAATATCTTTTAATATCAATTTATATGGTACATCCACGAAGTAATAACATTCCAATAAGAATGGATTATAACGGTTTAACACTAGAGATCTCTATGTGTCAATCAATCTAAAAGCCATGGTATTGTTTTCCCTAGGCAAGGGCCTAGCCATGGTATTGTTTCCCCCAGGCAAGGGCCTACGTTCAATGGATGCCACAATACCATTTTATAGCAGAACTTCATATATTATGAGAAAATAACGCTTCAATAGGCCATTCTATCAATCATATATCAATTTCAATAGCAACAACATATTCGAAAGTAAACATAACTTGAACATATCTTTATAAAGTTATTACTCACAGTGGGTTATGTTGTCACTAAGCCTCGAACGTCCACCTATACAAAAGACATAACAAAAGCACAATTGAAGCACCATTTCATTTTAATTCAATTCTCTTATGTGTTTCTAGCTTATTCCATGACTGTGTGAGTTTAATTGGTGCCTAAGAACACTTGGAATGTTATGAGGATGCAAAAATACACTCGGAAGAGTTAGTCAAATTTTGCTGGAAATAGGGTCTCCGCTCGAGCGTAACTTTCTTCGCTCGAGCGGGGGTTCAAAAATAATGGTAGTCACTCGAGCGCAGATTCTGTCGCTCTAGCGGTCTGCAAACTTGGCAAAAGTATTGGTTGCATGAAATTTCCGCTCGACGGTCGCTCGAGCGGAAAAAGTGGTCCTCGCTCAAGCACCACTTTGGTCGCTCGAGCAGCCTGTAAAATTTTGCAAAACTTCTGGAAGCTCGATTTTCACGCTCGAGCGGACAGTGCGAATCCTGGGATTTCTAGAACTGTGTTTGAACTTCAAAGTTGATATTCAAAGGTTCCAAACTTGTGTTTTAGGCACAAAAACATAGGAAAACTTTATAAAACATGGAAACATAGTGAATTTGGAACCAATTGCTCAAAATCATAGTAATTCTTCAACTTCAAATTCCAACTTCAAATTATAAAACGAGTTTAACTCAAATTGAGTGTGTATTTCTTCAAAACATAATCAATTGATGTGAGAGGGATGACAACATGAAGGACTCTTCAAGTTGAGGTGTAAAAGTGCCATGCATGAGAGAATTTCATGAATTCTAACTCATTTTATACATGCATGTACATGATTAACTCTTATCTTTCAAATTCAAGGTGATTCAAGCTTCTACTTCACAATTTCATGCAAATGAACTCAAAACTTAGATGAATTAAATTCCTACATGTTCCTTCTTCAAAGATTAAGGTTGAAGATCATACCTAGGGCTTGATTCAAGTATATATATACTAGCTTAAATTCCCAAGTTCTCCACAATTTCCTTCAAATTCTCCTTTCTCTCTCTCTAGATGTTGAGTTGCTCTCTCCCTCTCTCAAAATTTCAGCCAAGAGTGTGTATATATGAGTTCAAGACTTAATTAACCTATTTATATGGTGTGATTAGCTTAGCCTAATCAAGGTTGATCAAGGTTAATTAATTAGGCTTACTTCTAACTAAGTTCAATCAGTTTATTCTAATTATTTGATCAAAATCAATTTTCAATTAAAGTTGCCATAAAATTTTAAATATTCTAATTAGTCTATTACACTAATCAATTTCAGTTTCTGAAGCCGTCTCGGCTGTCAATTTTTGTCTCTAAGTTGTCAATTTGAACAGATATTCCATGTGACAATAGATAACTACAAAATTAAGCATGTAATCACACAATTAAACACACAATCATGCAATTAAACTTATTAGAATAATATAATATAATAGTCTGGAGGTCGGGGGCGTCACGCTTGTAGCCTATCATATGCCAAAGGTTACCAGAAGATTTATGTTTTTATCTTAATTGCACGAGGCGAAATGACAGGGTAGGTCATGGTTGCTTAATCTGGAGCCACTCTTTGTTGGCAAGTCATGATTGTGTTGATACAGACATTATGCCTGTCTAGACTGTCTAGTATCATTTTAAAAAATTCCATTTTCATTTGGAAGCAAAAAGAACGAAAAGTTCGGAAAATCATCGTTTTCATTTTCATATGCAAACAATTTTCGAGAATTCAGAAAACAATTTTAGTGTTTTCAGAAACCTTCCCGAAACGGTTTCTGGAAAATCTGCCAAACAAATTTTGTTTTTTGTTTTTTGTATAGTTCTCATTGTTTTCTATCTTGAGAACAGAAAAACCATTTTTCAAAATTAAACAAAACACATATTTCTTAGTCAGTGCATTCATGCGTTTGGTTGTGACTACACCTCTCTTAAAGTATACGGGACTTTTTGCAAAGGCATTAACTGGTTTTATTATGTTGCTTATTTATTCACAGAACTTTAAATGCTTGCTATATAATTCATTATTGATACCTATAATTTCTGAGCAGGTTTTTAAATATTTCTGCAATGATGTCACGGACAATGGACTGCTTCGGATGTTGCGGGTTATAAAGAAGGATCTGAAACCAGCTAGACATCAAGATAAAGACAGTGAAGATGATGACGACAACGACGATGATGTTGAAGATGTTTTTGGCATCGAAGAAGCTGAGGAATCTGACGAGGCTGAGACAGGTGAAACGGCTGAGAGTGATGAGCAGACAGATGACTCTGAGGCAGTAGTTGGGGTTGAGACGATTGACAAAGAACTTACTGAAGCTTCTGATGATTCTGATGGGGGTATGGATGATGATGCAATGTTCCGCATGGATACTTATCTTGCGAGAATTTTAAAAGAGCGCAAGAACCAGGCTGGTGGTGAAACTGCTCATTCTCAGCTTGCACTCTTCAAACTTCGTGTTCTCTCGCTGTTGGAGATTTACTTGCAAGAGAATCAAGGCAAGTCTTTTTTGTCAAAGCTAAGTTTAATTTACTTTCAGGAAATCAGTTTACTGAAGGCATTAAAACGTGTATAAATGGTTTGAAATTTGTCTGATTATACCGGCTGCATCACAGTTCCAGTCATGCTGAACATTTGAAATCCGAATGTGCCTTTTAGAAATCTTAAAGTCACTTTGGCATTATTGGAAGAAACTTAAGCAGTAAAAACGGTAACCATATGATTGACTAAGGAGCATTTCTTAGATGTTTGAATGCTAATTGAAATGTTTTTATGTAATCTTTTCAAATGTTTTAGTGACATGATCAATAACATGTTTTCAAAACCCCAACCAGACTGTCTGGTTTGACCAGAGAGACCATCATCTAGGTTGGTTTACGTGTTCTACATTGCCCCCAACTATTTTTCTTAGAAAACAATTTAGAAGTTAAAGATTCGATCAGATGGCTGATTGGTAAGTGGCTTGATCCATTCTGGGTATCTATGAACCAGCCTGTTCAGTTTTTGCCAAACTCAGTTTGAATCTTACCAAGTGGTTTTCTATGATCCGTAAGTGGCATGATTGGCTCTTTTTCTTTATACAAAATACATTCTTAATGGTTTTCTATAGACCTCTATATGTGTGAGTTCTTGAAGGATAATCAGATTTTCATTTTCATTTTTTATTTTTCTTCTCCCTTCTAATGGTTTGTTAGTTATGTATAGGATATGTGTGCATCTGAGTTTAGATATCCATAACTATATGTGAATGTATATATATTTATACTCAACTCAACAAGCCTTGTGAATGTATGTGTGTGCATATATGTATATAGCAAACATATGAATTATTTTTGTGGGATTTTTTTTAGACTGTACAAAATGGTCACTGGCTAACAAGCTGGAAGACATTTAAAAATTCTGTGCTTTTATATTTTTAAATAACAGTTATCTAACGTACTATGTTTTGACTTTGGTTGACTTTGATCTGTTAATTTTCCTGCTTGTTGAAGGGTCTAGATTTTGAAACAATTTCTATATTATTTCTAAACCAAACTAAGCGATTGTCCCAATCAAGTGGCGTTGGCTACATGAATCTTTTTTTGCACTTGAAAGTTGACATCTCCATATATGGTATTTTCTATGATATTTCAAGGATGAATAATTTTTCTACTTCTATTTTGCCATACAGGAAAGCCCCAGGTATTGAAGGTGTACTCTAACCTAGCCCAGGCATTTGTCAACCCACATACTGCAGAAGGTAGTGAGCAGTTTGGTCAGCGCATATGGGGGATTCTGCAAAAGAAAATTTTCAAAGCAAAGGACTATCCAAGAGGAGAATCTGTGCAACTATCTATGCTCGAACCTCTGTTGGAAAAGAACTTGAAGTTGGCATCAAAACCATTTAAGAAAAAGAAATCTGTTGCCAATCCATCAAAGAAGAAGCAATCAGCCTCTTGGAATCGACACAAGATAATAACATCCCTAGCTCAGAATTCAACATTTTGGATTCTGAAGATCATTGATTCAAGAAAGTTTCCTGAATCTGAGTTGCAGAAGGTTTTTGATATTTTCCGTGGTGCTTTGGCAGCGTTTTTTGAAAGTAAAAAGTCTCAAATGAAGGCAGAGTTTTTGAAAGACATATTTAGAAGAAGACCGTGGATTGGTCATCATCTCTTTGAATTCCTTTTGGAGAAATGTTGCTGTTCAAAATCAGAGTTTCGGAGAGTTGAAGCGCTTGACTTGGTGATTGAAATACTCAAATCACTCATCTCTGTTAGTACTGATGAAAGTGGACGGGCTGTATCAAAGAAAACTTTGAACAGTCATCTTCCCAAACTGTGTCATTTGATAAAAGAGTTGGTTACAAATATGCCAGAAAAACAGGCTAGACGGGCTGAAGTGCGTAAGTTCTGCAGCAAAGTCTTCCAGATTATAACAAGTCTTAACCTGTCTAAATCATTTCTTAAATCTTTGGAATCAGATGCACATGCCACTTGTGCATCGCAACTTGGTGAGGTGTTTCTTGCTTTGAAGAAGCGTTAACAGGCTTAGCCAAGGGGGTTGAGGTTAAATTCATTTGAATTATTGGAAATAAAATTCAATTTCCAATGACACTGCTGCAAGGCAGAGGTCAGCAAGATACCAATAAGGGTTTTCGACTTTCATCTCAAAGAGAATTCTTACTTGCAGAAACACTTCTGGGCATGCGCTCTGACGGCTGCTCTAATGCTGCACCTGTGATCTTCAATGGTTCCAGATTTCTCTACAAGAAATTATCTTGGTAAGTTGTTATATTGACACCTTTATCATTATTCTAGCGGGGTGTTTATACAGGAAGAGTTTCGTCATAGTTGGTGCATTTCGTGTTTTGTAATTTATTTTGGCTTTTTGAACATGAATTGGTAACGATTGATCATCGTGTAGCTTTTTGATTCCGAATCCAACAAAAAGAAAAAGAAAAAAGATGTTAATGTAGCTTTTGCTTGTTACCGAGCATTGTAGCATGCTGTAGTCTTCTTGTTGATGATCAAAAGTAGTCTGTGTACTTTTTTGGTGACTTGTGAGATTAGGTCTGGACATTTTCTATGGCAACTTTTATCAGAGATATAAGTTCCCATTTGGAGATTTTTTATGAATAGTATATCATTGTATTTTCGAACAAAGAAATCTAAATGCTTTCAGTAGAATTGCTTCTCACATGATTAGTACCGCTACATCCACTGAATTTGTTCAGTCCAAATGAGATTCTGACTGGTAAGAGTTTTCAAAAATCGGTCAGAGTCTCATTTGGGTTGAACAAATTTGGTGGACGAATTATTAATCGTTTTTGCATATGTAGTGGTATCTCCACTTCGTCCTCGTAATTGGTTTTATTTTGAATGAGTTAATTTTGCTCCTTCAATGTCTTCTGTATTTTGATGGGAAGATGGATGAGACATGGGAGATCCTTTCCAGCATTAATTAGGATGTCTAAATTTTAGAATCGTTAATCAAGTTGTAATTTGTTTACATTGAATTTTACAATTAATTTCCGATCATTGAACATATTGGGGGTCAACCGACAGTTGAAGAAGCCAATGACAGAATCTGAGCAAACCACCCAGTTGACTGACTTAGAATTTCTGTAGTTATTAATTGAGAGAGCAAGTGGTGGTGTTATTTTTATTAAATTATTTGCTTTTGAACTCAATCAAGCAGAATCAAATGGCCACTTGCTGCCACTATATTAATCTTAGAAAAGGAAAATTGAATTTTAAGGCAACTTTTAAAAGCCAAAATAGGTATTTATTGGCTACTGTAATATGTCTAGTAATGCTATATCCCATCAATTTTAGACTCCCAAAATCAACTTCCAATGATATGGCAAGTACTTATTGAATAATTTTTATGTGTTAGTAGGATTTTCAAATGATGAGACTTATGACAGATCACTATTTTATTTCAAGTTGGGCATGTTTGTTGATTTGAACTCTCCATGTTATTATCCAATATAAATTGGTACAACACTAGTCATGTTAGTTTACTTGTTTTCATTTTCTAAATCCAAGCCGAATATGACAGTTAAGTCGATTTCAACATAAGAATCAAAGCACTTCTTAATAAGCCATCATGCTCGCTTTTGTCTATTTTGTATACTATCTTAATGAAGCGAAATAACAATACTTGATGGTAGGCTTCGACATCTCTCTCTTATACAGTACGTTTTTTTGGGTAAACTGAGAAGAGCATTTGTTATAGTCATGTTCAAAACAAACTTGGCCTCGTTTGGGAACAGGCTATTTTACTAACTTTTTGATTTTTTGACTAAAATATGAGATAAAAAAAATTAGTATGTTTGGGGTGACTTTTTAGCTTTTTACGATGAGATCTTTAATTTTTTGGTATAGGTTATAGGATTTTTGATTTTTTTAGTAAATTTTTGACTTTTAAACTAAAACAGTTACTCGTCAAATAAGACCTTAGCCAGTGTTTGATGAGACCTTAGTCAGTGTATGATGCGATCTTTTTAGCACTTACACCACAAAATTTTCTATTTTGAGATAATGAAAGAAAGAAGAGAGCACATGGGAAGGACCACAACCCACCCCTCTTATCTATCTTTACCATGTGGTCTTCTCTACTGGTGGGGAAAATTGTAATTGGAGCAAATACATGTAGTGCCTTCAATTCATAGATATATATGTGCCCACCCAAATCATATGCCTGCCCCTTCCACATGCTTTGACAACTTCCCTATTTACTTCTCTCATGCCACATAAGCCCCAAACAAATTATAATACAGTTCTCTTAACATTGGATCTTCTGCTCTATAATTTTTTCTCATATCTCGAGATTCTTATATTAGGACATAGATAAGGAGATAAAAGAATTTGAAAAACACCATATTTTCTAACAAACAATTCTTTTGTTTCAAAATATTCATGTTGAAAAATGTCTCGAGATTCCTATATTAAGGACAAAAAAAAGGAGATCAAGTTTTATTATGGCATCGCTATGCCTATGTAGTATTCGAAAGTTTTTTAATGTAATGGGCTGTTTCTCATTTCTTTGCTTATTCAATTGAACTTTCACTTCCTAAGAAAGTGTCAATGTCATTATCACTTGTGCATGAGTTTTCTTTGAAAAAATTATAAATTAATGGAAGAACTTAAAGTAATTGTAAATATATAAAAGTGTAAATGAAAACTATGCCCTTATTTAGCATAAACCCAACTTACACTTCGATAATGTTACAATTATTTTATTTGTTTTTACTAATTTAATTTAATTCTTTTTTTTAATACTAGGGCCAAAAAAAAAATAAAATTAAAAAAAGAAAAGGATATAATAAATTAAACTAAAATAAATAATGTAAATGAATGATATTGACAGAAATGGTCCCCATTGCTATGAGAGGGGAAAGGAGAATCCGAATCCTGGCTGTATTGCTCATTCTGAAAATGTTCTACATCATCCGCGGTCATGGCTAATTCCAACGGAAAATCCAAATTATTTCTCTTTTTGAGATTTAATAACATGTCAAGAGTCTCATTAATTTGCGTAGGAGACCTTTGATATGTTATGGGAAAATGAGTTACAAATAGTATTCTTCAATCTGTGACCATGAATGGCAATTTTGTTGAACCATGGATGTTGGACGCTGTTTGTGAAACAGATATTAGACTGTCTATCCAATATTCTGTCAAAGAAAGTTTTGGATATTTTGCAATCACTCCCTCCGGTGATCTTCATCTAAATAATCATCTTCAAATTCAAAATCTTTAGCTTCTTTAAGATACCAAATCTGGTATGGTTGAAAAAAATGTTCTCGTTCCCGCCAACCAACAGTGCTGGAGATGCAAAAAGTAAAATATTTGCTCCATCGGAAGCCTTTTACTATGCATGAGAGCATTGCTTTGATGATCATTAGATAATCTATCCATTGGATTGGATCTAAAATTTGAAAAATAACTTGATTAGTTATTCTCCAATCTATATCCTCAAAAAACCACATGTCATGGTTTGCTATGATGGTTATTTTGAGAATTCCATCTTTCAAATTTAATTTATCATAAGATTGTTCTAAGATTTGTCTAATCTTAAAGCATATATATATATATATATATACTATAATTAATGAGTTACACAACTTTAACAGACACTGCAAACCAAATTAAAATAAAAAAAAGAATATGGAACATATGACATGAGAAACTAAAATGTGATTGGATCTTTGTAAAATAATTTAAAAAAAGGAAAAAGAAAAAAATCAGTGGAACCACAATGGTCCCCATCAGAGAAAACAAAAATCAAATAATTAAAGATTCTTTAAATAAATAAAAACCATTTGTTAACTGAGCTTTTGCTGTTAAATTTGCTACTAAATTTGGAGTGTGTTAGCTTCACATGTCTACTAATTTTCACTGTGTATAAATATACAGAAGAAAGGGGGACGAGGGGAGGTATAGTATGAAGACAGACCTATCCTCACTAAGGTGTTCCATTTGGGCAAGCTGGCATTTTGTGGAATCTCCAAAGTCCAACTATTTGGGAGGAAGGAATACATGTGGGTTTGACCCACTAACCATAAACCTCAACAATGCTAGCCCAATATGAGAAAGGGGCCCAATTAAAAGGCCCAATCATCGACCAATCATAGTTAGTTTTTTTTTTTTTTTCATTCCTTTTGCCTTTTTTATTCTCTTTATCGGAAATAAGTTTTTATGTTACGATGATACCATGTCATTACTGTTACATATATAATTTTATTATTGATTGGTGATAATAACATAATATTGTTGCTATATTGAATTTCTACATGTATAATAGACAACTAACTATAAATGTCATCAAGCTAATTACAATTACATAGAGAAAAAAAAAAAAAAAATTTTAAAAAAGGGAGAAGGGAAAGACCATTAAGCTCCATGCTAAAGTATTATCATGCAAGATTCAAAAGTAGGAATTGAAGGCCACTTGAGATGTTGAAGGAGTCAAATTAAACAATACTCCAAAAGATGTTGCCAATGTGCAAAACAACATTGACAGCCCAAAACTCAAAAATCTATTTAGTGTATTTGGTTTCAGGTTTTTTAAAAATTGAATTTTTTTTGTTTTTTTTTTTAATTTTTAGTGAATATTTTTAAAATTTTAAGTAATTTTTTTTACTTTTTTAAATGCACCTTATTTAGATGTATCTAAATAGTAAAATATTTGTGAAAAATATTTTAAAAAATTAATAGATACACAAAAATACGAAAAATGTATTAAATTTTTGTATATATATATTTGTATTTTTTGTATTTAGTGAATTTTTTAAAAAAAAATCACAAATATTATACTTTGTAAGTGTATTTATGTTAGGTGTGTCTAAAAATTAAAAAATTACTTAAATTATTAAAAATTTCATTGAAAACAAAAAAATACAAAAAATAAAAAAGTAAAATTTTCTAAAAAGTGAATTCTAAAAACTGAAACTGTCACGACCCCAAACCGCCCCTAGTAGTTTGGTGCCGTGATGGCCAGTAATCCGTGATTACCGAAGGCCAACTTCCAAAATTCACACACGATCAGAGTATAGATATAGGGGGCTCACAAGTACGGAAGCAATAATCCAAAATACAAGTGGTCCATAAGAGCCGTGCATAAGTCAAGTGAAATGGCATACATCTTTACATAGCTTTACAACTTGAATACAACAAAAATGAAGTACAAAAATACATATTACATCTTGGAAAAAGGCTTCTCGAGCCGACATGTTCAAAATACATAAGCTTCAAAAATTGCCAACATAAACAAAACACTTGAGCTACAAATCATGAAACATAATCTTCAGGATTGCCGACATCCTTACAGCCGACATAACATGCATACAAAACACACATCTCGGCGTAGCCGACTTCTTGCTTGTTACCTACATATATACATAGGGAGGGTGAGCTTGGATACTTAGTGAATTGTATAAGTAATAAAGGGGTTAAATGAATGATTCCCGAGGTCTTTCAAAACTTACATAATATATCTTTGTCAAAACCATACTTATCATAGCTTGTACAAAACATGAGATAAATCTTGTTCATCAACCAAATCTTGGTCTTTCATGAGGAATTGTTAAATTATTTTTATATAAAATAATAAAACAAATAAAAAAATATAAAAAATTAAAAATTATATTTTAAAAAAATTTCCCATATATAAAAAATAAAAAAAAATAAAAAAATTTCTAATCCTCTCACTATTTTTCTAATATCATCTCTACCTCCTCCTTACCTCTCCAAGGGTATTAGTAATACCAAGGGACTAATAGTCCCAAGGCCTTCTCCCAAAACAAACAAGGCTATTATTAATACCTTGGTATTAACAATCCCAATACCCTCTCTTTCACCCAAAACAAACGGGGCCATAGTCCCTTAGCACGTACGGATTTCACATGTGTGCTACTAATGCTTATAGTCCCCTAGCACGTACGGACTTCACATGTGTGCTACTAATGCTTAAAGTCCCCTGGCACGTACGGACTTGTGCCACGATTGCTTAAAGTACCCTGGCACGTACGGACTTTCAAAGATTGTCATCAAAACAAAGCTTACTTGATACATTGCCATCCAAATATACTTGATACATAAAATGGGGATATCATTCATGCTTAACAAATACTTTTATCAAAACAAGTCGAAGCTTTATCAAAACGTTATAACATAACTTTATTAGAAATACCGCTCACCTTAGTTCTTGGGACGTCGGGATCAAGGCAAAGGTCCAAGTCCTACAACACATGGCAAGCATACTGAACATGCTTCTCAAAACAAGTCTCACATGCATGCAAATGATCTCGGGGAAACATGCTGGAAGTCAAAACACTGTTTTACATGTCAGGAAGACATGCTGGGTACCAACCAGGTCTTTGCCGAGGTCCCACACCTCCTGACCGAGGTGTGGCTACCTAGGCTTCGGCATGCGGCTGCACGCCGAGGTGCGCACAAGACAAATTGAAAGTGTAAGTGATCATGCAAGGTAGGCCAAGGTGAGATACGATGCTTGGCCTAAGTGTGAGGTCTAGGTGAGAGTGATCTCGGCGACTACACTTCGAGAAGTGAGGTCTGGAGATCTGGGCTTCCATCTGTGAAGAACAGGAAGAACATGAACATGAAGGACATGAGGAACATGAATGCCAAAATTATAACTTCTTTATTACAAAAAATCTGGGATTTCATGCTATGAGTTCAAAAACATGGACTTGGGTACCCATACTTGAAAATCATGTGAAAACAAACACAAAAACATGGATCTAGGCATGAGCCTTCGGTTCAAAACATGATTTTTCTTGAAAAACACATGAATGCCATTTCCTCTTTCTAAAACCGAACTTCAAAGCAATGCATGGCTTACAAATCATATTCAATCATGCAATGCAATAACATAAACATAAAGGACAACAAGAGCAGATCAAGAATCTAACCTTAGAACGTAGATCTAACGGTTCGATCTCTAGGAATCAAGCTTAGAAATCCACTCACCCTCAAGAACTCTTCTCCCTCTTCTAGAGCTTCTCTCTCCTCTTCAAAAAAAAGATACAACAAAATGATGGGTTCTCTCTTTCTATTGGCTGACTTAACTCTCAGCTTGGACACGTGGCAACGGCTGGTTGGTTCTCTTCAAAAAGGTGATAGGTTGACAAGACAAGACCATGACAAAGCGTATCTAACAAGCTACTCGGTAAGGCACTCTGGCAAGTGATGACATCGGCTAACAGCAAGACTTCGGAAACTAAAGTGACAATGACCTCGGCTAGGAAGGACAACACTTGACTAAGCCGTGCCACACCTTGGCCTAGATGTGCCACACCTCGGTCTAGGTCATGCCACTCCAGGACAAGATCACTCAGGTGCAAAGGTAACATCTCGGCCTAGATAATACACATCTCGGCCTTGGTGGTTCACACTTCGGCCTAGATAATAACATCTCGGCCAATATGTCAGGGCGAAGGTGGAGGTCAAACAAAGGGGTTCCAAGATACTTCTAGACTGAAGATGACCTCGGCTTGGAATGATCTAGACGTAACGTAACCTAGGCTTGGCATAACTTTGGCTTAACATGTCCTAGGCTTGAGACAACAAGAGAGGAACAAAGCATGCACACAACACTTAGACAAATCACATATACACAAACAAGATCAGATTCATGAATGCAAACTTAACAAGACAAGGCTATATGAATGGACATGAACGTGGCCACAACATGAATATGGGTTGCTACAACAATCTTAACATGGCAAAACATATAAATGCATGCAGACATGACTAAGCCAAAAATGTGGGTTGTTACATCCTTCCCCCCTTAAAGGAGTTTGGTCCCCAAACTTCACTTACCTTGTTCCCAAAACAATTTCCGAGTGTCGGGTTCTCAGCTCTTCTTATCTTTTCTAGCCTTTACCCTTGGACAGTCCTTCACACGGTGACCCATCTCGCTACATTCAAAGCAAGCCCCGATACCCAATGACAAACTCCAAAATGTCGCTTCTTGCAATTTGTACATATCGGCCTAGTGCTACCCTCCTGATTTGCGTTGTTGGGACTATCCTCCTTTGTCTTCTCCTCGGCGTCATCCGAGTCTGCCTCTTCTTCGCGATTGTCATAGGTCTGCCTCTTCCTCTGACTCTTCCCCGAACTTTGACTTCTGTTCAGGTTGGCTTCTGCAAGGATGGCTTTATCTAACACTCCAGCATACGTCGGCATGTTGGGCAAATTAACCTGGTCTTGTATTGGCCCTCGAAGTCCACTCTCAAACTTGCGAGCTTTCCTGTATTCGTTGTCGACCATGTGACGTGCATACCTTGCCAACTCGGTGAAAGC
The DNA here is from genome assembly GCF_004153795.1 of Camellia sinensis. Classification (NCBI taxonomy): domain Eukaryota; kingdom Viridiplantae; phylum Streptophyta; class Magnoliopsida; order Ericales; family Theaceae; genus Camellia; species Camellia sinensis. Next base: position 611,229 of record NW_021025474.1, on the reverse strand, counting down.
TCGATCATACTCTACCACTGTTTTGCTACCCTATGTCAACATCTGAAATTCCGTGGTCTTGTCATCTCGAACACTGAGTGGGAAATGCTTGTCATAAAACAACTCCAAAAATCTGGCCCAAGTCAAGTCAGGATGACCTTCTCGGATCATCATCCACCACCTACGAGCGTCGTCTTCCAATGTGAATGCTGCCAATGACACCTTCTGGGCATCGGTGCTGGGAAAAACCTCAAACAACTTCTCTATTTCAAGAACCCATGCTTCTGCTTTCATCGGCTCTATACCTCCATGGAACTTCGGCGGTTTCATCTTCTTGAATTCTTTGATCAAGGTCAAGGTGTTGTCTCCATACAAAGTTGGCTGCGGCTGCACTTGTGGTACTGGAGGAGGTGGAGGTGGAGGTGAAACTGCATGTCGGCCATCTGTCTGCTCGGCCTGAGTGGAAGTGGTACCTGTGTCTTGTGGCCTAGGTTGTCTCAACTCACGAACCAGTCCTTCGACCAATCTTTCTAATCTGTCTATTCTGTCCTCGGAATGATCTTGGCCAACTAGAGGTCTACCCCTTCTCATGATGCTAGAGGTATGCAAAATGTGACTCTTAAACAAAATGAGCAAGTGTGTGAATAACGTACTATAAGGATCTTGTGCTCTGATACCATTCTGTCACGACCCCAAACCGCCCCTAGTAGTTTGGTGCCGTGATGGCCGGTAATCCGAGATTACCGAAGGCCAACTCTCGAATTTCACACACAATCAGAGTATAATTTATGGGGCTTACAAGTGCGGAAGCAATAATCCAAAATACAAGTGGTCCATAAGAGAAGTGCGTAAGTCAAATGGAATGGCATACATCTTTACATAGCTTTACAACTTGAATACATATAGAAATGAAGTACAAAAATACATATTACATCTTAACAAAAGGGCTTCTCAAGCCGACATGTTCAAATACGAAAGCTTCAAGATTGCCGACATCCTCACTGCCGACATAACATGCATACAAAACACACATCTCGGCGTAGCCGACTTCTTGCTTGTTACCTACATATATACATAGGGAGGGTGAGCTTGGATACTTAGTGAATTGTATAAGTAATAAAGGGGTTAAATGAATGATTCCCGAGGTCTTTCAAAACTTACATAATATATCTTTGTCAAAACCATACTTATCATAGCTTGTACAAAACATGAGATAAATCTTGTTCATCAACCAAATCTTGGTCTTTCAAAACTTACATACTTAACATGTGTGCTACTAATGCTTATAGTCCCTTAGCACGTACGGATTTCACATGTGTGCTACTAATGCTTATAGTCCCTTAGCACGTACGGATTTCACATGTGTGCTACTAATGCTTATAGTCCCCTAGCACTTACGGACTTCTCATATGTGCTACTAATGCTTAAAGTCCCCTAGCACGTGCGGACTTGTGCCACGATTGCTTAAAGTCCCCTGGCACGTACGAACTTGTGCCACGATTGCTTAAAGTCCCCTGGCACGTACGGACTTGTGCCACGATTGCTTAAAGTCCCCTGGCACGTACGGACTTGTGCCACGAATGCTTAAAGTCCCCTGGCACGTACGGACTTGTGCCACGATTGCTTAAAGTCCCCTGGCACGTACGAACTTGTGCCACGATTGCTTAAAGTCCCCTGGCACGTACGGACTTGTGCCACAATTGCTTAAAGTACCCTGGCACGTACGGACTTTCAAAGATTGTCATCAAAACAAAGCTTACTTGATACATTGCCATCCAAATATACTTGATACATAAAATGGGGATATCATTCATGCTTAACAAATACTTTTATCAAAACAAGTCGAAGCTTTATCAAAACGTTATAACATAACTTTATTAGAAATACCACTCACCTTAGTTCTTGGGACGTCGGGATCAAGGCAAAGGTCCAAGTCCTACAACACATGGTAAGCATACTGAACATACTTCTCAAAACAAGTCTCACATGCATGCAAATGATCTCGGGGAAACATGCTGGAAGTCAAAACACTGTTTTACATGTCAGGAAGACATGCTGGGTACCAACCAGGTCTTTGCCGAGGTCCCACGTCTCCTGGCCGAGGTGTGGCTACCTAGGCTTCGGCATGCGGCTGCACGCCGAGGTGTGCACAAGACAAATTGAAAGTGTAAGTGATCATGCAAGGTAGGCCAATGTGAGATACGATGCTTGGCCTAAGTGTGAGGTCTAGGTGAGAGTGATCTCGGCGACTACACTTCGAGAAGTGAGGTCTGGAGATCTGGGCTTCTACCCGTGAAGAACAGGAAGAACATGAACATGAAGAACATGAGGAACATGAATGCCAAAATCATAACTTCTTTATTACAAAAAATCTGGGATTTCATGCTATGAGTTCGAAAACATGGACTTGGGTACCCATACTTGAAAATCATGTGAAAACAAACACAAAAACATGGATCTAGGCATGAGCCTTCGGTTCAAAACATGACTTTTCTTGAAAAACACATGAATGCCATTTCCTCTTTCTAAAACCGAACTTCAAAGCAATGCATGGCTTACAAATCATATTCAATCATGCAATGCAATAACATAAACATAAAGGACAACAAGAGCAGATCAAGAATCTAACCTTAGAACGTGGATCTAACGGTTCGATCTCTAGGAATCAAGCTTAGAAATCCACTCACCCTCAAGAACTCTTCTCCCTCTTCTAGAGCTTCTCTCTCCTCTTCAAAACAAAGATACAACAAAATGATGGGTTCTCTCTTTCTATCGGCTGACTTAACTCTCAGCTCGGACACGTGGCAACGGCTGGTTGGTTCTCTTCAAAAAGGTGATAGGTTGACAAGACAAGACCATGACAAAGCGTATCTAACAAGCTACTCGGTAAGGCACTCTGGCAAGTGATGACATCGGCTAACAGCAAGACTTCGGCAACTAAAGTGACAATGACCTCGGCTAGGAAGGACAACACTTGACTAAGCCGTGCCACACCTTGGCCTAGATGTGCCACACCTCGGTCTAGGTCATGCCACTCCAGGACAAGATCACTCAGGTGCAAAGGTAATATCTCGGCCTAGATAATACACATCTCGGCCTTGGTGGTTCACACTTCGGCCTAGATAATAACATCTCGGCCAATATGTCAGGGCGAAGGTGGAGGTCAAACAAAGGGGTTCCAAGATACTTCTAGACTGAAGATGACCTCGGCTTGGAATGATCTAGACGTAACGTAACCTAGGCTTGGCATAACTTCGGCTTAACATGTCCTAGGCTTGAGACAACAAGAGAGGAACAAAGCATGCACACAACACTTAGACAAATCACATATACACAAACAAGATCAGATTCATGAATGCAAACTTAACAAGACAAGGCTATACGAATGGACATGAACGTGGCCACAACATGAATATGGGTTGCTACAACAATCTTAACATGGCAAAACATATAAATGCATGCAGACATGACTAAGCCAAAAATGTGGGTTGTTACAGAAACCAAACAGAGTGATTGATTTTTGGTTTTTCAAACTAATATTCAACTTAATCATTTGAAAACTTTTTTTAAAACTCATAATTAAACAAGTTTTAAACTTTCAAAACTTATAATCAAACAAGTTTAAAATTTTTGAACTCTTTTCAAAATTTATAATCGAAGAAGTTTTAAATTTGGCCTTGTTTAATTTGTGTTTTGAGATATGATTTTTAAAATAATTTTCTGGAAAGAGTTTAGAAAATTTAAAAATTTGTTTGATTATATATTTTGAAAATATTTTAAAAGTTGAAGATGATTTGATATTTTTTTTATAGTTGACTAAATGGTGAGTGAAAAAATGATTGGGAAATGAGAAGTTATTTAGTGGTCTAGGAGTATTGCTCTACACCACACAAATTATGACACTAGTCATGTTATCTCGACAAAAAGTGGTGGGATTGTAACGCCCTCAAAATAAAGAGGATAATCCAACTCAAGAGATGCAAAAGTATAATAGAAAATGTTATACTTTCATTCATCAGAGTTTATATTATAAGAAATATTACATGCATTATACTTTCATAAATGTTCATTATGAAACTACATCATGTAACACTATGTGATTACAACAAAATAAATGCTTTACGGGTTTACATCTTTCCAAGATATCACTTGGTTACAACAAAAGAGTCCTAAGCTCTATACATGTAAAGCCCTTGGCTTGAAATAACAATTAAACACAAAATTAACAAAACAAAGCCTCCAGTCTCTAAGTCCTCCCAAGCTACGCCTTTGGAGGAGGTATGTCACCTGTACTTGAAAATGGTTTCTCAAGTAGGGTGAGTCAAAGCCCAGTAGAGATATACTAACACAGTATATGAAATTTAACTAAGATATATGCATCAGTTAACTGTTCAACATTCTTGACCAACTTACATACTTTCCATAATCATACAATATTAATAACCACATCTTAACCCATTTCCATTCATTCATTTCAAATCAATGCATAAGTATGATTCCTTATCATCTAAACCATCCCAAATTAGACTACAACTCATTCATTCACATTTCAATAACATTCATTATCCAAACACTTCAATCTTCTTGCCATTTTACAGATTCTCATCTGAGGGAATCGGCACCTAATGATACACATATAAGGTTTCGGAACTTTCACCCTGGACACTCCGGCCAACTTAATTTAAAATGGATTCCATTCCCTATATCCTCCCAAATAATGGAGTACATCCCCTATCTCCTCCCAAACAATAATACATATACAATGTATTTAAAAACGTTGTTATATACATTGACTCAAAATCACATATCCAATGGTTTAATCAAATAGTCATATTCAATGACATAATTCAAATGACCAGTTTCGATTCACCTAATCCTCATACAATTTCTACAACAATCATAACTATCCTCCACTGATAGCCCAAAATAGATATTTTTAAACAGATATAAAATCTATCAATAGATAATTTATCAAATTCTCCTTAGGTGAGTGATTTACCAAATCCAACTACACCATTCATTCACACATCCTCCCAATTTCATATTCCTCATATCAATTTTATTATTTATACAAAATAATTATTTAACACAAATTAGGGCAATTTTCCCTCTTTTTCAAATATCAATCCCAAGTCCAAATTTCATCATTTTAACCCATGTAATCTCATATTCAATACACCCAATATATATATACATATATTCATGGAACCCAACATAAAATCCCACTTTTAAATTTTGAACTCAAACCCTAACTTTACCCAAAACCTTCCAAATTTCACCATTTATACAAAATGACAAACACCTAGGTTAAAAACCATAACAAGGTGTAGAATATTCCTACCTCAAGAGTAAAAGCCCAAAGGAGGAAAAGGAAGAACTTCAAGAGTGCCCAAACTCCACTTCGTTCGGATCAAAAGGAAGCCCACAAGGTGCTCTATTTTTTTTTATCAAAGGGACTAGGGTTGAGAGACCTTTAGATCAAGGAGTATTTGTAAAGAGAGAGAGAGAGTGTGTCGGATTAGGGTTTTGAGTGAAAAGAAGATCAAAAGTGATATAAAAATCACCCTGCTGTGAACTGATATATGCGACCTTCGCTCAAGCGACCAAAAACAATAAGTAACCGCGCTCGAACGCAAGAAGCGTCGCTCGAGTGCATAATGTAAAGCTTCAGAAGTTTTACAGACGCACATGCTCACTCGAGCGTAAGAAGCCTCGTTCAAGCGAAGCATTTTACCTTCCCAGAAATTCTGCTTCTGGGAAAGAAACCTGAGAACTCTCAATTCTCGCTAGAGCGCAAGAAACCTCGCTTGAGCGAAGAAACAAATTTCACAAGGCTCGTTTGAGCGCAAGAAGCCTCACTCGAGCGAAGAAACCAAAATTTGGGCAACAACAATCTAGACTAACCAACAACCAACCTGTTCAAAACACGCCCCACATGTTCAAAAACCCAAATTCAAAGAGTTAAAGGAGGAAAACAAGACATGGATACCATATTAAATCACGAAATCCGAGTCCAGAATGTAACAAAGGTCGGGTCAAAACTAGGATCGTTATAACCTCCTCCCCTTAAAGAATTTCGTTCTTGAAATTTTAAATTCATGTTTCAAAACCAAGTTTACCCAATTTTCAAAATGATTACAATTCAATACTTATTACCATGACCCATCTACTGGCCATTCAATCCCTCCACAAGGGAACAAATCCACAATACATATATCTCAACATATATTACCAATATGCATCTTCCAAAATTTAACCAATTTCAATGAGTACATCTCAGATTCCCAAAACATATTCAATATTTATAATAAATTTGCATTTTCAAAACTTAAACAACATATATAATGTTCAAGTTAACTTGCATTTCCAAAACATATTCAACATTTACAATGCTTTCATAATCCAAAACATATACAATGTTTTTATAGTTTATAAATAAAACTAGAATTTCAACATATACTCAAACATCAACAAATTAGTCCGGATATTTCTTTTGGACTTCCAATTCACGCTTCCAAGTTACTTCCTCAACCCTGTGATGTTTTCACAATACTTTGACCAAGGGAATTGTCTTGCCTCGCAAGACTTGGTCCCGTCTATCCAAGACTCTCACCGGTCTCTCGTCATACGAGGCATCCTCGTCTATCTCTAAGTCGGTCCAATCCAACACATGCGATGGATCCGGCTCATACTTCCGAAGCATACTAATATGAAACACGTTATGTACTCCGAAAAGTTATGGCGGCAACGCCAAACGATAGGCAATCTCTCCAATTCATTCAAGGATCTCAAAAGGGCCAATAAACCGAGGGGATAACTTCCCACTCTTCCCAAATTTCATCAAACCCCGTTTAGGTGATATTTTCAAAAAGATATGATAACCCACCTCGAATGACAAAAGTCTCCTCATACGGTCGGCTGTAGACACCCCGTTTTGACTGGCCCTAATACTTGGGCATTTTCTTTTGACCACCCGATGATGAAACTTGGAATATGTTATTTTATGAATTTCTTAGCAGAAAAATCAGATTGAAACTTTAATCCCAAACCTAACCCATTTTGGCCAAATTATCAATTTGTACTATTTTATAATTTTATGTGTGTGTACATATTTTTAGGTAATGCTATATAAATTGGCACATTTTAGCTATTGCAACATGCCGGGGAGGTACCCGCGCTCGTTAAACAGTTCGGACTTTCGATCTTTTTGATCTAGTCTCACTAGTGCAATGTGAAACGTAGATGAGAGTCCAGATTTGACAACTTTACAAAAAATCTATTTTATTGCAAAAATCTTTTGCCAAAAATGGACTGCGTCATCAGATCTCAGAGTCCCTACCTAATATTTATTTTGAGAAAATTTGGAAACCCATGACTCGTGCCAAGGCCATTATTCGTCATAACCAAATATGCTTGGCTCGGAACCTTAGGTATGAGAGGGGAAGGTCAATAATGAGCACCCCCGCTCACCCGATCAAAGATCGGCCTCTATTAAACCATGATTTGAATTTTATTTTCTTTATATGTTCATGTTATGATTATTTAATAAATCCTAAAATTTACTATGTGAAGCACACAAAGTATAGACTTGTTTGCTCAAATTGGAACAATTCAATTTCATGTTTGTTTTTCGAAAAGGGTTTGAATTTGCCACTTAACAAAGTGGGCTTAAAGTTTGTGCATTTGCCACTACAAAGTGGGCTTAAAATATACATTTGTTGAATCATTCCAATTCACGTAACAAGCCTTCATCCACAGGTATTCAAACATTTTATTATTTAAGCAATTAGCCTCATGGTAGGATGCTAAACATAATAAGAAAATTATGTACAAGCGGGATGCTAAAGTATAACAACTCACATATTTACCGACGTCTCGCGAATAGTTACAAAACAAAGTTAGTAAAATATGCATGATCTTATATACAAATGCTAATGTAATACATACATAAGAATGCTTCTAAAGATTTGGCTTCTAAAATATGACATGTGAATCATCTCAAGAACATAAAGTAACGTATAAAATCACATAAAAATTGATTAAATTTACAAATACAAATTTAGCTGAATCTTAATGCGTGAAACATGGATGCAAAGTATGGAGATGTATGGCATGTCAGATATATACATATGTATAGTTAGGAAAATCGATTAAAGAATGAGATAAAAAGAAGTAGGGCGAAAAATTACTATAACACTTTAAATAATACAGATCCAAGAGAGATGAATAAAATAAAATTCTCACAAACACTTAAAATAAAAAATAAAATAAAAAATTTTATATACTTTATAGGGAAGCAGACAACCTACAAGTAATAACCCAACTCAGTAGTCCAGTGACACATTTCACACCTTTTTCTCCGATGAAAGTTGAGCCCAAAGTTTTAAACCTCCGGCCATTCAATCTAGCAGGCCTGCACACCTCATCCCATGTAAATCCACGTGAAGCATCTTCAACAGAGGGCCCCACCTGAGTCTCTCAACATTTTAAACTGATCAGGAACTTCAAGTGAAAATGGAAAGAAGACATTTTCATCAAAATAATCGTGAAAAATTTATAATTTTTAAATTATTTTAATTAATGTATAATATTTTATTTTAAATGTAATTTAAAGATCATAAAAATTTTATAATTATTTTTATAAATTTTTTTTTATAATACTTAATATTGCTGAGTAAAAATATATCCACCCAAACATAATACATATAACAAATATTATCCACCCGCCACTCAAACATAACAAATATTTGTCACCCATGACTGACTCAGATATTATACATATAGCATATATATAATCTCTATCATCAGCTCACACTTTAGAGCCTAAACACTTGAAATCAGAAAATTATGCGCTACAACGCAGTGCACCACTGGCCGAAATAGCGCGTGGACAACCATATTCTCCAAACTCTCATATACAGCGACACCGGCATCGAAGTAGCAACAAAAATACTTTACACCACTAATTAGCGATGATTATAAAGATGGGACAGTAGTGACAGTAGGTTTCACTCACTGTCACATGTGTTTTGTGCGTTATTTTTTTTTTCAATTGCCACCTCACTAGTGATGATATTAGTGATAGTAAATTAGTGATCTATAGCATTGCTCAAGTAGCAAAGACAGCACCCAGAGCAGCCCATACCTATTCACATCGGAAGTGAAACCGGCTACAACCACACCGGTGGTGACGACTCACCGCAGAACCATGAAACACCGGCCTCACCGGTGGTGTCCAAGAAGCCAGGACGTACGGCTAGCACCGCACTAGTGACTAAACCACAGCGACACACCACCTACCAGCGATCAACATGGTTGGACGGATCAGAAACCTTTCTTGCACAGCACTACCATTTAAATTTGGCCCAGAGGGAATACCACTCCACCGAACTGCCCAAACTGGGTGATCGAAGAGCTTCGTGATCTTCTCTCGAAGCTTTTCCCTCGTGTCACACTTCTCTAGCATTGATTCTGCCAATTTCACCTGCTGTTCTACAAAATCTTTTACCTCCTCAGCATCGGGATCCTCAAGCCATCGATATGGATCGGAGATGCGAACGCCATGATAATCGTCGACAACGGACTCGTTTCTGCAAGCCAAAGGATACTGCAGAGGCTCGTTTTCAAGGAAAGAGAGTGAAGTTGGAGACTAGTGTCGGTTTCGAGAGAGAGAGAGAGAGAGAGAGAGAGGAGATGAATCTTGTTTCTTTTTTTTAGCCTCAACTCTCTTATTTCTCCAACCCGGGAGAGAGAGAGATCGTGTATTTGAGAGAGAGAAACCAGAGCGATGAAAGAGATCAAGAATTTACAGAGAGAGAGAGAGAGAGAGAGAGAGAGTTCTATGTGTTTTTCTGTGTGTGTGTGTATATCTGTCATAGGAGAGGGATGAAGTATGGATGCATGTGTGTCTTCTGCTTTTTTTTTTTTAAAAACAAATTGATCCCGTCAACCCCGTGAGAGAGGGAGAGAGAGACCAGCTGTGCGTTTTTGCCCTTCCCCTCTGTGTGTAGCTGTGTTTTCTTGCCGAGAGGGAGCGCCCCGATTTTGCATGTGGCTCTCTGTGTATTAGCCTCTTCATCCTCTCACATGCTCTCTTCTCTTTTCAATATTTTCTACCTTCTCACCTGCTCTTCTCTTTTTTCAAATTTCTCTGCCTACCTTTGAATCCCACTCACCGAATTCAACATCTCTATCTCCTACTCATTTTATTTTTCAATTTTAGATTGTCTCCTTTAAAATAATACACCATCCACTCCCTCTTTAACCGAACACACTTTAACACCTACTCTGCACTCACTCATTATAATCTCTCTATCATCTATTCCAACGTCCCACACATCCTCACAAATAACTTATCTCTATCTCCACTTCAAAAACATTATCATTCCTCTAACCCTCGCTTCTCATCTTCTTATTATACTCTACTCACAAACTCATCATAATACCAAACCCATCTTGACTAAATATTCTAACCTGTCTCTCTTTCTCTCTCTATATATATATATAAATTGAATTCAATCTTTTTTTTTAATTACGATTATTTTCTTTTTTTTTTGTTTTTTTTATTTTCTTTTTATAAAATATTAAAAATATATTATTTATACCAATTTATATAAAAACATCTAAAAATATGTACACACACATAAAATTATAAAATACTACAAATTAATAAAATAATAAAAAATATTTGAGTGATGTAAAATAATTTGATCAAAATGGGTGAGGTTTGAGATTAAAGTTTCAATCTGATTTTTCTGCTGAGATATTCATAAAATGACATATTCCAATTTTCATTATGAGGTGTTCAAAAGAAAGTGCCCAAGTCTTAGGGCCGATTGAAATGGAGTGTCTACAGTTGTCCCTCTTTGATAGAGCTCGAAGTCATTTCATGACGTGAGTGAATGTCAAAACCCAAAGACGACCCTTTTGACAAGGCCGTAAGACTTGGGCAAACAAACAAGATGCAAATGCAAGTGGTTGAACTGGAAGGTTGCATACGTATCCTATTGCAAGGAATCAAACCAGCGTAGTTTAGGGGCAAGGTGCTAATGATATGCAGAAAGATTTTGAGAACTGGACTTATACGCTATGTGAAGCCGATTATTTTTGAAAAACATATGATCATGCAAGAGAGGTAAACCTCAACCAAGAGAAATCAATAACCTAACACGTCTCACACGAAAGGAGGAAAGATGGTGTAAACAACAGGCACACTTGATGTTTTTAACCGAGTGAATCAACAACGTGTCTCACACGAAAGGAGGAAAGGTTGGTGTAAACAGCAAGCGCGCCTAATGTTTTTAACCGAGTGAAATCAACAATCTAACGTGTCTCACACAAAAAGAGGAAAGATGGTGTAAACAACAGGCGCACCTGATGTTTTTAACCGAGTGAAATCAACAACCTAACGTGTCTCACACGAAAGGAGGAAAGATGGTGTAAACAACATGCGCATCTGATATTTTTAACCGAGTGAAATCAGCAACCTAACGTGTCTCACGCGAAAGGAGAAAAGAGGGTGTAAACAACAAGCGCACCTGATATTTTTAACTGAGTGAATCAACAACCTAACGTGTCTCATGTGAGAGAAGGGGGGGTGGTGTAAACAGACAAGCTCACCCTCTGTTTTTAACCGATTTACAATCCTAAGGAGGAGAGGTGGTGTAAACAGATAGGCTCACTTGCTATTTTTAACAGATTTACAATCCTAACACGTCTCACGCGAGAGGAGGAGAGGTGGTGTAAACAGATAGGCTCACTTGCTATTTTTAACCGATTTACAATTCTAACGCGTCTCACGCGAGAGGAGGAGAGGTGGTGTAAACAGATAGGCTCACATGTTATTTTTAACGAATTTACAATCCTAACGCGTCACACGCGAAAAGAGAATGGCGTGGTGTAAACAAACAGGCTCACCTGCTGTTTTTAATTGATTTGCAATCCTAACGCGTCACACGCGAGAGGAGAATGAGTGGTGTAAACAGACAGGCTCACATGTTGTTTTTAACCGATTTGTAATCCTAACGCGTTGCATGTGAAAGGAGAATGGTGTGGTGTAAACAGACAGGCTTACCTGCTATTTTTAACTGATTTGCAATCCTAACGCGTCTCGCGCGAGAGGAGAAAATGTGGTGTAAACAGACAGGCTCACCTGCTGTTTTTAACCGATTTGTAATCCTAACGCGTTGCACGCAAGAGGAGAATGGCATGGTGTAAACAGACAGGCTCACCTGCTGTTTTTAACCGATTTGCAATCCTAACGCGTCTCACGTGAAAAGAACAAAGGTAGTGTAACAAATAGGTGTACCTAACTGTATCTCATACGGAGAGGGGAAAGATTTTAACCAAGAAAACGTCACATCCTTACACGTTTCACGTGAAAGGAGCAAATGTGGTGTAACCAACAAGCGTACTTAACCGTATCTCATATGGAGAGGGGGAAGGTTTTAACCAAGTAAACGTCACATCCTAACACATTTCACGTGAAAGGAGCAAAGGTGGTGTAACCAACAGACATACCTAACCATATCTCATACGGAGAGAGGGAAGGTTTTAACCAGGTGAACACAAATCCTAATACGTTTCACGTGAAAGGTGAAAATGTGGTGTAACCAACAAGCATACCTAACTGCATCTCATACGGACAAGGGGAAGGTTTTAACCAAATAGACTTGTAATCCTAAGGCGTTTCACGTGAAAGGAGCAAAGATGGTGTAACCAACAAGTATGCCTAACCGTATCTCATACAGAAAGGGGGAAGGTTTTAACTAGGTAAAAAACAATGGTATAACCAACAGGCGTATCTCAACGTATTTCATATGGAGAAAGGGAATGTTTTAACCGAGGAGAAAAACAATGGTGTAACCAACAGGCGTATCTCAACGTATTTCATACGGAGAGAGGGAAGGTTTTAACCGAGGAGAAAAACAATGGTCTAACCAACAGGCGTATCTCAACGTATTTCATACGGAGAGATGGAAGGTTTTAACCGAGAAAAAAAAATAATGGTGCAACCAACAGGCGTATCTCAACGTATTTCATACGGAGGGAGGGAAGGTTTTAACCGAGGAAAAAAATAATGGTGTAACCAACAAGCGTATCTCAACGTATTTCATACGGAGATAGGGAATGTTTTAACTAAGGAGAAAAACAATGGTGTAACCAACAGGCGTATCTCAACGTATTTCATACGGAGAGAGGGAAGGTTTTAATCGAGAAGAAAAATAATGGTGTAACCAACAGGCGTATCTCAACGTATTTCATACGAAGAGAGGAAAGGTTTTAACCGAGAATAAAACAATGGTCTAACCAACAAGCGTATCTCAACGTATTTCATACAGAGAAAGGAAAGGTTTTAACGGAGAAAAAAAAATAATAGTGTAACCAACAAGCGTATCTCAACGTATTTCATATAGAGGAAGGGAAGGTTTTAACCGAGGAAAAAAAAATAATGGTGTAACCGACAGGTGTATCTCAATATATTTCATACGGAGAGAGGGAATGTTTTAACTGAGGAGAAAAGCAATAGTCTAACCAACAGGCGTATCTTAATGTATTTCATACGGAGAGAGAGAAGGTTTTAACCGAGAAAAAAAACAATGGTGTAACCAACAGGTGTATCTCAACGTATTTCATACGGAGAGAGGAAAGGTTTTAACCGGGTGAACGTCACATCCTAACACGTTTCTCGTGAAAGGAACAAAGGTGGTGTAACCAACAAGTATACCTAACCGTATCTCACATGGAGAGAGGGAAGGTTTTAACCAGATAAACATCTCATCCTAACACATTTCACGTAAAAGGAGCAAAGGTGGATGCGAAACCCAAACGCGTCTCATGCGAGTGGAAGAAAGTATAGTAGAATGACAAGGGGTAACCTCTACATGTAGAAGCCACTGATGCTGCTTTTCTTCCTAATCATATTCACAACTTTCCCTATTCTCCAACGGGGTGACAGACTAGGTTGGTTCAGAATCCAGAATTGAGGCGCATACACGCTACCTCAACCTATGGGGCTGCCATACATATTTCAAGCCGAGGATAAACCCCTGGGTATTTAAACCAGACTTTAATCTCGGAAATTCTAAACCTTTGCATTCTAGGCATTGCCATTCGAACTCTAGTTTCCACCGTCACAGTTGGTCTCCTAGGAACTCATTGGAAACACAGACAGGTGGCTGTACCAGACCGCTTGAAGTTGTTTGGGCACGATAAACACCAAAAGAATTGCACCTCCAGTGGATTTAAGGTCTCCTAGACCCTGGGAGTGCACGAGATAGTGCGAGTGAGGTGCACAAAACAGTGCAATGTAGGGGAATGAATGCACAAAATAGTGCGATGCAAGGTGAATGCACAAAATAGTGCTGTATGAGTGCACAAGACAGTGTGATATGGATGAATGCGCAGGATAGCGCAATGCAGGTGCACAAGACCATGCGAGTGGCGGGTGCACAAGATAGTGCGATGTAGGGATGCACAAGATAGTGCGATTGAATTGGAATGCACAAGATAATGCGATGTGCAAGATAGCGCGATTGAATTTGAAATTGCACAAGACGGTGCAATGCGCAAGATAGCGCGATTGAATTTGAATTTGTGTTTTGTGTGGTAGATGTTCGAAGTGAGATTATTGTATGATAGATACACAGAATGAGATGAGGAATTGTAAGTTCGAACCAAATACCGTATACATATATGTACATACGATATACATATATACATATACAGACAAAATACACACAGATATGTACATACGGTATACATATATTTATATACAGATAAAATACATAGAAATATGTACATACAGTATACATATATTCATACACAGACAAAATACACAGATATGTACATATGGTACAAATACAGATTCGGGGAATAGTCTGTTTGCACCCGTCAGCGGGAAGATGCTGTTACTGAGAAGGCATATTCTGTTTGCTGACGTCAGCGCGCGTACGCAAAACACACAAAAAGAAAGGAAAAACGCAAAATGCATGGATATGGGGGTTCGACCCTCTGATCTCAAGCTTAGTTTCCCAGTCCTCAACCACTGAGCTGAACTACTGAACCAAACCACTCTTGTGACAAGATATTCAAAATATATATATATATAATACATAGGTATACGAGATATATATACATAAAACCAAAGCAAAACAAAAGAAACACTCGTTGCTGTGGGGGCTCAAACCTCTGACCTCAAGTTCAGCCCCTCAATCCTTAACCACTAAGCCGAACCACTGAGCCCAAGCCACTCTTATGACCAAATATCTTGTGAACAAATATTCAAACAAATATATATAATACATAGATGAACAATACATATACACATATATATACATATACAACTTTCCCGCCTTTTTGTCTCACTCTCTCTTCCTTCATCTTCTTTGAGTGTCGTGTCTAGTGCGCGATTTCAACAATCATGGCGCCTGACCGACAGGCTGTCCAATCCTGCCCCAATTGTCAATGATTGTCTCGGTCTTTCTCCCTCTTTGTCTTTTTCTTCTTTGCTCTCTTCTGAAGTTGAGGCCTGCGAGAGAGAAAGGCAAAGCAAAAGCCTGCAAACTTTCTCTGCCACCACTTCGCAACCTCTTTCTTTTGCATTACTCTCATCTGCCATGGCTTCTTCATACGGTTCTCTTACTCTTTTTCCAGACCTGAACGAGTCCATAATAGAGATGACTGATTTTGACTCCCCTGAACCTCAACAACGGGCTCCTCTTCCTTCCTCTATCTTCAGCTTTCTGGTGATGTCAGTTGAACAAATCATGGCGGCACAGTCTGACATCGCAACAAACTCGTATACGCTGAGGTCATGTGTGAAGACTGTGATTGCGGTCTCCAAATTGTCCCGCCGACTGTAGAATAGGACGTGTGAGGTACATCAATTAAATGCACAACTCTCCCTCGTCCAACGTATGTACAAAGACGCTCGAGTAAAAATTAGTGTGCTGATAAAGTAGAACAAAGAGTTGAAATGACAGGCCACCTCCGTGGCTTGATTCGGAGTTTCTTCGCACAACCAATTTGATGGCCAACGAGGAATAATCTCCTTCGGAAGCTCTGCCAAGGCTGAGACAGAGTCTTCAAGAGCTTCGAAGGAGTAAAGATGAAGCGAGGCAGGTGATGGTAAAGTCAGGCAACGAAGTTGTGTGCAAATGAAGCTGGTTGTAATCTTCGTCGCCGAGCTGCTGCCGAAAAATTGAAAAAATGCTACTCTTTTTTTTTGGTTTTGTCTCTGTAATCGGGGATGTCATCTCCTGTTTGCAATAAAATTAAGTTTCGTGTTTACACATGAATGGCGTGACTAGCATATCACTTTGAGTTTGAAAACAATTTTAATTGAATTTGAGAATGATTGAGTTGTGAACTCTAAATTGGACATTGATTCTATAATGACCCATACTAACCTAAATCAAAGAATGACTTAACGAAAGAAAAACGAAGCAAAACGATCCAAACACACTTATATACACTGACTGGTATGAAAGGAACTTAAAAAAAATAAGACTCTGAAACACAACCATTGAGCCTAGGCGATTCTGCAGTTTGTCTTGATGGGTTGAAATTGAAACTAATGGGCCAACCAAAAAGTTGGCCGATGAACTCATGATCTAGCCAAAGAGTTGGCCAACGAACTCATGACTCAAGCGGTGGAGAAGATAGAATCTCTGACTCGACTATGTCCCTAATTCATTGTCTTGATTTTTTTTTTCTTTTGAGTTTTTTGTAAAAATGTTTTGATCAACATGAGAGTTAGATTAGCATGCTTATTCCATTTTCTATTTTGAAATCATGTAAGCTAAGTTGTGAGTACTGAAAATCTTCTCTTTTTTAAGTCCAAAGAATGGTCTGGTTTTGCAAAAATGGAATAATTTTCGAGAAAATCAATCAACTTCATTCAAAATAATCAAAACCTATTTTTGCAAATGGCCACAACCCAACCAACATGGAATCAATCATTGGGATGCATAGCCTCGAACCAGATAATCAATGGTGATAACCGAACCAAGCCGATCCGAACCGAATGAAGTCGAGCGGAACTGGACCGAACCAAATCGAACCAAGTTGAATCGAACCAACTGAACTGAGCAGAATGAAGATACACCAATCAAACATGGATAGGACAACCAAGTCGACTAAAGATACACCAATCAAACATGGACGAAATGAATGAGTTAAAAAATTATTAGGGCCGAACTTCAAAATGAAGCTATCTATGTATCCTAAAGATAGGAATCAGGCCAACGTAGTTCTGGTTAAGGTTCACTCGGGTATTGACAGTCTCCTTTTGTGCTCTAACTTTTGCCAAAGCTGCCCTTTCGGGTTTTCAACCTTGCGAGCTTTTCATTTCATTTTTTCATTTTTCATTTTTTTTTACTTTCTATTTTTTTGTTTTTCTGCTCTAACTTTTGCTTGGGTCACCCTTCCGGGTTTTCAACCCAACGAGCCTCTCAAGGGTAATAATTTCATTTTAGCTTGTCTATGTTGATTAGGTGTGAGATCTCTAGGCCATCTATAAGAATGACTGCTATACTTGACCAGTAGATATGATGATGTAAGGACTAGGCTAAGTGGGCCTAAATTTGCCCCTAGTGTAGTGGATAGGAACTCAATTGTCATTTTTCTCTCAAATTCTGAGTTTTGAATTTCTGGGCGATCTTCATTGGGAAACAATCCAGTTTTAATTCTTTGATCACATCCAACCTTATTGCCCCCTAGTTCAAGGGCTGTTTCCATTTCAACTATGCCCCTAGTTCAAGGGCTGTTTCAAATTTGAATCATATCATTGCCCCTAGTTTAAGGGGGGCTGATTCCAATCTAACTCATATTCGACCATATTGCCCCTAGTTGAAGGGCTGCCTCCATTTGAATTACATCATTGCCCCTAGTTCAAGGGCTGATTCCAATCTACATCACATCCGACTTTCTTGCCCCTAGTTCAAGGGTTGTTTCCAATCTTAATCACAGGCCCTACGTAGTTCTGGCTAAGGTTCACTTGGGTATTGACACTCTCCTTTTGTGCTTTAACTTTTGCCAAAGCCGCCCTTTCGGGTTTTCAACCTTGCGAGCTTTTCATTTTTTTCATTTTTTTTTTGTTGTAACTTTTGCCTGGGTCGCCCTTCCGGGTTTTCAGCCCAGCGAGCCTCTCAAGGGTGGTACATTATTGCCACTAGTTCAAGGGCTGCCTCCATTTGAATCACATCATTGCCTTTAGTTCAAGGGTTGTTTCCATTTCGGCTGTGCAAGCCTCACACTTTTGGTTGATTACTAAATACTTCGAATCACAGTTTGAAAGCTAACGAGCTAAGGAGGTCGAACCTCAAGTCAAGAAGGATCCTATGCTGTATAATCAATTCCAGGCATGTCGTCGTAGGACCATGCAAAAACAGTTTTTGAAATCTTTTCACAAAGTGACTAATCACTTGTACTCTTACGAAGACAAGATAGAACCAATTTGGACCAAGCCAGGATCCTTCTCAGTACCCACATTAATAGAAATGATTTTATTCATCAAAGGCTTAGCACACCTCTCTTCCTCTCAATTGATCAAAATTTGTAAATCCCGAGGAAATTCTTCCTCTTTGTTTTTATCAGAGTTTTGGAAAAAGTTTTGAAAAACTTTAGTCAATGCTATGATTTAAAGGCACAAAGAAGTAGGCAGACTCTATGGCATTTTTTATTTATTTATTAAAAAGAGACTATGACTCAGCAATGACAACAGACTTTTGACAACAGACTCAAAAGAAAATAACAAAGAAGACCTAGATAGGACATAAATGTCTAGGTTAGCACTATCGAAATCAACAGACTCTGACTCACTAGAATGACTCGAGTTTGATCCCAACTCTACAAATTTGATGGAATCAAACTTAGACTCAATACTCAATTAAGAACTCAGAATAAAATCATTCTCAAATTTCTAGTCAACGTGTGGGCCATTCACAATATTCAAAATAAAGCCCGTGCAATCAACATGTGGTCACTCCCAATTACAGAAACAAAACGGAACTTCCAATTATGCCCTCACTAAAAACACATTGAACCCCAGAAACTGAAATGCTTGAACCACTCATTCGAATTTGAGAACCCCTATATAGATCCAATACATTGTACATAACACATAGCAAGAAAGAGAATAAACACCCCTATAGAGGGTAGGGTTATGATGTCCTAGCTTTTGAAAAGATCTAGGGTTCACTATTTCAAACAAACGACATCATACATCCTAGAAATGGGAGAGCATTCTGTCATACTTTTGAAAGGTACTATAACTCACTATATGTTCAAGGTTAGCTCTATTCTAGGGGGTTGAAATCAAGGTGACGTTAACAAAGAGTCTTTTGGGTCATAGCCAATGAAGATCTTGGGAACTCAGAAGAGTCAATATTAGCTTGTCTTCAAAGTCTGAGAAGCTTCAGATCTCAAAAGGTTATAACACAAGGCCTCCAAAGTAACGTAGAGATTGGTGTGGTGTCACAAAAAGTATGCCTGTGCTCCCACCATTATCTGGGCAACATAGGAACTTTAAGTGCACCAATGCATGCAATGCAATAAACCTATAATTGAAAACAAAAGTCATATCATGGAGTTCGAGTCAAGGTTTTATAAAATCCCCAGCAGAGTCGCCAGAAACTGTAACATGCCAAGGAGGTACCCGCGCTCGTTAAACAATTCGGACTCTCGATCTCTTTGATCTAGTCTCACTAGTGCAATGTGAAACGCAGATGAGAGTTCAGATTTGGCAACTTTACAGAAAATCCATTTTATTGCAAAAACCTTTTGCTAGAAATGGACTGCGTCATAAGATCTCAGAGTCGCCACCTAATATTTATTTTGAGAAAATTAGGAAACCCATGACTCGTGCTAAGGCCACTGTTCGTCATAACCAAAGATCCTTGGCTCGGAACCTTAGGTATGGAGGGGAAGGTCAATAATGAGCACCCCCACTCATCCGATCAAAGATCGGCCTCTACTAAACCCTGATATGAATTTTATTTTCTTTATATGTTCATGTATAATTATTTAATAAATCATAAAATTTACTATGTGAAGCACACAAAGTATAGACTAGTTTGTTCAAATTGGAACAATTCAATTTCATATTTATTTTTCGAAAAGGGTTTGAATTTTCCACTTAACAAAGTGGGCTTAAAATGTACATTCGTTGAATCATTTCAATTCACGCAACAAGCTTTCATCCACAGGCATTCGAACAGTTTATTATTTAAGCAATTAGCCTCATGATAGGATGCTAAACATAATAAGAAAATTATGTACAAGCGGGATGCTAAAGTATAACAACTCACATATTTACCGACGTCCCGCGAACAGCTACAAAACAAAGTTAGTAAAATATGCATGATTTTATATACAAATGCTAATGCAATACATACACAAGAATGCTTCTAAAGATTCGGCTTCTAAAATATGACATGTGAATCATCTCAAGAACATGAGATAGCACATAAAATCACATAAGAATTGATTAAATCCACAAATGCAAATTTAACCGAATCTTAATGCGTGAAACATGGATGCAAAGCATGGAGATGTATGGTATGTCAGATATATACATATGTACAGTTAGGGACATCGATTAAAGAATGGGATAGAAAGAAGTAAGGGCGAGAAATTACTACAATACTTTAAATATAATAGATCCAAGAGAGATGAATAAAATAAAATTCTTACAAACACTCAAAATGAAAAATAAAATAAAAAACTTTATGTACTTTGGGGAAACAGATTACCCACAAATAATAACCCAACTCAGTAGTCCATGGACACATTTCACACCTTTTTCTCCGATGAAAATTGTGCCCAAAGTTTTAAACCTCTGGCCATTCAATCTAGCAAGCCTACACACCTCAGCCCATGTAACGACAATGCTACGTAGCTCAAATTTTGTGGCTCAAAAGTGGCTCAAATAGCCAAAACAACGTCGTTTTGAGTACAGAACAACATAAAAATGGCCAAAACGTCGTTTTGGCCATTTGAGCCACTTTTGAACCACAAAATTTGAGCTACGAGACATTTTCCGCCCATGTAAATCCACGTTAAGCATCTTCAATAGAGGGCCCCACCTGAGTCTCTCAACATTTTAAATTGATTAGGAACTCCAAGTAAAAATATATCCACTCAAACATAAAACATATGAAAAATGCTTGGGAGCACTAATTAGTGCTCCCACTAATTAGGTGGCAGTGGGTCCCGTCATTAATGATGTGATGTTTTGGTCTAATCCACGTTAAGCATCTTCAATAGAGGGCCCCACCTGAGTCTCTCAACATTTTAAATTGATTAGGAACTCCAAGTAAAAATATATCCACTCAAACATAAAACATATAACAAATATTATTCACCCGCCACTCAAACATAACAAATATTTGTCACCCATGACTGACTCAAATATTATACATATAGAATATATATAATCTCTATCATCATCTCACACTTTACAGCCTAAACATTTGAAGTCAGAAAATTATGCGCTACAACGCAGCGCACCACTGGCCGAAATAGCGCGTGGACAACCATATTCTCCAAACTCTCATATACAGCAACACCGGCATCGAAGTAGAAAAGACAGCACCCAGAGCAGCCCATACCTATTCACATCGGAAGTGAAACCGGCTACAACCACACCGGTGGTGACGACTCACCCCAGAACCATGAAACACCGGCCTCACCGGTGGTGTCCGAGAAACCATGACGCACGGCTAGGGCCGCACTAGTGACCGAACCACAGCGACACACCACCTACCAGCGATCAACATGGTTGGACGGATCAGAAACCTTTCTTGCACAGCACTGCCATTTAAATTTGGCCCAGAGGGATCACACTTCTCTAGCATTGATTCTGTCAATTTCACCTGCTGTTCTACAAAATCTTTTACATCCTCAGCATTGGGATCCTCAAGCCATCGATATGGATCGGAGATGCGAACGCCATGATAATCGTCGACATCGGACTCGTTTCTGCAAGCCAAAGGATACTGCAGAGGCTCCTCTTCAAGGAGCGCCCCGATTTTGCATGTGACTCTCTGTGTATTATTCTCTTCATCCTCTCACATGCTCTCCTCTTTTTTCAATATTCTCCACATTCTCACCTGCTCCCTTCTGTTTTCAATCTTCTCCGCCTATCTTTGAACCCCACCCACTGAATTCAACATCTCTACCCCCTCTCATTTTCTTTTTCAATTTCAGATTATCTCCTTTAAAATAATATACCACCCACTCCTTCTTTAACCGAACACACTTTAACACCTACTCTGCACTCACTCATTATAATCTCTCTATCATCTATTCCAACGCCCTCACACATCCTCACAAATATCTTATCTCTATCTCCACTTCAAAAACATTATCATTCCTCTAACCCTCACTTCTCATCTTCTTATTATGCTCCACTCACAACCTCTCTCTTTATATATATAAATTGAATTCAATCTTTTTTTTTTAATTATGATTATTTTCTTTTTTTTGTTTTTTATTATTTTCTTTTTATAAAATATCAAAAATATATTATTTATACCAATTTATATAAAACATCTAAAAATATGTAAAAACATATAAAATTATAAAATACTACAAATTGATAAAATAATAAAAAAGATTTGAGTGATATAAAATAATTTGGTTAAAATGGGTGAGGGTTGTGCTTAAAGTTTCAATCTGATTTTTCTGCTGAGATATTCATAAAATGACATATTCCAATTTTCAACATGGGATGTTCAAAAGAAAGTACCCAAGTCTTAGGACCGGTCAAAATGAGTTGTCTACAGCTATTTTGATAAATAGAACATAATAAAAAAAATAAAAAAAGAAAATAAAAAAAATAATAGAGTATGGTTAGGGCATTTTTGGGGCAAAAATATCATTATGAGGATGGGTTTGGTAGGATATATTATGGAGATAACATGTGATGATGTTTTGATGGTGCAGTATATACAATTGAAGCAAATGTTCAAAGTTGATGACTCTCTCTCTCGTGGGGCATGAGAGAGGAGCTTTTATCTCAGTAAAAGAAAATATACACACATGGGGTGGGCTCTCTCTTTTCTTTTCACAATGAGGGGTTGGTGGTAAAGTTGTATAGATTGATTATTAATGGTGAGGGAGGATAAAAAAAAATGACACTAAAAATACATACATGGGAACATTATATCTCTCTCTAGGTGTTGAATTCGGTGTGAGTGAGGTACAAAGTGGGTGAAGAATTTGATTATTCAAGAGAGAGAGAGAGAGAGAGTGGTTGGGTGGTGCAAGAGAGTTAAAAGAAAGAGCAATGCTAGGTATCATGGAAAAACTTTCATGAAAATGATCATGAAAAATTTATGACCTTTGGATTACACTTAAAATAAAGCACTACACACTAATCAAGATAATCCAAAAGTCATAAATTTTTCGTGACCAGTTTCATGAAAGTTTTTTCATGATCCCTATCTTTTCTCTAAAAGAAAATTTATCCCTCTCTCTGCTATCACAGACAGATACAGACAAGCAACTGATCAATGCACTATCTCTCTCTCTCAGGTTGGAGAAATAAGAGAGAGTTGAGGCTGAAAATAGATAGAACACAAAGGCTCTCTCTTGGTGTTCCAATGGGTGAGGGTGGTGTTTATGTGTGTGGGTGAAAAAGAAAACAAATGTCTAGAGAGAGAAAATGTGGTGAGATGGGTTGAATGGGTGAAAAAAAGGATGTAGAAAAAAAAAAGAAAGAAGACAGATCCTTAGATTTGTGAACAACACACACACATACACTGATACACTGAGGACACACACACACAGAACAGAGAGGACGCACCTCTCCCTCTCTCTGGTCTCTCTCTCTAAGCTGGTTTTTGAGCATTGGACATTTTTCTTGTTATTTTTTGTTGGTTGATCATCAGCAACACACAAAGAAAACACACACAGAGGGGGTCAGCCTCCTGGGCTGATCTCTCTCTCTCTCTCAACATGCAACTGATGGGGGGATTTAGCTAGACAGATTCGAAAAACAAACTGAAAAAAAAATAAACCCAACCTCTTTCTTACTCTCTGACTCTCAATCTATATATCTCTCTCTCTACACCGAGCCACCATCACGAACCTCCGCAACAACCACCACAACAAGTCGGTGTTAGACCGACATGGCTTAACAGTGCAACTCTCCGGCAGTGGAACCAGTACGGGGACGATAATTTCCTCACTTTACACAGCAACTCCGATTCAATGACCACGTCGAAGCAGCAACAGCCACAGGAGTCACTTCTCCATTCGCACTTCCGGTGAAAATTATTGCACGCTGGACTCGTTTCCAGCAACGGGCTGTTATGCTATTTACAATTCTCCGTTAACTTTCTTGGTTCTCACCCAATGGAAGTCCCATATCTCAGCAAGAGTGTCATTTATATAGGTCCGGTGTAATTGATGATTTTATTGAATTCAGACACAAGCTGCGTGAACTTGAAACCGTGATGCTGAGACCACTCTCGAGCTCTCTCTTCAAGGCCATGAAGTAAAAGAATAAGGACAGTAGCGGCAGACTCTCTCTCTCTCTCTCGGGCATTGTCTCTCTCTCTCTCTCTCTCTCATACCCTTCTATACCTTTGAAACCAAAACAAACAAACAAACAAAAAAGAGGAGAGCTCTCTTTATTTTGGGCTCTCACACACAGATTTTTGGAGAGGGGTTCACGGCCATCTGTTCAAGCTGATCAAGTGTAGTGTGATGGAAACGTGGGTCTGACCCACGGAATATGGGTAAAGGGTAGTTTATTGTGCATGGGCATGTGGTGTTTATTCATGGCTTTTTGTTTTGTTGGGCTCACCAACATGTGCTCCCTAAGTTTTGAGGACCTGGTTGCTGATTATATCCATTCTATTCATGATGATTGATCGCGTGAGTCACATGACTCTATATAAGACTGTGCTCGAACCATCTCTAAGGTGTCACTGTCTTTATTTTATTTTTTCTTTTAAGTATTTGTGAAGATTTTATTTTATTCATCTCCTTCGGATCAATAATATTTAAAGTGTTGTAATAATTTTTCACCTTGCTTTTTTCTATCCCATTTTTCAATCACCTTCCCTAACTTTACATATGTATATATCTAACATGCCATGCATATCCATGCTTTGCATCCATGTTTCATGCATTAAGATTTGGCTAAATTTGTATTTGTGGATTTAATCAATTCTTTTGTGATTATTTGCACTACCTCATGTTCTTGAGATGATTCACATGCCATATTTAGAAGCTGGATCTTTAGAAGCATTATGGTGTATGTATCGCATTAAGATTTGTATATAAGATCATACATATTTTACCAACTTTGTTTTATAGCTATTCGAGGGACGTCGGTAAATATATGAGTTTTTATGTTTTAGCATCCTGCTTATACATAATTATCTTATTATGTTTAGCACCCTACCATGTGGTTATTTGCTCCCTTGATATAATTGCTTGAATGCTTGTGGATGAAGACTTGTTGCTTGAATTGGAATGATTCAATGAATGTACGTTTAAGCCCACTTTGTCAAGTGGCAAATTTACAAGCTTTAAGTCCACTTTGTCAAGTGGCAAATTCAAATCCTTTTCGAAAAATAAACATGAAAGTGAATTGCTCTAATTTAAGCAAACTAATCTATACTTGTATGCTTCACATAATAAATTTTAGGATTTATTAACTAATCAGAACATGAACATATAAAGAAAATAAAATTCATATCATGGTTTAGTAGGGGCCGATCTTTTGATCGGGTGAGTGGGGGTGCTCAATTAATGATTTTCCCCCTTCATACCTAAGGTTCCGAGCCAAGCATCTTTGGTTACGACGAACAGTGGCCTTGGCACGAGTCACGGGTTTCCTAATTTTCCAAAAATATTAGGTGGCGACTCTGAGATCTGATGATGCAGTCTATTTCTAGCAAAAAGTTTTGCAATAAAATGGATTTTCACTAAAAGTTACCAAATCCGAACTCTCATCTATGTTTCACATTGCACTCGTGAGACTAGATCAAATAGATCTCGGGAGTCCGAACTGTTTAATGCGCAAGGGTACCCCCTGGGCATGTTACAGTTCCTGGCGACTCTGCTGGGATTTTATGAAACCTTGACTCGAACTCCATGATATGACTTTATTTTCAATTATATGTTTATTGCATTGCATGCATTGGTGCACTTAAAGTTCCTCTGTTGCCCAGATACTGGTGGGAGCACATGCATACTTTTTGTGACACTACACATATCTCTACATTACTTTGGAGGCCTTGTGTTATATCCTTTTGAGATCTGAAGGTTCTCAGACTTTGAAGAGAGGCTATGTTGACTTTTCTGATTTCCTAAAAATCTTCATTGGTTATGGCCCGAAGGACTCTTTGGTAATGTCACATTGACTTTAACCCCTAAAGTAAAGCCAACCTTGTATATATAGTGAGCTATAGTACCTTTCAAAATTAGGATAGGACGCTCTCCCATTTCTAGGATGTATGATACCGTTTGTTTGAATAGTGAATCCTAGATCATTTCAAAAGCATAGAACAGGATAACCCTACCTTCCATAGGGGTGTTTGTTCTCTTTCCTGCTATGTGCTATGTGCTATGTGCTATGTGCAATGTATTGGATCTATATAGGGGTTCTCAAATTCGAATGAGCGATTCAGGCATTTCAGTTTGTGGGGTTCAGTGTGTTTTTAGTGAGGGCATAATTGGAAGTTCCATTTTATTTATGTAATTGGGGAGTGACCACCTGTTGATTGCACGGACTTTATTTTGAATGTTGTGGATGGCCCACCCTTTGATTGGCAATTTGAGAATGATTTTATTCTGAGTTCTGAATTGAGTATTGAGTCTAAGTTTGATTCCACCAAGTTTGTAGAGTTAGGGATCAAGCTCGAGTCATTCTAGTGAGTCAGAGTCTGTTGATTTCGGGAGTGTTAACCTAGACATTTCTGTCCTTTCTAGGTCTTGTGTGTCATTTTCTTTTGAGTCTGTTGTCATTGCTGAGTCGTTGTTTTTTTTCAACAAAAGTACCACAGATTCTGCCTACTTCTCTGTTCTTTTAATTCATTGCATTGACTAGAAATTACAAAACTTGTTTTAAAAAAACTTTGATAAAAACGAAGAGGAAGAAATTCCTCAGAATTTGCAAATTTTGATCAACTGAGAGGAAGAGATGTGTGCTAAACCCTTGATGAATGAGATCACTTCTGTTAATGTGGGTAGTGAGAAGGATCCTGGCTTGGTCCAGATTGCTTTTATATTGTCTTCGTAAGAGCACGAGCGATTAGTCACTTTGTGAAAAGATGTCAAAAAATATTTTTGCGTGGTCCTAGGAAGATATGCCTAGAATTAATCTTAAGATTATACAACATAAGATCCCTCATGACTTGAAGTCCGACCTCCTTAGCTGTAAAATGAAAGTACCATCCTTGAGAAGCTCGCTGGGCTGAAAACCCAGAAGGGCGACCCAGGCAAAAGTTAGAGCAGAAAAAAAAAAATAAAAAAAAAAATAAAAATAAAAAAAAAATTCAAAAGCTCGCAAGGTTGAAAACCCGAAAGGGCGGCTTTGGCAAAAGTTAGAGCATAAAAGGAGAGTGTCAATACCTGAGTGAACCTTAGCCAGAACTACATATGGCCTGATTCCTACAAAGTGTGAGGCTTGCATAGCCGAAATGGAGGCAACCTTTAAACTAAAGGCAACGATATGTTTCAGATTGGAAACAACCCTTGAACTGGGGACAGTGATATGATTCAGATTGGAAATAGCCCTTGAACTAGGGGCAATGAAGTCGGATGTGATTCAGATTAGAAATAGCCCTTGACCTAGGGGCAATAAGGTCAGATGTGCTTTATATTAGAAGAAGCCCTTGAACTAGGGGCAATAAGATTAGATGTGATCAAAGATGTAAAATTGGATCGTTTCCTAATGAAGCCTGCCCAGAAAGTTAAAACCCATAATTTGAGAGAAGGACACTTGAGTTCCTATCCACTACACTAGGGGAAAATTCAAACCCAATTAGCCTAGTCCCTACATCATCATATCTACTGGTCAAGTGTAGCAACCATTCTTCTAGATTTAGATGGCCTAGAAATTTCACAACCAATCAACATGGACAAGCTAAAACAAAAATACCATCCTTGAGAGGCTCACTGGGTTGAAAACCCGGAAGGGCGACCTAGGCAAAAGTTAGAGCAGAAAAAAAAAAATAGAAAGTAAAAAAAAATGAAAAATGAAAAAAATGAAAAAAAATTAAAAAATAAAATAAAAGCTTGCAAAGTTAAAAACCCGAAATGACGGCTTTGGCAAAAGTTAAAGCACAAAAGGAGAGTGTCAATACCCGAGTGAACCTTAGCCGGAACTACGTATGGCCTGATTCCTATCTTTGAGATACATAGGTAGCTTCATCTTGAAGTTCGGCCCTAATAATTTTTCAACTCATTCATTTTGTCCGTGTTTGATTGGTGTATCTTTAGTTGACTTGGTTGTCCTATTCGTGTTTGATTGGTGTATCTTCGTTCTATCCAGTTCAGTTGGTTTGATTCAATTTGGTTCAGTTCGGCTCGGCGGTTCAGTTTGGTCTAGGTTTGCTCAGCGTCATTCGGTTCGGATCGGTTATCACCATTGCTACAACAAAACCAATTCGGGATTATCTGGTTTGAGGCCATGTATCCAAATGGTTGATTCCATGTTGGTTGGGTAGTGGCCATTTGCAGAAATAGGTTTTGATTATTTTGAATGAAGCTGGCTAATTTTTTTCGAAAATTATTCTATTTTTGCAAAACCAAACCATTCTTTAGACTTAAAAAAGGGAAAAATTTTCAGTGCTCACAGCTTAGCTTACATGATTTCAAAACCAAAAATGAAATAAGTATGCTAATCTAACTCTCATGTTGATCAAAACATTTTTACAAAAAAATCAAGAGAAAAAAAATCAAGGCAATGAATTAGGGGCATAGTTGAGTCGGAGATTTTATCTTCTCCACTGTTTGAGTCAGTTCAGTTTGGTCTAGGTTTGCTCAGCGTCATTCGGTTCGGATCGGTTATCACCATTGCTACAACAAAACCAATTCGGGATTATCTGGTTTGAGGCCATGTATCCAAATGGTTGATTCCATGTTGGTTGGGTAGTGGCCATTTGCAGAAATAGGTTTTGATTATTTTGAATGAAGCTGGCTAATTTTTTTCGAAAATTATTCTATTTTTGCAAAACCAAACCATTCTTTAGACTTAAAAAAGGGGAAAAATTTCAGTGCTCATAGCTTAGCTTACATGATTTCAAAACAAAAAATGGAATAAGTATGCTAATCTAACTCTCATGTTGATCAAAACATTTTTACAAAAAAATCAAGAGAAAAAAAATCAAGGTAATGAATTAGGGGCATAGTTGAGTCGGAGATTTTATTTTCTCCACTGTTTGAGTCATCAACTTGTTGGCCAACTTTTTGGCTAGATCATGAGTTCGTCGGCCAACTTTCTGGTCGGCCTATCAATTTCAACTTCAATCCATCAGGACAAACTGCAGAATCGCTTAGGCTCAATGGTTGTGTTTCAGAGTCAAGTTTTTTTTTTTCTGTTAATACCAGTCAGAGTATATAAGTGTGTTTGGATTGCTTTGCTTCATTTTTTTCGTTAAGTCATTTTTTTTATTCAGGTCAGTATGGAATTAATGTGATATGCCAAAGTGATATGCCAATCAAACAAAATTGTTCAAATTCAATCATTCTTCAAATTCAAACAAAATTGTTTTCAAGTTCAAAGTGATATGCCAGTCACGCCATTGATGTGCAAAAAAAAAAGGAAACTGATTTTATAAAGTCAGGGGATGACATCCCCGATTACAAAAAAAAAAGCCCCAAAAAAAGCCCAAAAATAACAAAAAAAATAAAAGAGAGTGTCATTTTCTCAATTTTTCGGCAACAGCTCAGCGGCGAAGATTACAACCAGCTTCATTTGCATACAGCTTCGTTGCTTGACTTTACCATCAGTTGTCTTATTTCATCTTTACTCTTTCGAAGCTCTTGAAGACTCTACCTCGGCCTATGCAGAGCTTTCGAAGGAGATTATTCCTCGCCGGCCATCAAATTGGTTGTGCGAAGAAACTCCGAATCGAGCCACGGAGGTGGCCTGTCATTTCAGCTTTTGGTTCTGCTTTTTTAGCGCACTACTTTCTACTCGAGCGTCTTTGTACATACGTTGGAGGAGGGAGAGTTGTGCATTTAACTGATGTAGCTCATACGTCCTGTTTTGCAGTCGACGAGACAAGTTAGAGACCACAGTCACGGTCTCTACACATGACCTCAGCGTATGTGAGTTTGCTTCAATGTCAGACTGTGCCGCCATTATTTATTCAACTGACATCGTTGAAAAGCTGAAAACAGGGAAGGAGGAGGAGCTCGTGGTTGAGGTTTAGGGGAGTCAGAATCGGTCATCTCTATCGTGGACTCGTTCAAGTCTGGAAAAAGAGTGAAAGAACTGTGTGAAGAAGCCATAGCAGAGAAGAGTAATGCAAAAGAAAGAGGTTGTAAAGTGGTAGTAGAGAAAGTTTGCAGTCTTTTGCTCTGCCTCTCTCTCTCGCAGGCCTCAACTTAAGAAGAGAACGAAAAAGAAAACAAAGAGGATAAACATTGGGATAAGGCGTTGAAGAATTGGGGCAGCCTGTCAGTCAGGCATCGCGATTGTTGAAATTGCGCTCTAGACACGATGGTTGAAGAAGATGAAGGAAGAGAGAGTGAGACAAAAGCAGAGAGAGATGCGAGAGAGTTGTATATGTATATATAGTGTATATGTATTGTACATTTATGTATTATATATATTTGTTTGAATATTTGGTTACAAGATATTTGGTTACAAGAATGGCTTGGGCTCAGTGGTTCGGTTCAGTGGTTAAGGATTGAGGAGCTAAGCTTGAGGTCAGAGGTTTGAGCCCCCATAGCAACGAGTGTTTCTTTTGGGCAAATTATCAATTTGTAGTATTTTATAATTTTATGTGTGTGTACATATTTTTAGGTGATACTATGTAAATTGGTACATTTTAGCTATTTTGATAAATAAAACATAATGAAAAAAACAAAAAAAGAAAATAAAAAAATAATAGACTATGGTCAGGGTATTTTTGGGGCGAAGATATCATTATGAGGATGGGTTTGGTGGGATATATTATGTTCTTTTGTTTTGTTTTGGTTTTATGTATATATATCTCGTATACCTATGTATTATATATATATATATATATATATATATATTTGTTTGAATATTTTGTCACAAGAGTGGTTTGGTTCAGTGGTTCGGCTCAGTGGTTGAGGATCGGGAAACTAAGCTTGAGATCAGAGGGTCGAACCCCCGTATCCACACATTTTGTGTTTTTCCTTTCTTTTTGCGTGTTTTGCATACGCGCATTGACGTCAGCAAAAGGAATATGCCTTCTCAATAACGGCATCTTCCCACTGACGGCCACAAACGAAATATTCTCCGAATTTGTATATGTATATCGTATGTATATATTTGTGTGTATTTTGTTTGCATATGTATATATGTATACAGTATGTCCATATTTGTGTGTATTTTGTTTGTATATGAATATATGTATACCGTATGTACATGTCTGTGTCTATGTCTGTATCTGTATGTATTTTGTCTGTATATGGTATATGTATACGGTATTTGGTTCGAACTTACAATTCCTCCTTTCATTCTGTGCATTTTTCGCACAACAATCTCATTTCGAGCATCTACCGCACAATTTTAATTCAATCGCGCTATCTTGCGCATCGCACTATCTTGTGCACTCCCGGGGTCTAGGAGACCTTAAATCCTCTAGAAGTGCAATTCCTTTGGTGTTTGTCGTGCCTGAACGACTTCAGGTGGTCTGGTACAGCCACCTGCCTGTGTTTTCAATGAGTTCCTAGGAGACCAATTGGGACGGTGGAAACTAGAGATCGAATGGCGATGCCTAGAACGCAAATGTTTAGAATTTCTGGTTTAAATACCCAGGGGTATATCCTTGGCTTGAAATATGTATGGCAGCCCCATAGGTTGAGGTAGCGTGTATGCGCTTCAATTCTGGATACTAAACCAACCTAGTCTGTCACCCCGTTGAAGAATAGGGTAAGTTGTGAATATAATCAAAAAGAAAAGCAGCATCCGTGGCTTCTACATGTAGAGGTTACCCTAAGGGCCTTTGAACTGTGATTTGAAGGTAAGAGTTTGAAGAACACTAAGAACACAATAAATCTTGGCTGTGTTTGCAATGAGTTCTTAGGAAACCAACTGTGACAGTGGAAACTAGAGTTCGAATGGCGATGCCTAGAACGCAAATGTTTGGAATTTCCAAGATTAAAGTCTAGTTTAAATACCCAGGGGTGTATCTCCGGCTTGAAATCTATATGGCAGCCCCATAGGTTGAGGTAACATGTATGCGCCTCAATTTTGGATACTGAATCAACCTAGTCTGTCACCTCATTGGAGAATAGGGAAAGTTGTGAATGTGATCAGGAAGGAAAGCGGCATCCGTGGCTTCTTCATGTAGAGGTTACCCCTTGTTCGCATTTAAGGGCTTTGACTGTGAGTTGAAGGTAAGAGTTCGAAGAACACAAGAGGGAGATCCCTGTCAGAGTAGAGTGGCTCATCGCCATTTGCCCCATACCTTCCCTCTCTCTGTATGAAATACGTTGAGATATGCCTGTTGGTTATACTATTATTTTTTTTCTCGGTTAAAACCATCCCCCTCTCCATATGAAATACGTTGAGATACACCTGTTGGTTACACTATTATTTTTTTCCTCGGTTAAAACCTTTCCTATCTCCGTATGAAATACGTTAAGATACGCCTGTTGGTTACACCATTATTTTTTTCCTCGGTTAAAACCTTTCCTCTCTCCGTATGAAATACGTTGAGATATGCCTGTTGGTTACACCATTGTTTTTTTCCTCGGTTAAAATCTTCCATTTCTCCGTATGAACTACGTTGAGATACGCTTGTTGGTTACACCATTGTTTTTTTCCTTGGTTAAAACCTTCTCTCTCTCCGTATGAAATACATTGAGATACGCATGTTGATTACATCATTATTATTCTCCCCGGTTAAAACCTTCCCTCTCTCCGTATGAAATACGTTGAGATACGCCTGTTGGTTTACCATTGTTATTCTCCTCGGTTAAAACCTTTCCCCTCTCCGTATGAGATACGGTTAGGTATGCCTATTGGTTACACCACATTTGCTCTTTTCATGTGAAACGTGTTAGGATTAGATGTTTACCTGGTTAAAACTTTTCCCTTTTCCGTATGAGATATGGTTAGGTACACTTGTTGGTTACACCATCTTTGCTCATTTCACGAGAAAAACGTTAGGATTGCAAGTCTACTCAGTTAAAACCTTCCCTTTTCCGTATGAGATACGGTTAGGTATGCTTGTTGGTTACACTGCATTTTCACATTTCACGTGAAACATGTTAGGATTTGTGTTCACTTGGTTAAAACCTTCCCCTTCTCTATATGAGATATGGCTAGAAACATCTGTTGGTTACACCACTATTCCTCCACTCACGTGAGACGCGTTTGGATCTCAAATTCACTATTCCTTCACTCGCGTGAGACGCGTTTGGATCTCTAGTTCACTTTCCTCCACTCGCGTGAAACACGTTTGGATCGCAAGTTCACTTTCCTCCACTCGTGTGAAATGCATTTGGATTTCAAGTTCACTATTCCTTCATTTGCGTGAGACGCGTTTGGATCTCAAGTTCACTTTCCTCCACTCACGTGAAACGCGTTTGGATCTCAAGTTCACTATTCATCCACTCGCGTGAAACGCGTTTGGATCTCAAGTTCACTATTCCTCCACTAGCGTGAGACGCGTTTGGATCTCAAGTTCACTATTCCTCCACTCGCGTGAGACGCGTTTGGATCTCAAGTTCACTATTCCTCCACTTGCGTGAAACGCTTTTGGATCTTAAGTTCACTATTCCTCTACTCGCGTGAAACGCATTTGGATCTCAAGTTCACTATTCCTCTACTCGCGTGAAACGCATTTGGATCTCGAGTTAACTTTTCTCCTCTCTTGTGAGACGCGTTTGGACCTCAAGTTCACCCCTCATCCTCTCGTGTACGATGTGTTAGAATTGTAAATCGGTTAAAAACAGCAGGTGAGCCTGTCTGTTTACACCACTCTTTCTCCTCTCGCGTGCGACGCGTTTGGATTGCAAATAGGTTAAAATAGCAGGTGAGCCTGTCTATTTACATCACCCATTCTCCTCTCGTGTGCGACGCGTTAAGATTACAAATTGGTTAAAAATAGCAAGTGAGCTTGTCTGTTTACACCACCCCTCATTCTCTCGCGTGAGACGCGTTAGGATTACAAATTAGTTAAAAATAGTAGGTGAGCCTGTCTGTTTACACCACCCCTTTTCCTCTCGCATGAGATGCGTTGGGATCGCAAATCGGTTAAAAACAACAGGTGAGCCTGTCTGTTTGCACCTCCCCTCATCCTCTCGCGAGAGACGCGTTAGGATTGTAAACCAGTTAAAAAGAACAGTGCGCTTGTCTGTTCACAAATGAAAGAGGGGGGTGGTGTCTGTTCACACCACTCCTCTCTTTCATTTGTGCGGTATGCACATTTGTATACGATGCACCCCCCACTTTCATTTGTGAGATATGCACATTTGTATGCAATGCACTATTTCTCCTCTCGTGTGTGATGCATTAGGATTGCAAATCGATTAAAAATAGCAGGTGGGTCTATCTATTTACACAAACCCTCATCCTCTTAAATGCAACGCACTAGGATTGTAAATCAGTTAAAAACAGTAGGTGTGCATGTCTGTTTACACCACCCATTCTCTTTTCGCGTGAGGCGCGTTAGGATTGCAAATCGGTTAAAAACAGTAGGTGAGCCTGTCTATTTACACCACCCCTCCCCTTGTCGCGTGTGATGCGTTAGGATTGCAAATCAGTTAAAAACAGCAGGTGCGCCTGTTTGTTCACACAATCTTTCCTTCTTTCACGTGTGATGCGTTAGGATTGTAAATCGATTAAAAACAGCAGGTGAGCCTGTCTGTTTACACCACTCTTCATTCTCTTGCGTGCGATGTATTTGGATTGCAAATAGGTTACATAACAGCAGGTGAGCCTGTCTGTTTACACCACCCCTCCTCCTCTCGCGTGTGACGCGTTAGGATTGTAAATCAGTTAAAAATAGCAGGTGAGCCTGTCTGTTTACACCACTCTTCTTCCTCCCCCGTGCGATGCGTTTGGATTGCAAATAGGTTAAAAAACAGCAGGTGAGCCTGTTTGTTTACACCACCCTCCTCCTCTCGCGTGCGACGCGTTAGGATTGTAAATCAATTAAAAACAGCGGGTGAGCCTGTCTGTTTACACCACCCCTCCTCCTCTCACGTGAAACGCATTAGGTTGTTGATTCACTCGGTTAAAAACATCAAGTGCGCCTGTTGTTTACACCATATTTCCTCCTTTCGCATGAGACACGTTAGGTTGTTGATTCATTAAGTTAAAAACATCAGGTTCGCCTGTTGTTTACACTATCTTTCCTCCTTTTGCATAAGACGCATTAGGTTATTCATTTACTCAGCTAAAAACATCAGGTG
The DNA here is from genome assembly GCF_004153795.1 of Camellia sinensis. NCBI lineage: Eukaryota > Viridiplantae > Streptophyta > Magnoliopsida > Ericales > Theaceae > Camellia > Camellia sinensis. The sequence continues at coordinate 575,667 of NW_021025474.1, read as the reverse complement.
CGCCTATTGGTCACACCACCTCTCCTCCTTTCACGTGAGACGCGTTAACCCAAAATCTTTTTACATATCATTAGCATCTTGCCCCTGAACTACGCTGGTTTGATTCCTTGCAAAGGGGATACGTAGGCAACCTTCTGGTTCAACCGCTTGCATTGTATCTTGTTTGTTTGCCCAAGTCTTACGGCCTTGTCAAAAGGGTCACCTTCGGGCTTTGACATTCACTCACGTCATGAAATGACTTCGAGCTCTGTCAGAGAGGGGCAATTGTAGACACCCCATTTTGACCGGCCTAAGACTTGAGCGTTTTCTTTGACCACCCGATGATGAAACTTGGAATATGCTTTTTTACTTAGCAAAAAAATCAGATTGAAGCTTTAATCCCAAACCTCACCCATTTTGGGCAAATTATCAATTTGTAGTATTTTATAATTTTATGTGTGTGTACATATTGTTAGGTGATACTATGTAAATTGGTACATTTTAGCTATTTTGATAAATAGAACATAATGAAAAAAACAAAAAAAGAAAATAAAAAAATAATAGAGTATGGTCAGGGTATTTTTGGGACGAAGATATCATTATGAGGATGGGTTTGGTGGGATATATTATGGAGATAGTATGTGATGATGTTTTGATGGTGTAGGATATACAATTGGAGCAAATGTTCAAAGTTGATGAGTCTCTCTCTCGTGGGGCATGAGAGAGGAGCTTTTATCTCAGCAAAAGAAAACACACACACATGGGGTGGGCTCTCTCTTTTCTTTTCACAATGAAGGGTTGGTGGCAAAGTTGTATAGATTGATTATTGATGGCAGGGGAGGATAAAAAAATGACACTAAAAGCACATGCATGAAGACATTATATCTTTCTCACTCTCTCTGGGCGTTGAATTCGATGGGAGTGGAGTTCAAAGGTGGGTGGAGAATTTGATTATTTGAGAGAGAGAGAGAGAGAGAGAGAGAGAAAGTGATTAGGTGGTGGAAGAGAGTTAGAAGAAAATATATATATCTCTCTCCTATCACAGACAGATACAGACAGACAACTGATCAATGCACTATCTCTCTCTCGGGTTGGAGAAATAAGAGAGAGTTGAGGTTGAAAATAGACAGAACACAGAGGCTCTCTCTGAGTGTTCCAATGGGTGAGGGTGGTGTTCATGTGTGTAGGTGAAAAAGAAAACAAATTTCTAGAGAGAGAAAATGTGGTGAGATGGGGTGAGTGGGTGAAAAAAAGGATGTAGGAAAAAAAAAGAGAGACAGATCCTGAGATTTGTGAACAACACATACGCACTGATACACTGAGGACACACACACAGAAGAAAGAGGATGCACCTCTTCCTCTCTCTGGTCTCTCTCTCTCTCAGCTAGTTTTTGAGCATTGGGCATTTTTCTTGTTAGTTTTTATTGGTTGATCATCTGTAACACACAAAGAAAACACACACAGAGGGGGTCAGCCTCCTCGGCTGATCTCTCTCTCTCTCTCTCTCTCTCTCTCTCTCTCTCTCTCTCTCTCTTTCTCAACATGCAACTGATAAGGGGATTTAGCTAGACAGTTTCGAAAAAGAAACCGAAAAAAAAAAGCAATGCTAGGTATCATGAAAAGTCTTTCATGAAAATGATCATGAAAGATTTGTGACATTTGGATTACACTTAGAATAAAGCACCACATACTAATCAAGGTAATCTAAGAGTCACAAATCTTTCATGATCATTTTCATGAAAATTTTTTCATGATTCCTAACATTTCTCAAAAAAAAAAAACCCAACCTCTTTCTTACTCTCTGACCCTCTATCTATATATCTCTCTCTCTACACCGAGCCACTACTGTAGACACCCCATTTTTGACCGTCCTTAAGACTTGGACGTCATCATTTGAACACTCGATGATTACCCTTGTTTGTGTTCGTCTTGAGTTCTCCGAGGTTTCAGCTATGCGCCTGTAACAACCCCCATACTGTTTACTGATTAATGACTGCTTGATTACCGATAATCACCGATTACTGTTAAACGAAACGGATAATGACTGATAACTGACTGATAATTGAACTAATTAAAAGTACTGAACTGACTGACTAAAATTGGAAACCGAATTGATTGAGTATACGTTAGTTAAATTACATTTTATCTGTTGACAGTATGATTATCTGTTCATGTTCATATGCTTAAACTGCTAATTGAAGGCCTTATCGGCGGCCGAATCCGAAACCGATTAGTGTTCTATGACCCTCATAATTTATGTGATTTTATAGTACAATTATCTGAAAATTGATTAGGTATGATTAAATTAGATTAAATAAGCTAATTAAAGAGTTGGACTTAATTACCGAATTGCCACCCTTAGTGGTCCACTCAAATACACACACTTGAGCCTTGTATACACTTCAATCAGAGCATTTCATCAGCTCATTTCTTGAGCTTAACCGACCATTAATTAAGTGTAATTAAACTTATCCTAAAATTTTGAAATTCTAAATTACACATTGACTTAGTCAATTTTTGTGTTCGGATGCTGATAAGGTCGTTAATTTCCATTCCAAAATAGAATTTTAAATAGATACTCCTACGACAGACAGATAGAAATACAAATAACACATGAAATGCATATTTAACTCATAATTTCATTTTTAATACTTATTAGCAGTCTTAATTACGGATTAAGAACTAATTACAAATCAGGGTTGTCACACAAGCACTAGGTGGTGATGGCCGGTCGGCACTATTGATGGTCGGTCGGCATTGTGTTTGGTCGGCCGGCCACTGTTTTTGATCAATTGGCCATTTTTCCTGGCCGAGACCTTTTCTTGAGGGAGCTTGACCTTTTTGAACCTTTTTTTAGCTTCTTGAGGAAGCTTGAACCTTTTGACCCTTTTTTAGCTTCTCCAAGAAGCTTGACCCTTTTTTTAGCTTCTCCAAGAAGCTTGACCCTTTTTAGCTTCTTGAGGAAGCATGACCCTTTTGAACCCTTGGTTTTAGCTTCTCTAAGAAGCTTGCACCTTTTGCACCCTTGTTCTAGCTTCTCCAAGAGGCTTGAACTCTTTGCTCCAAAGCTTCTAAGAGAAGCTTGAACCCTTGTCTAGCTTCTCCAAGAAGCTTGGCCCTTTTGTCTAGCTTCTCCAAGAAGCTTGGCCTTCTTGGCCCTTTTGCTCCAAGCTTCTAAGGGAAGCTTGACCCCCTTGACCCTTTTTTTTGTTAGCTTCTCTAAGAAGCTTGGCACCTTGTCTTGTTCTATAAATATAGAGCCTATCCTTCCATTCAAGAGGTTCTAAGAATTGGTCTAAGGCTCCCTACATATATCTCTCTCTCTATATCTCCTCCATTTTAGCTCCAAATTGCTTGGTTCTTGGCTCCTTTGCACACCAACCCCTAGCCTAACACCTCCATCACCAACCTAAGGAGCTTGAAGGCCATTTTCAGAGGCTAAGGGACTGTTTTTTGGTCCAAGAAGCTGCTGGTTTTGTTGGTCTACAAGGGTGAGCCTTTAACCCTCTTTTATCCCCAATTTTTGCACATACTTTTAGCCTGTCTTGCTTTCTATTTTGAGCTTAGTGTATAACTGAAAAAAAAGTCTTGTTTTTAGCTCATTTTCAAGTTTGTTTAAGAACACTTTTGTGTTTGGGGTTGTCTACCCCCTCTTAGGCCTTGTTTGGCTTCATTTTTATGCATTTTTTGTGAGCTCCGAGACCACTTTGTTTAGGCCTCCTCACCACTGAAATCTTAACGGATTTCAGTGGTGAGGAGGGTGTCTTAAGGTCCTAAGAAGGAGAGGGCTATCCCCTCTCCTTATTGTCTTCATTACTTGCATTTTTGGCCTTACAAAGGGGCCTATGTTTGCACACATCTTGAGCTCAGTTCAGGTATTTTTCAGTGGGTTTTAGGACCCTCAGAACTCATTTTCAGAGTTGATTTGGTCTTGCTAAATGTCTATCTTGCATGTGCTTAATAACTCCTTGCATGGCCCTCTAAAGTAACTCATCATTTTTGCATGCCATGGTTGCATATCAGTGGTTATTTGGGCCTATTTTCATATATTTTATTCACTGATTTTTGATGGTTTGATGATATTCCATGTGCATCATATACTTGCCATACAACCCATGTTTGTTAGTCAAAGTTGCATGCTATTTTAGCCCATCTTGCTAACATTTTTTGGCCATGCCTTGAACTGATTTCATGCGTGTTTTGGACTGCCTTAGCACTGTTTTCATGCCTCATGGTCGAATAATGTTTGTTATGCATGCTTGTAGTGCAATGCCCATGCTTAGCTTTGAGTTTTGAAGCTTCTTGCATGCTTAAATGGTAGTGTTTTCATGTTTTGGGGTCATTTTGGAGTCATTTGGTATGCCATTTCAGATCTGGAACATGCACCATTGTATGCCATATTTCCTCCTTGCCATGCTTTAGTAGAGTTGCATTTTTGTGCCTTAAGCTTGGTTAATGCATTGTGCATGCATTCTATGTATTTCGTTGCCTCACTTGCATCATTGTGGCCACTGTTTTAGACCTAGTAGAGAGCTGTCCAAATTAGTTTAAGACCATCCCTTTGGCATGTTGTTGCATGCTGTACATGTTTGTATTTTTAGGTACTTAGCTTATTAACATGTTGCATGTTTAAGTGTCATTGCATTTGGCATGCTTCTTGTGTTAAGTCGCTTTGCATATTTACATGCGTTATCCGGCAGCCTCTCAAACCATTTCAAGCCCAGCTCGCCCAAACTTGACGGGAAGATAAGGCACATAAGTCCGTCATTCTGCCTATGTCTGGCCATAACCTGCGTTTGTTTGCATGATCATGTTGCACACTTAGCTCACATGCCTAGGTTGCATTACATTAGCATGCATCTCTTGCCTCTTGAATTGATTATGATGGAGGTTGGGGCCCATTGTTTGTTTTGTGCATTTCATTCCATATTAAAGTTGCACACTTGGCTTTTGGGCCATCACGCATTGAAATGCGCGATTGGTGGTCCGAGAATCGAGCACCATACCCCTTTGAGTCACAAACATGATAAGGGATGTGGTGGTGCACACATTGCTTTGAAAATGCATTGCCATGCCTTGTCTGCCCTCTGCTGCTGTCAAACAGGTTTCTGCAGGAAGTTTTGGCCGGCCGGCCATATATACTGCCGACTGACAAAACATGTTTGGCCGATAGCTTATTCAGTGGCCGGTGATCATCCCCTCCGGCCGGTGGCGTTTCTACTTGGTCGGTGGTACCCCCAACATCCAAAGAGCATACCCTTGGACTTTGGCAGTCCTCAGAGGAGCAGAGCAGGGAAAACAGAGGCAAACTTGTGCATGGCATTGGATTTTCGAGCAAACCCGAGCACACGCGCATTGGATCCTCTTCCCGAGGCCTTTACTGCTTTCCTTAGCTTAGTTAATTTGTTAATTAATTAGGTGATTTGTAATAATTAATTAGCTTGTGAGTTAGTTAATTTGTATTATTCTTTCGGTCCCTCCGAGCGAAGGCGAATTTGTAATAAGTGTGGGTGAGTGTGTGTATGTCTTCTAACCCCACGTCTTTCTTTCCTTTTATTTACCCGCTTATGATGGTATACTAGGGCATATTTAAATTAGCATACCTTATGCTATGCATGCATGCATTCATACATTTGTCTTGCATGCACCGGGCTCGGCGCATCATTCTAACTGCATTTGTATTTCAATTCCAAATTGAATACGTGTTAGTTGTAGCATTTCACATGTCATTGTAGATTATCCGAGCCTATCTTAATCGCATTTTGCATGTGTTGCATTAGCCATTTTAACATGAACTAGGATCATGCATATGAAAACTAACTAGTTTTTGTTTTGGCTCGGAGTACTAGGTAAGCTTTTATGCTTTAGCATGCCGCATGCATGTGAGTATTGCCATAATTGCATGATTACCATGAGGCTAGCTGCTTATGTGATATAACTGCTTGAATGCCTGTGGATGGAGGTTGAATTACCTAAATTGGAATAATGCATTAAAACTGTGAGTTTTAAGCCCACTAGATAGTGGCAAAATCATCTTTTCTAAAAGCCCACTCGAGAGTGGCAAAACCTGCATTTTAGCCTACTTGCGAGTAACAAACCATTTTCAAAACAAACATGCAATGTTTTGTTCCAATTTAGGCGATTTGGTCTATACTTGGTTTAAGCCCGCATGTGGCGCACAACATACGTAATTCTAGGTTAATAACCGGAATACGAGAAAACACATAATGCTTTCAAAACAAGATATCACGGTTAGTAGAGGCCGATCTTCGGATCGGGCGAGAGGGGGTGCTCTGAAGTGACCTTCCCCAATCGTACCCAAGTTCCCGAGCCGAGGCAACTTTGGTGATAACGAACACGTGGCCTTAGGCACGAGTCAGGGTTTCCTAAATTCCCCCAAAATAAAATATTTAGGTGGCGACTCTGTATCTGGCAAAACAGTCCATGTTTGGCACTTTTTTCTTTCAAAATTTGTTTTCTCAAAACGATTTGTCAGATTTGGACTCTTTGGTTCAGATTAAGAACCGTGACACGAATCGAGTCCGAACTGTAGCGAGGCCCACGGGCGCGTCTACAACTACCACGAACCTCCGCAACAACCACCATAACAAGTCGGTGTTGGACCGACATGGTTTAACAGCGCGACTCTCCGATAGCGGAACCAATATAGGGACGATAATTTCCTCACTTTACACAGCAATTCCGGTTCGATGATCACGTCGCAGCAGTAGCAGCAACGGGAGTCACTTCTCCATTCACACTTCCGGTGAAAATTATTGCAAGCTGGACTCGTTTCCAGCAACGGGCTGCTATGCTATTTACAATTCTCCATCAACTCTCATGTTTCTCACTCAATGGAAGTCCCATATCTCAACAAGAGTGTCATTCATATGGGTCCGATGTAATTGATGATTTTATTGAATTCAGACACAAGCTGCGTGAACTTGAAATCGTGATGCTGAGACCATTCTCTAGCTCTCTCTTTTCACGGCCAAAAAGTAAAAAAATAAGGGTAGCAGTGGTTGACTCTCTCTCTCTGTGGTATTGTCTCTCTTTCTCTCTCTCTCTCATACCCTTCTATACCTCTGAAACCAAAACAAAACAAAACAAAAAAAAGAAAAAAGAGGAGAGCTCTCTTTATTTTGGGTTCTCACATAGATTTTTGAAGAGGGGTTCACGACCATCTGTTTAAGCTGATCAAGTGTAGTGTGATGGAAACGTGGGTCTGACCCATGGAATATGGGTGAAGGGTGGTTTATTGTGCATGGGCATGTGGTGTTTATTCATGGCTTTTTGTTTAGTTGGGCTTACCAACATGTACTCCATAAGTTCTGAGGATCAGGTTGCTGATTATATCTATTTTATTTATGATGATTGATCGCGTGAGTCTCATGTGACTCTATATGAGGTTGTGCTCGTGCCATCTCTACCAAGAGTGATTAAGGTGTCACTGTCTTTATTTTATTTTTTCTTTTGAGTGTTTGTGAGGATTTTATTTTATTCATCTCTCTCGGATCTGTAATATTTAAAGTGTTGTAATAATTCACACCCCGTTTCTTTTTATTCCATTCTTTAATCGCTTTCCCTAACTGTACATATGTATATATCTGACGTGCCATGCATATCCATACTTTGCATCCATGTTTCATGCATTAAGATTCGGCTAAATTTGCATTTGTGAATTTAATCAATTCCTATGTGATTATTTGCGCTACTTTATGTTCTTGAGATGATTCACATGCCATATTTTAGATGCTGGATCTTTAGAAGCATTCTTGTATATGTATTGCATTAGGATTTGTAGATAAGATCATGCATATTTTACTAACTTTGTTTTATAGTTGTTCGAGGGACGTCGGTAAATATGTAAGTTTTTATGCTTTAGCATCCCGCTAGTACATAATTTTCTTATTATGTTTGGCATCTTACCATGTGACTATTTGCTTACTTGATATAATTGCTTGAATGCCTATGGATAAAGGCTTGTTGCTTCAATTGGAATGATTCAATGAATGAACATTTAAGCCCACTTTGTCAAGTGACAAATTTACAAGCTTTAAGCCCACTTTATCAACTGGCAAATTCAAACATTTTTCAAACAACAAACATGAAATTGAATTGTTTTAATTTGAGCAAACTAGTCTATACTTGTATGCTTCACATAATAAATTTTAGAATTTATTAACTAATCAGAACATGAACATATAAAGAAAATAAAATTCATATCATGGTTTAGTAGAGGCCGATCTTTTGATCGGGTGAGCGGGGGTGCTCAATTAATGACCTTCCCCCTTCATACCTGAGGTTCCGAGCCAAGCATCCTTGGTTACGACGAATATTGGCCTTGGCACAAGACACGGGTTTCCTAATTTTCCAAAAATATTAGGTGGCAACTCTGAGATCTGATGACGCAGTCCATTTCTGGCGAAAAGTTTTGCAATAAAATGGATTTTTACTAAAAGTTGTCAAATTTAGACTCTCATCTATATTTCACATTGCACTCGTGAGATTAGATCAAGGAGATCTCAGGAGTCTGAACTGTTTAACGCGCACGGGTACCCCCCGAGCATGTTACATTGACAAACTAACGCTAATCTGGAGAAATCTTTCACAAACCGACGGTAATACCCTGACAACCCCAAGAAACTATGAATTTCGAAAGTATTCTTAGGTTGTGCCCAATCCTGCACTGTCTCAATTTGGATGAATCTACAATCACCCTTTCCCCGGATATTACATGGCCTAAGAACTTAACATCTCTTAGCCAGAACTCACACTTCCCGAACTGAGCATATAGCTTATGGGCTCTAAGCAACTCAAGCACCACTTGCAAGTGTTCCTCATGCTCCTCCTCAGAGGGTGAGTAAATCAAAATATCGTCTACAAAGATGACCACAAAACGGTCTAAGAAATCTCGGAAGATTCGGTTCATCAAGTCCATAAACACAGTTGGGGTGTTGGTTAGCCCAAAAGGCATCACAAGAAACTCATAGTGGCCATACCGCGTACGGAATGCCGTCTTTGGGATATCCTCCTCCCTGACCCTCAACTGATGGTAACCCAATCTTAAGTCTATCTTGGAGAAACAACGAGACCTTTTCAACTGATCGAGCATGTTATCTATATGAGGCATTGGATACTTGTTCTTAACCGTAACCTGGTTCAACTTTCGGTAGTCAATACAAAGTCGCAAGGTTCCATCTTTCATTTTAGAAAATAGGGCCAGTGCTCCCCAAGGCGAAGTACTAGGGCGAATAAAGCCCTTATCTAATAGTTCTTGGAGCTGAATCTTCAACTCACTCAACTTAGCTGGCGCAAACCGATACGGTGCCATAGAAATTGCTGTTGTGCGAGGCACTGAATCAATAGAGAACTTGATCTCTCGATGGGGTGGTAAACTAATAAGATCCTCAGGAAAGAAATCTGAGTAATCATAAACCACTCTTGGTAACTCAACTCGGGCCTCATCACACTCACTACTCAAAAAGCTAGCAAGAAGACAACTAAGTTCACTCCGCCTACGCGAATCATACACCGGTGATAAGACTTTATCCACCGGTCCCCCAAGAAATAAAAACAATCACCGTTCAAGGTACACACAGTAACGCTCTGACGGTAGCAATCTATAACAGCCCGATATGATGATAACCAATCCATACCCAAAATAACACCAAAGCTAGTCATATCAAGCAAAACAAATGCAAAAGGTAATCGACGGCCTGCAACCTCGATGTCACAACCCCGACACCCCTATTTCAGAATAACCTCGCTACCAATTGGTGACTCTACACAAATAGAAGATGCTAGCTGTGCCAACTCCAACCCCAAAACAGATGCAAATGCAGACGAAATAAATAAATGGGATGCACCTATAAATCAACACGTTAGCAACTGAGTTGCAAAACAAAAGGGTATCTCTCACAACAGATGGAGCCGGTACAAGATCTGGCGCGGTAATAGCATACACGCGCCCCGTAGGTCTCTAATCTACCTGCTCACTCCTCAGAGCATAAGACTACTGCATTGATTGAGTCGAAGAGGCTCCCTGATTGGCTCTCGAGGCCTGTACTGATTGCGCTGGTTGGTGACTCTATGTCTGCCTCGATCCAGACGCACCAGGTGTGCCATCCAACTGAGGACAAAACCTCTTCAAGTGCCCCGTCTGCCCACACTGATAACAAGTGAGCGACTGGCCTCTGTCCTGACTCTGGCCTTTAGAACGAGCCGAAGATGAAGCTGCTCGCTGCCTTCCTCCCCTCTGCGGGCAAGTTGGAGACTTGTGGCCCAATTGACCACATTTGAAACATGTGATGTCTCTCTGACCACCTTTCCCAGAACCTGAACTCGGCACTGGAAAGGTAGACCTCGAATGTGCTCCCAGGGATTGTTGAGAGTTAGAACCCCTCTACCTCTTACTGTCCCCCTGTCTATCCTGACTCCTCCTGGAGCCCCTCATCCTCTCCTCATCCGTATGCATGATAGTCTCAAGATGGTCTGCAGCCTCCACAAGGCATCCATAATCCCTAATCATGGATTCGGCCACTCTGAACATGAGTCCAGTCCGCAACCTCTTCTCAAACTCCAAACATCGGCGCTCCTCTATCGCCACTAACTCCGGTGCAAACCTCGACAAACTAGTGAAGGTGGCTTCAAACTCAGCCAATGGTATATTCAATTGCACCAACTTGAAGATCTAATCCCTCAACTTCTCCCTTACTGTAGCAGGTAAGTACTTATTATCGAAGGCATCAACAAAGGCTTCCCAAGTCTCTCCAATGTGCCCCCGCGCATATTTTCACCACTCACTCGCGTCTCCCTTCAGCTGGAAGAACGCCAAGGTCACTCTCAAACCTCCATCTTCGATGCTAAGCATCTCAAACGTCTTCATCATCTGTTCTAGCTATTCATCGGCCTTCAATGGCTCATTGGGATCATCTAAAAACTCGTCCAGATTCGATCGAAAGAACTCACTCTTCAGAAAGGACAGGCCAGCTTCAGCTACTTGGGCCTGGACTTGATTCTCAGCCCTAGGAATATCCATAGATTCTCTCAATGCTCCGGCCATTTGACGGGCTAAGGTGCCCATGGCTTGTTGACCAACCAGTTTGGCCACATTGGCCTGACCAACACCTTCCTCCTGTGCCAGAATTTTATCCGGTATAGGCATCTCATGCCTCCTAGGCCTACTACGCCTACCACCATGACCTCATCCTAACATCCTAATGAAGATAACATAGAGATTAGCACATTCACAAATGTGCCGAAGTTAATTCACTCGCGTCCTAAAACGGTGGACACCAGTAATCTACTCCATATAAGCATATAATTACATAAACACATACGAATTCCATTCCCGGATAACGACCATCCCATGGCGTTGCTAGAGTTCCAGTTAGAAACGACAGTGATCAAGTGTCTTTCCAACAAGACTCCCAGAAACCCATAGACCCAATCAACATCCTAGAAATTAAATCACATACCCATATAATCACATAAGCATGTTATCATATAAGCACATAGCGTCCATAGTTAAGTCTCTAACAAGTGAGACAAACCCATTGTGGTACTAACCACTTCCTATGTACCCAAAGTATTCAAACCCGGTACGCTCTGATACCAAATTGTAACGCCCTCAAAATAAAGTGGATAATCCAACTCAAGATATTCAAAAGCATAATAGAAAATGTTATACTTTCATTCATCAGAGTTTATATTATAAGAGATATTACATGCATTATACTTTCATAAATATTCATTCTGAAACTACAGCATGTAACACTATGTGATTACAACAAAATAAATGCCCTACGGGCTTCATCTTTCCAAGATATCACTTGGTTATAACAAAAAAGTCCTAAGCTCTATAAATGTAAAGCCCTTGGCTTGAGTTAACAATTAAACACAAAATTAACAAAACAAAGCCTCCACCCTCTAAGTCCTTCCAAGCTATGCCCTTGGAAGAGGCATGTCACCTGTACTTGAAAATGGTTTCCCAAGTAGGGTGAACCAAATCCCAGTAAAGATATACTAACGCAGTATATGAAATTTAACTAAGATGTATGCATCAGTTTACTGTTCAACATTCGTGACTAACTTACATACCTTCCATTATCATACAATATTAATAACCACATCTTAATCCATTTTCATTTATTCATTTCAAATCAATGCATAAGTATGGTTCCTTATCATCTAAACCATCCCAAATGAGACTACAACTCATTCATTCACATTTCAATAACATTCATTATCCAAACACTTCAATCTTCTTGCCATTTTATGGATTCTCGTCTGAGGGAATCGACACCCAAAGATACACATATAAGGTTTCAGGACTTTCACCCTCGACACTCCGACCAACTTAATTTAAAATGGAGTCCATCCCCTATCTCCTCCCAAACAATGGAGTACATCCTATATCTCCTCTTAAATAATAATACATATATAATGTATTTAAAAACGTTGTTATATACAAAGACTATCCAAATCACATATCCAATGGTTTTATCAAACAGTCATATTCAATGACATAATTCAAATGACCAGTTTCGATTCACCTAGTCCTCATACAATTTCTATAACAACCATAGCTATCCTCCACCGATAGCCCAAAACAGATATTTCTAAACAGATATAAAATCTATTAACAGATAATTTATCAAATTCTCCATAGGTGAGTGATTTACCAAATCCAACTACACCATTCATTCACACATCCTCTCAATTTCATAGTCCCCATATCAATTTCATTATTTATACAAAATAATTATTTAACACAAATTAGGGCAATTTTCTCATTTTTTCAAATATCAATCCCAAGTCCAAATTTCGTCATTTTAACTCATGTAATCTCATATTCAATACCCCATATATATATATATATATATATATATATATATATTCATGGAACCCAACATAAAATTCTTCTTTTAAATTTTGAACTCAAACCCTAACTTTACCCAAAACCTTCCAAATTCCACTACTTATACAAAATGACAAATACCTAGGTTAAAAACCATAACAAGGTATAGAATATCCCTGCCTCAAGAGTAGAAGCCCAAAGGAGGAAAAGGAAGAACTTCAAGAATGCCCAAACTCCACTTCGTTCGGATCCAAAGGAAGCCCACAAGGTGCTCTATCGTTTTATCAAAAGGACTAGGGTTGAAAGACCCTTAGATCAAGGAGTATCTGTAGAGAAAGAGTGCCGAATTAGGGTTTTGAGTGAAAAGAAGATCAAAAGTGATGTAAAAATCACCATGCTGCGAACTGATATACGAGACCTTCGCTCGAGCGACCAGAAACAACAAGTAACCTCGCTCGAGCACAAGAAGCGTCGCTCGAGCGCAGAATGTAAAGCTTTAGAAGTTTTACAGATGCACACGCTCGCTCGAGCGCTTCACCTTCCCAGAAATTCTGCATTTGTGAAAGAAACCTGAGGGTTCTCAATTCTCACTCGAGCGTAAGAAACCTCGCTTGAGCGAAGAAGCAAATATCACAAGGCTAGCTCGAACGCAAGAAGCCTCGCTCAAGCAAATAAGCCAAAATCTGGACAATAACAATCTAGACCAACCAACAACCAACCTGTTCCAAACACGTCCCACATGTTCAAAAACCCAAATTCAAAGAGTTAAAGGAGGAAAACAAGACATGGATACAATATTAAACCACGAAATTTGAGTCCGAAATGTAACAAAGGTCGGGTCAAAACCAGGATTGCTATAGAGACTCACTATTTTAGCCAATGAAATGCATGTTGAAACACCATTTGGATTTGCCCCTGAAGCAAACTATAATTTCTCTTGAGAAAGGTAGAGGAGACAAAAATAATTGATTGATGTATAGTAGAAAGAAAAGTAATTTTGAAATTTTTTTCTATTGGCCAAATAATTTGTTATGTTTTAGATATATATGAGTGATCTAAAAAATATACGTAAACAGTAAACAAAATGTGAAGAAATGAAAAACAAATGTAATAAATATAAAACGTTTTAAATCAGAAATGGGTGATCTACATTAATGTATGTAGATTGAGTAGATATAAATCAAAAAAGCAGTTTTAAAATTTTAAAAACGTTCTTACGAACTAATATACACATATGAAACTTTGCCTTATGAATTATATTAGATCTATTTACAAAGTACATTTAGATTACATATGTAAAAGAAGTAAACAAAATAAAAATATATAACGATAAAAAATAAAATTGACTATAATATTGTAAAAAGTTTTGGCTACAAAAAAAAAAAAAAAAACGTTGTGTTTGGTTGAGGGATTCGGGAATGGATTTGAAAAGGAAAAAGAAAATATGTGTGAAAGTAGAAAAATGTAGATATATTTTATTCATATTTCACCTACATTTTTTCTTTCATTTTCCAAATTCCTTCCCAAATTCACAACCAAACACAACATAATTAAAAATTAGTTTTGAAAATTACTAACCAAACAAGTTTTCAATTTGCAAATTTCTAAAAACTATTTTCAAAATATAACTCAAAAATTAGTTTCAAAACTCATAACCAAATAACTTTTAAATGTTTAAAAATTCTTTTCAAAAACATATCTTTCAAAATGAATTTCAAAACTATTTTAACTTATTTCTTTGTCCTATTTAATTGGATATTTCCATGTAGTGTAATGAGATGCAATTAACAATATCGGTTCTTCAACGTAAACATAATTCAACAACAGAATTACATACAAGAATCACATATTTAAATAGATTTCATCTTATACGAAAGAATAGTAAATGATTTTATAATTAAATTATATTTCGTTTGGGAACAGGCTAATTTAGTAACTTTTTGGCTATTTGCCTAAAAAGGTAGGTAAAAAAAACTTGTATGTTTTGGATGACTTTTTGACTAATTACAAAAAGATGTGCAAAAAGTAGAGAGAAAAGAGAATCTTTGACTTTTTGGTATGAGTTGTTGGCTTTTTGACTAATTGATTAAAATAGCCTCTTGCCAAACGAGAAATTATTGAAGTGTTGAGTTTGAATCCATTAGGAGTAGTTGACGTTGTGGTTGCGACATGCGTTGTTAATTTTTTTTTATTATTTTTATATAATTGAATATCTATTGCACATAGTTAGTTTGATATTTATAAATTATTTCATGCCGATATGAAAAAAATAAAAGAATAAAAAAAAAATTATTGGCCATGGCGGACAATTGCAATGGATAATGTGACAACCATGCAGGTTACACAAAAAGAAAATAAGCTCCTTAACCAAAAAAAGTTATTTTACACACCACAATCACACCCAGAGAAAAAAGAAATTTTTTTTTTTAAGATATTTAATTTACCATTTTTAAAAATCACTCCTAATGATTTGTTTGATAAATATTAAATTTTAATTTATCAAATCTTTTATTATGTAAATTTTAATTTCAATACTATATCATTAGAAATTATTTACAGATAATAAATTAAGAAGATGTAGCATTATTGAAACAGTTAACACAGCCTTAAGACGTGGGGCCGTCATTCATTCAGACAGCACCTCTTCTGCGCCGAAACCGCAACACAAACATGCAAGGCTGCAAAAGAATTAAAATTTGAATTTTAAAAAGGTGCACGCTCTGTCTGATAGGGTTTATTTCTAATTTATTTTAATTTTTAGTTTAATTTAAGTTATTTTAATGTATTTGATTCAATTTAACAATATAATTTATAGCTTTTTATAAGTCAAAAATTAAATTATTCTTTGAGTGGAGGATGAGAAGCTTAATTTATAAGTCAAAAATCAGCTTATGTTCACAGGTATAAGTTATAAGTTGTTAGGTTATAAATTAAAATCACTTTTCCACAGTTCTACCAAACAGAGCCAAACAAACAAACACAAACATACATAAATTAGAAAAATGCTTGGGAGCATTAAAAAGAGAGTACTAAGGGGAGCACTAATTATGTGGCAGTAGGCCCCACCCACTTTCTATGCTTTTTTTTTTTTTTTTTTTTTCTTTTTTTTACCATTCCTTGCCATTCCCAATATAGTAGTGCTATTAGTGGTGTATTTTTTAGTGGTCTAAATTATTGTTGCATAAATTATTAGGGTAGATTATACTTTTTGCCTCTATTATTTGACCAAGATTTCCCTTTAGTCTTTGGGTTCATATGCGAAGTGAATTGATTTTTTGACTATTTTAGTTTGGGACTAAAAAGTCTCGTTTAGGAAGGATTTTTTTGACTTTTTTGTGAGAGAAACAATGTAATGATTATGGATTGGATGTGATATTTTGTCTTATTAAGCTAAAAAGTCTATTTTGTCTTTTTATGACTAAAATAATCGTGACCTTGCTTCCCAAACAAAGCCTTTATAGTTTTAATTTGAACAATCTAATATTTATACTTTAAGTTCAGTTTTAATTAGCTTATTTTATCCAAATTTTCGTTTTTAATATTTTCTACATATTCAACCAAGAGATTGACGGTCATTAGTTTTAAGTTTCAATTTGAATAGAAAAATCAAAAGTGGAGTTAAACTGCAGAAACCAAATTATTCAGTTTAAAAATATAAGATTTAAAGTGAAATTTAAATTAAATTATAGAAATTAAATATGTAATTTACCCTAAATATTAATAATATGAGAAGAACCACTCCCTTGGGTTCGGGTTCAAGCTGGGACCATTTGGGATCCGAACTCAACAGTCTATTCCCGAATATCATATGGTGTTGCATCAACATTTTTTTTTCCCGCAAATCAAAAGTTTAGATTTGTCCATCTACTTATGAAACTCAGTGAAAGAGTTAATCAAACTTGACATCTTTATACTTTTAATTGTGACAATCAACTGCTTATACTAAAGTTAACAAAAATTAAAAATGAGAGGAGCGAAGTAAAATTTTAATAAAAATGCAACGATTAAATTGAGATTTTAGTAAAAGTATACAAGTATTAATGAGACGAGAAATATATCACCTATAACTTATATGACAAGTTCCATCAACTTTATTATATTATATGGACGGAATTGTGATATTACAACTGATTTCAAGTGTAAAAAGTTAATTATCATAATTAAAAGTAAATGAATCAAAGTAAAATTTTAATAAAGTACAAAGATGTTAAGTATTCATCCAAAAAATAATTTATTATCTATCTCCTCATCTTCTTCTTCTTCTTGTTCTTCTTTTATCTTTTTCTTTTTCTTTTTCTGTATTATATAATGTAAATTGTTAAAATGACTAGTTAAAATAAATTAGTGAAGAATAAAGAATTGTATGAGCATACCATGCTGCAAAGATACCAACATCCTTTTTTGCGTCGTCTTTTTGTGAGTCGTCCGTTTTCTGTTCCTCTGGGGACCCCCCTAATTTGATTTATATTAGAAATTATTATGGGACAAATGTTAAAAATAATAAACATGTCAATCAATTCTGTTTTTGCATCAATTGGAAATAATTGAAAAACTCAATGGATCATACAGCAGTATCTGAAATTTGATTCACTCATAAGGACATTAATAATGAAGAAGAGGGTTTTTTTTTATATATAAATATTTTTTAACGAAACTTAATGAGAGAAAATTGAGTGGAAGAAAATTATCATTATTGTAAAGAAAATTTTTAATTGAGAGAGAAAAAATCCAAACACGTATAAGAGGAATTAAGGTTCACAAGAAATACTAAAATAGTATTTGAGTGGTAGTTTTTGCATTGGAAAAGTGTAATTTTTTTTTCTCCCGTCTACGTGCCCATCACGTGAACACTTTCTGTCCATTTTTAAACAATAAGTAATGGAAAGAATATATTGAAACAACATATTTTAGATTTAATTATTACAATTAGAATATGAGAGGGTGAAAAGCATAATTTACCCTTTGTTAAACTAACATCTATTCTTTGGAAAAAAAAAGAGAGACAAAGAATAGGGAGAAGAGTGAGATGCATGGGGTACCTGTAGCAGGGGTACCCTTAGCAGGGTCAGGGTTATCACTCTTAAATGGGGTATCTGTAGCAGGGATACCCTTAGCAGGGTCAGGATTATCACTCTTAAATGGGGTATCTGTAGCAGGGGTACCCTTAGCAGGGTTAGGGTTATCACTCTTGAAGTTACTCATCTTTGCCACACAAATCCAAAACAAAGAAGAAGAAATAGAGAACTGATTGATTATTGAAAGATTGGGGCTTAGCAGACTACTGAGGTAGGATGTGTTCTTTTTATATACCTCAAGGAAGTTTGGAATACTTTGGAGGAAAGGGAAGCAAGAGAGCGAGTGATCTAAGAATAAAGGTGATCTCAAGGCATAATGCACATTTTCTAATAGATTGAGATAGTGACATGTTTGGGTCACCATTCTCATATCATCTTATATGATGTGTTCGAATCAATAAAAATAACCATTATATAAGAATAAAAGTGACTTGATGAAATGATTAGATAATGTGAGAAAGTCACTTCTATTTATTTTCTTTTACTCAATCTCATTGAACACAAATATTATATATCATATATTACATTAATACTTTGAAATTAGAGTTATTAAATGAACCAAGTTATTGGAACTCGATTTGTGTTTGATTATTTAAAAAGCTTGTTCGAAATCGGCTCGATATGTAGATTAGTCAAGTTTAAATACAATTTTTAGCTCATTAAATTTTCAAATCAAATTTGAACAACCTGCTACTTAGCTCGATAAATTTACATACAGTTAAAATATCATACTATTCAAACTCGACTAGTGTTTAGCTCATATAATTATGAGTCATTTCAAGTCCTATTCGAAACAGAGCACTACTTTCACTTGTCTATGCCAAAATGATTAATTATAAGAACTAAAATATTAGGTTCTGGAAATTGGTTGGTTCTAGAGACAACTAGATAGAACAAAGTTATGTCACGACATATGTGGACGAAGAAGAGGGGATATATTCCACACACACCACTGCATTGGTTCAAATTGGAATTTTCTTTTGGAAACTAGTAATAATATATAATATAATATAATATTGTTATGTTCTTCAAGAATGGTATCAAACTTTACTAGTAATTAACAGATGAGCAAACCAACCCCACCATCTTGTTCCTCCCTCAAAATTGTGCATAACGCTATACACATTTTGGTTTGGACTGGATTAGATAATATTAACATTTTTATAATTGTTAATCTTAAATTATCAATTTCTTTGAATTGTGTACCATAATCATCTAAAATTATGATGAGAGATTGACAAAAATCTATCAATTTTCTAATTTAGTCATTTATTAGTCTAAACTTCTTCTTAATCTCTTATTTTGTAAAATTTTTAAATATTTTATGGTTGATATTCATTTCAAGTGCTGTTCTTGTTATATAAAAATTGTACTTGGACAATATATTATTTTTTCGAGATAAATTTCTTTACAAATTTTCTAAGTTCCTTCATTCCCGTAAGAGGCAATAATCCCTTGTATAGAGATACATATCCAAGTAAACTATTAGCCTCAATCCTAATTTTTTTTAGTTAAATATTAAATTATATATTTTATTAGATTATTAAACAAATCACCAAGTAATCTCTCTCAAAGAATCCAAAGATTAAAATAAATAAGATAGATGTGGAAGTGGCATTACTTTGACACAAAAGCAACACGTTTTTCCTGTCCGACACGTCACAATTGCTTTTGTTTATTTATGTTATAAAAATTAGGAGAAATTTTATATCAGTGTAAAATTTAAAAAATAATTAGTAAATTTTATCAATATTAATTATTAAAATTGTAATTTTTTTCATACATATATAATAATTTTCTCAACTTACACTGAGAGATAATTTCCCCTAAAAATTAAGATAAATTACATTGACACTCCTTTTATTTTTTAAAATTTTACTGTATCTCCTCTTGTAAAATTTTTGTAATAATTTGATCATTCTGTTAATCAACAAATTTTGACCTAATAGAAGATAATGACGTCAGCAAAGATAATGCCAATTTTGCCCTCACTCCATCCCTCTTCCCTTTTTCCTATATATAGACACCTGTACTAATTTTACATAATAACCCCAACCTTGAGTTTATGCAAATGAGAACTATTTGAAAAACTCGATCGTTGAAGTCACCAATATGAGAAAGATATTTGCATCTCTATACATGTAAATATGATGTTTACATCTATCGTCGTATATTAATTTCAATTATTGTTTTGGATATAAATAGAGAGAATAAAAGAAATAGAACGCGTTTTTTAAAGAATGGTGAAGAGACAAAGATAAAGGGGAAATTTAGCTATAACCCCTTTTTACCTTCTTTTTATTGTTAAAAGGACTAAGAAAAAACTTATACTTTCTAAACCCCCTCATATTTATAAAGTTTTGCATAAAGGACAAAATTTATTATTTAAATATTTTATAGGACTATTATATCCTCAACTTCTGCATATATAATCAGCTTCGTCATCAACTGTATCATAATCACCATAGTTGCATCTTCCAAGTTTCAGCAGAAGGTCGTCGACAAGCCGCCGCCATAGTCGCGTCTTCTAAGCTTCAGCAGAAGGTCCTCTCTTCATCTTCATAATCAGCAACGATGTGGCTTTGAGTATGTTGAAATTGAATGAGGATGTCGTTGGAGATTCGAAAGCTAGGGTTTTGGAGTAGATGGAGATTTGGAGTGCGGTGGAGATGGCTCAATTGGAAGCGGAAAAGAAACATGATGAGGTTGTTGATGAGATGCTGGCGATGTTGAATGCGAAGACTAAAGCTTCGAGATTGAAAGAAGTTGAACAGGAGGTTGGGAAGGATGTGGATGAGGAACAGTAGAATATATGTATATATATATATATGTATAAGTGTTGTTGAACACATGTATTCTTTTTCATTGAGATGTGTGATTGTTGATCGAGTTTTAGAAGTTTTTCGTTTCAATTAGATATGTGAATTTGTTGATTAATTTGTTTTGTTTTTGTTTGTTTGTTTTTTTTTTGAAGTTTTTTTTCTCAATTAGATATGTTGATTTGTTGATTAATTTGTTTTATTTTTGTTTGTTTGTTGGTTTTTGATTTATTTTTGTTGTTTTTTATCTAATTTCATTTGACAGAACCAGAGTAAAATTTTACTCTGGTTCTATTGCTCTGTTTTTTTCATTTGACAGAACTAGAGTAAAATTTTACTTTTATACAGAGTAAAATTTTACTTTTGTGTAGAGTCTAACATTTTACTAGTTCTTCAGAGTAAAATTTTACTTTTATACAGATTAAAATTTAATTTTAGTTTCAGAGTGTAACATTTTACTCTTATTCAGAGTAAAATTTTACTTTTATACAGAGTAAAATTTTATTTTTAGTTTCAGAATGTAAAATTTTACTTTTATACAGAGTAAAATTTTATTTTTAGTTTCAGAATGTAAAATTTTACTTTTATTCAGAGTAAAATTTTACTTTCATACAAAGTAAAATTTTATTCTGAAATATATAGTGAAGATAGCTTAATAGGAGAACTGATAGATATGAGGGTAATATAGTAAAAG
Organism: Camellia sinensis; assembly: GCF_004153795.1. Classification (NCBI taxonomy): domain Eukaryota; kingdom Viridiplantae; phylum Streptophyta; class Magnoliopsida; order Ericales; family Theaceae; genus Camellia; species Camellia sinensis. The sequence continues at coordinate 554,238 of NW_021025474.1, read as the reverse complement.
AAACAAGTTTTAAAATATTAGGAGGTTTTGAAAGTACTTATATAATTCTTGTCCTTTTGAAAGACAAATTAGATAATGAGGGGACTATCACCAAATCCCTCAAGATAAAGTGATGGATGTCAAGTAGAGGTGGGAAGGAGGAGCGAGAGACATGGCATCTATAAAGAAAAAGTTCAAGTTGATATTTCGAAACCTTTATTTTTTTTGTATGTCAATAATGCCCTTGCATCATTGTTTAAAAATTTACATATAACCCTATAACTGCTTAGAAGTTAATTCAGAAAATAATTCCTGTTAAAACTTCTCTTTAAAATTTTAATATCTATTTATTGACAAACTACAAAAATAAATTTTTATCTAATTTATTTATATAATACATAAATATTTATATAACCCACACACATTTGTATGAGTAGAACAAAGGGAAATTCTATGTGTGTTTGCTGGATGGTGAGTCGCTGTTTTTGATCAATTTCTGTCCTCAATATGATCTGAAAGGTCAGTTCGTGATGATGTGTTCTCACTATCACATTTGAAAGAGTAAGAAAGAAAATTATGTAAGTGAGAAATATGAATGAGATTTATTTTATTTCTCTGTATTTGAAAGAACAATATAATGTTGGAATTAAGTGAGGGAGTTCGCTTTCTTACCATTTCACACCCAACTCACAAACCAATTATGAGAAAAGAATTATCTTTCTCACCATTTCTTATCATTTCTCGCCAATCATCCCATCCAAACGGAGTGTGAGTGTTTGTTGTCACGAAGCTTTCATTATGTTGACACTACTTAATTCATGAATTTGAGTAGAAATTTACAAATGGAAAGAGAAAAATATAAGTGAAATGTAAATGAAATATAATTATATTTCACACTTTTTTTTTTTTCCCTTCAAATTACTCTCCAAATCCACAAACTAAACACAACCTTAAAGAAAATAAAAAAAAAAAAAAACCCATTTATTGACTTTGGTTAACAATATTACTACACAAGGTTGAATTTGAATTTTAAATTTAAATAAAGTGACAAAGGTAAAAAATTGTCACTTCACAAGCCTCTGCGTAAAATTCAAACGCAATTTTAATTACTATTAAAGTTTTGAATTTGAACCCACTAAACTAAGGGGTGATGGACGTTGTCATTATGATAGGCATGAGCAACTCTGTATGATTTCACATTATTAGATTTTCTTATATAGTTTAATGTTCATTCTCACAAAATTATAGTTTAAAATTGTCGTGGCATTTATAAATTATCTCTTGCTAATTCAAAAAAAATAAAATAAAATTTGGCCATGGTGTACAATTGCAAGGGATAATTTGACAACCAAGAAGAAGGTTAGAAAAAAATAAAAATTGCATAACTTATATGTAATGATAACTACTAAATTATTTTGAACATCACAACCACCCAGAAAAAAGAAAACCAAAAAATTCTGGTATTTTTACAATTAAAAAAGAAAAAGAAAAAGAAAAGCAGTGTATAGTAGCTAGAAACTTAGAACGCACATAGGAGTGTTTTGAAAGTTGGTAAAATGTTGATTTTTTAACTTTTTTAACTTATTTTGTCTTTTTGTGGGTAAGTTATGTGAGAGGTGATGTGACTCAAAATTGATAAGAAGCTGCAACATATGGAGGGGGTTGACAGCAACAACAGCAACACAAGTCTAAGAGGCACCAGAAACTGCAATTTCAAACAAAAAATTAATTATCAATATTGGAATTTTTAAAAGATTAAACAAAAAAACAAAAATACACACACACCCATATATATATATAAATATTAAAATATACTTGTATATTAATAATATATGGTTATGTTTGTTTAGAGGACTGGATTAGGGTATTGTGGGTGTTAATTTCTGACTACACTACCAAATAGGTACTCAGCTGGAGAGCATCGGCAGAATAGATTGCACCTGAACAACCTGTCACAAAAAGATAAGACTCCGGCGGTGATTCGTCCACCCAGGGGCACTTCGACGATCAAGTCAATACTCAATTATCTCTCAAAGATAGCCAACAGTGCTTATCTTGCTAGCCAGAATACAAAAAGCGTACCTTAGACCCACGAGGGTGCCTTACTTTTATAGCCAAAACTAACCTGATCTCTATAGAAGCCTAGCTTCTCTTGGACTCTAGCTCAATGTTCATCATGAACTCTCCAATAGATAAAGGTAAACTCCCAAAGAGCTTTATCCTTATCCAGGCCGAGGTTCTCCCCCATTCTAGGACTCTTATAGTTTATCCGTTCACCTCGGATTCCGGTATCTTTGCAGATAACCTCGGCCTAGCCGAAATCACCTCGGCGCCATAACCAGGACACGTGGCACCTCGGTTGGCACTTTGGTGCCACCTTGGCCACGTGTTGTCATTTACAAAAATATAACCCCACAACTGTCCCCTAGGTTCCATTACCTCAGTATCTTGAGGTGATGGAACCTATATCATTTGTTCACATAGCCCGTCGGCTAAAACTTGTTCTGCCCTTTGTTACTGGGGTCGTCACACGTCGACTCCATATGACCAAGACTATAGTGTGTTTTATCAATGCCCTAGAACCAAGAACCAAGTTTTTCAAGTTCTTTAGCCGAGATCGTCTCCCTAGCCGAGGTCTTTGCTTCATTAAATCAAGAACTCTAAGAGTTCTGTTTGCACATGAGCTGTCACGCATGGCTTCTCAACTGTTTTTGCCATGTGTCTTTTCCTCATTGACTCATACCTGACACGCGCCATCAAATCGCGTCGCTTTTGCGTGCGCCGATTGACAGACATGTCGTCCTAGGCACACTACTTGTGATTTTGCCGCCTTTTCGTGTTTAATCAAAAACACCTCATTCTCTCTCTGTCTTTTCACCTTTGCATCTTCGTTCCCCCTCTACGTTTCAAGTTCTTATCTCTCTAAACAAACCTAAATCCTCCATTTTCATACTTTGAAGCTTCTGCAACTTGTTCCAATCATCTCCTCCGGCGGGTATTTCATCATTTGGCTTTGACAACTCACGCCGTGTGACGCCGGTGAGTTTCACATCGGCCCCATCTTCTTCGGTAAGTCACTGTTCCCCTTTTTTCAGTGTTTTTGATTTATTTCGAACTTTGTTACATTTGTACACTGTTATTATGAATCCATCCATATTCTTTGGACCTTTGTTTGTGTCTTAAATTCCATCATGTTTGTTTATGATTTTACTTCTGTCCAATCTGTTTTTGGGTATGTTTATACACATTTTGCTCACATACTTGCTATCTTGCCACCATTCTTGGCTTTGCACACTTGCACACACTTCGTTACAATGTTCTTGATTTCCTATTTCTTTCTTGAGTCTGAATCACACTCTTTTTTCTATTTTCCTTGGTTGCATTTTCCAGATTCTTGCCTTTATTTCTCTGCTTCTACATAGATTTAGGCTTGAGTTTTGGTAAAGAAATCACATTCTTAGGAAAACTGAAACAAACTCCCATTGATCTTGAAAAACCTTTACCCCAGTTTCTGTTTTGGGTTTAGCCGAGATCACTGAAAGCCACACAAACCTCTTTTTCTGAATTCTTGCACCTTGTCCCTCTAGCCGACGTCATGGGTATGTTTAGGTGGATGGTGGACACCCCGGAAAAACTTGAGCATTTTAGGAGGGAGTTCTCCATCCCTGCCGATGTCCAACTCAAGTTGGCTGGGGAGGAGGACTCTATTATGCCCAATGACAAGCTTATGCCCTTCCTAGTAGTTGCTTTCATCGAGTGCGGACTTAGGTTCCCTCTTGAAATCCATTTTCGCCAAGTCCTTCATCATTACAAACTTAACCCAACGCAACTAGCCATTAACTCCTACAGAGTCATAAACGGTATAATTGCCCTAACTAGTCGAGAAAACGCTAGGATAACACTAGCCGACATCCAATACTGCTATACCATGTGTGGCCTTAAATCAGAAAAAGGCTACATCTATTACTTTAAGCCGAGGTCGATTGAGTACAAACTTATTGCCGACCTCCCAGACTCTAACAAAGGTGCTGGAGATGATTATGTCATCGTCTCGGGCAACTGGGAGTTCCCACCAGATGATGATCTCCACCTTTACCCCTTGAGCCGATCAGTCTTTAAAGAGGGTAATGGTAAGAACCAAGCGTCACTTTATTTGCTTTCAAATCTTTATTACTTTAATCCTTTTATATGTTCTAATGTCTGTTTTTTACTTTGTAGCTCTTCCTCAGCCTCCAAAGGATTTCTGCAAAACCTTTTATCCCAACAAAGACTTCAAGAAGTTGCTGGGCTTACCTGTCAATCAGCGCAAGGCCCTTCTGCTGCTCAACTACATCCCAACATATAAATCCACCTTGCCCGACGTCCCTAAGAAGAGTAGGTCTCCACCTTTTGCGACAACTTCCCCAACTACTTCATCGCCAAGGCCTGATCAGGGATCAACCTTTGGTCCTGTGGAGCAACCATCAATATCTGCGCCACAACTAATCCCTCTAGCCCAGTGCTAATGCTGACGTCAAGCTCCACTCCTCGCCCCTGCAGGCAGAATATGTAGCCGAAAATGCCAAAGTGCTGAGGCGTCGGCTTATGATCCAACCAATCCACCCACCGCTCTGCTAGCAATCCACTTCGGCATAAGGGTCACAGTCGCCGCAACTGCCGACGAGATAGGACGCAACAAGGCTGTCGTCGAAGACCTTCTAGTCGACATCCCTGGTGTTGTCACAGTCCAATCTTCACCATCGCAATCTCAACCAAGGGCCAAGCCAAAAAGAGTGAAAAAGGCCAAAACCAAGGCAACAGTGACTCAAATCAACATTGAGGACACTTTGCCTATATCCAAGCTGGCCGAGGTTGAGAAAAGCTCCTCTGTCCCCGAGATGAGGCCTGCCGAGGCTGACCCTTCCGAAAATGTTCAGTCAAAGAAGCCGAGATCTGAATCTGCAACCACGTCCACAAAGACTTGATGACCCCTGGGCCCCATCAATCATAATTGAGGACAAGCTAGTTAGAGCCGGTGATAGCACTACTGACATTGAGGTCGGCGTTGCCCTCTTTACTGCATTGCTCCTCCTCAATGACCTCAATCGTATGGCCGAGGTCAGCGAATATGAAAATTTCACTCTGATGGTGCAACACTCTATACTGGTAAACTCCTAACACTTAGTACTCTCCATTCTCTGTTTTTATACTGAAAGAGTTTACTAACTTTGTTCTTTCCATTTTTTCCAAGTGATTCAGCACGTCCACTCCTTTGCAATGCAGTCAAAAGACATGAAGAATGAGCTGGTACACAAGGCCAACGAGGCTGCTGGCTTGCTTAAGTCCTTAAACAAAGCCGAGGCCAAAATGAAAGTCTTGATAGATCAGGCCAAGGAAGCTAAACAAGCCCGGGATTAAGCCGAGGAAAAAGCTGTTGCTGAGGTCCTCAAAGTTGAAATAAAAGAGGCCGAAGCAAAAAGCTCCGAAGTGCCTTGGCCACAAAAGACGCCGAAATCAAAGCGACGGACGAGAAGGCCTATACCGAGGGGGCAGTCGACGTCCGCGAGGAGTATAAGAAACAAGTCAAACAGGCATGCAACAAGGGTTACTCCTTTGGTTGGATGCCTACTTTGAAGGAGTTGCCGGTCCCCGAGGATTTTTCCCTTCGTGATGAAGGCCGACTTTCGGTGCCATTTCCTCATACTTCAAGCCAACCTGAGGTTAAGGCTGGGGAGGAAGAAGAAGAAGAAGAAGAAGAAGAAGAAGATAAAGACGATGAAGCCAAAATGGCAGTCGATGCTGAGGGTTCTACTGGGGCCAAGTCCCCAACTCTGATAGAGCAAGTCCTGGACTTAACTCAGGATGAGGAGAACGAGGTCTCAAAAAGTGCCTTCCCTAAGAAGGCTTTGTCCGAGGTGCCTGTTGCTGGGAAGAGCATCGATCAAACAATCGAAGAAATTGATGCCAAGATCCAGGCTGAGAAAACCGCTGAGAAGACTTCCCAGTTGTCTTCTGAGGCCGACATACATCCAACTGTTGATGCCGAGTAGTCTATTTTGATGCTTTTCCTTTTTTCTGTACCTTGTACTTTTTTCTTTCCAACAATGTTAGCTTCTGTTTGGCCGATGTGCCCTTTTTGTATGTGAACAAGTAATCCTTTTGCAAGCCGAAGTGCCTTTTTCTTTTGAATGCAAGTATAATTTCTTCTTTCAGGTGTTTGTATGTTTGTATGCTTTACTCCTTCCATACTTAGAATATTTTGTATATCTTCAATTTATTCTTTTAGCTGTATAGCCTCCTCGGAGTAAAATACCTCGGACATAACTTGCAATTTGTTTATCTCAGCCTTGACTTCACACTTGAAAACATTATAAAAATATTTTCACAAGTGTTGTTTTAAACTTACCACTTCAACAAGTACATTTCATCTCGGCAAGTACATTTAAACTTGCCACTTCAACTTCAACTTGTAAATTTTTCTGAAAATTTCAACAAGTGTTAAGCCAACTCTAACTCATAAATTTTTCTATAAAATTTCAATAAGTCTCTAAGCATTTTAAACTTTTACTCATCATTCTCCAGCTCTCTGCCCCTTAATGTGAACTTAAGTTTCACTTAGGTTCTCGTTAAGTATGTGGCTACAATCTTGTTGCCGAAGTTAGATTCAAATAGAGACTAGTCGAGGTTCTCAACGTTGGTTCCTCTGTTAATCTTACTCAAATGCACTTAGTTCCATTCTGGGTTTGATTTTGCCGATATGACAAATCTAGGTTAATCCAACTTAGCTCAACTCCATTATATTCAAGTATAATTTCAACTCTGCCATATAATAAGTCTAAGTTATTCATCATGTTTCACTTAGAAACATCGCCAACTTAGTTTAACTCTATTATATGAAAGTATAATTCAACTCTGCCATATAATAAGTCTAAGTTATTCGTCATGTTTCACTTAGAATCATCGCCAACTTAGTTCAACTCAATTATATGCAAGTATAATTCAACTCTGCCATACAATAAGTCTAAATTATTCGTCATGTTTCACTTAAAAATATCGCCAACTTAGTTCAATTCTATTATATACAAGTAACTCTGCCACATAATAAGTCTAAGTTATTCATTATGTTTCACTTGGAAATATCGCCAACTTAGTTCAACTCTATTATATGCAAGTATAATTCAACTCTGTCATATAATAAGTCTAAGTTATTCGTCATGTTTCACTTAGAAACATCGCCAAGGGACTGGTCAGTCGTATTACACAAAGTTTGAAATTAAAAATCGAGCTAAAATTTTATTATTACTTCGGCTAATAACAAAAAACTTTAATTTAAAAAACTAAAAATCTAATGATAAAAAAATTTTAAGTTGCAAGTATTCCAGGGTCTTGACAACTCTTTGCCTTCGCTGTCTTCAAGCTGGTATGCCCTATTGTCGGCGACCGAGATGATTCTATAAGGTCCCTCCTAATTTGGGCTAAGCTTGCCCTCTTGGGGATCCTTCTTGTTGTCGACGACCTTTCTCAGGAGGAGGTCCCCAACTTGAAACTCTCTTGGGTTGACCTTCTTATTGTAAGCCCTAGCAAGTTGCTATTGGTATGCCCCTAGCCGAATTGCTGCTCTCTCCCTTCTTTTTTCCAGTAGGTCCAGATCTTATGCCAAGAATGCCTTGTTAGTCCCATTCTCTACTTCCTGGGTTCTGATCCCAGGGATGCCGATTTCGAGTGGGATAACTGCTTCTGTACCATAAGTCATAGCAAATGGGGATTCCCTAATTGATCTTCTCGACGTAGTCCGATATGCCCAAAGTACATTGGGTAACTCTTCCACCCACTTTCCTTTTGTTGTTTCCAGCCTCTTCTTAATCCCATCCAAGATAGTTTTGTTGGATGCTTCTGCTTGACGATTGCTTTGAGGGAAGCTTGGAGTGGTGTAGTAATTCTTGATTTTGTACTTTGCACAGAAGCTCTTGATTAGCTTACTGTCAAACTGTGTACCATTGTCTGCTATTATTGCCCTTGGGATCCCAAACCTGGTGATGATGTTCTTCCATATGAAGTTCTTTACATCAATGTCCCGAATCTTTGCAAGGGGTTCAGCTTCTACCCACTTGGTGAAGTAATCTGTTGCTACCAGCAGGAACTTCCTTTGTCCAATCGCTTGAGGTAGTTGTCTAACAAAATCCATGCCCTACTGGGTAAATGGCCAAGGGCTGGATACTGGGTTTAAATCTGCTGCTGGTTGATGTATCAAAGATGCAAACCTCTGACACTTTTCACACTTTCTAACATAAGCTTTAGCATCTTTCTACATATAGGGCCACCAGTGCCCTTGAGTAATGGTCCTATGAGCAAGTGATCTGCCCTCTGCGTGGCTTCCGTATACTCCTTCGTATATTTCATATAGGAAGTCTTCAACTTGTGAAGGATGCACACATCTGAAAAGGGGACCAGTAAAAGACCTTTTGTAGAGATGTCCTTCTGCTATCAAACTGAACCTTGCTGACTTCAGTCTGGTTTTGTATGCTTCTTTGTGATCATCTGGCAACTTCCCATCTCTAAGGAACACTACTATCGCATCCATCCAACTTGATCTCATCTCCACACACATTGCTTCATACTATGTGTTCAGTGGTTCTATGCTTGCGCCTGACAAATAATAAACCATTATTGTCCTTGCCTCTCTTGATTTCATTGCACTGGCCGGGTTTGCCAAGGCATCAACATGGTTGTTGTCATCTCGGCTAACTTGTTGTAGTCGACAATCCTGGAATAAGGCTACCAGTCTGACAACCTCCTTCACATAGGCTATCATTATTTCATCTTAGACTGAGTATTCGCCTGCTGCCTGGTTGACGATAAGTTGGGAGTCACAGAAGACCACCACCTCGTCGGCTTCCATTGCTGTTGCCAACTTCAATCCTCCAATCAGTGCTTCATATTCTGCTTCGTTGTTTGAGGCTTTAAACCCCAAATGAATAGATTGTTCCAGCATCCGCCCATTTGGCGATACTAGCACTACTCCTGCCCCCGTTTCTTGATGATATGAACTTCCATCAATAAACAGGCGGAAGGAGTCGCCGATATAAATATCGCAGGGCCTGAGTTTCTCTTCTTTCTCCTGTTCTGCTATCCCCAGCTGGGTTTCTTCCTGTTCACTTGGACATCATAAACCGCTACTCAACGGAGCCCAATGTGGGATGGTGCCAGGTGTGAACTCGGCTACAAAGTCGGCCAAAACCTGGCCTTTGATTGCTATTCTGGGTCTGAATTCCAGGTCATATTGGCCCAACACCACTGCCCATCTGGCTATCCTGCCTATCAGATCTCTTTGCTGCAACAAGGACTTTAAAGGATGCTCAGTTAATATCACAACCTTGTGGGCTTGAAAGTAATGATTCAGTTTCTTGTAAGCCATTACAAAGGCCAGTGTCAGTATCTCCAAGGGTAAGTATCTGGTCTCTGCATCTGCTAGGGTTTTACTTACATAGTAAACTGCCCTCTGTTCTCCATTTTCTTCTCTAATTACCACTGCACTCACAGCATGCTCTAAAACTGCCAAGTATAAGAACAACTCCTTTCCAGGTACTGGATTTGAGAGAACTGGAGCTGTGGTCAAGTATTTTTTTCAAGTCGGCCAAGGCGACTTCGCACTCTTCTATCCACAAGAAGTCTGTGGCTTTCTTCACTAAACTAAATAAAGGTTTGCATTTGTTAGAACTTCTGCTTATGAACCTATTCAGGGGTGCAGCCCTTCCAGTTAACACTTGCACTTGTTTTGCTGATGTTGGGCTCTTCAAGTCCAAGATGGCCTTGATATGATCTGGGCTCGCCTCAATGCCCCTTCTGGTAACCAAGTATCCCAGGAACTTTCCTGACCCAACTCCAAATGCGCACTTTGATGCATTGAATCAGAGCCAAAATGTCCTTAGGATATTAAAAACTGCTTTCAGATTAGCCAGATGATCCTCAGGTTTTTTGGTCTTTACGACCATGTCATTAATGTATACCTCTACTGTTTTGCTTATTAGATGTCTGAACATCTTAGTCACCAATCTCTCGTAAGTAGCTCTTGCATTTTTCAACTCAAAAGCCATCACTCTGTAGCAATACAACCCTTTTGGGGTGATAAATGCAGTCTTCTCCTCATCGAGGGGATACATGGCTATCTGATGGTACCCCCTATAGGCATCCAGAAAGCTCATCTTTCCATGCGCTGAAGTGGCATCCACCAATTGGTCAATCTTGGGAAGTGGGGAACTGTCTTTGGGACAAGCCTCATTCAGGCTGGTGAAGTCTACGCAGACCTTCCACTTCTCATTCTTCTTCTTCACAACAACTGTGTTTGATAACCATGTTGGGTAGTTTACCTCTCGAATGACTCTAGCCTCCAACAATTTATCCACCTCCTCTTCTACTGCCTCAACATGTATCAAGGTCGGCCTTCTAGCCCGTTGAATGACAGGCTTAGCTGACCTGTCAACATTCAGTCTATGGCAAGTAACCTCGGGATCAATGCCAGGCATCTCGTATGGTGTCTAGGCAAACACCTCAATGTTTGCTCATAGGAACGCTTCTAACTTCTTTTCCTCTTCCTCGGCCAAGCCTGAGCCGAGAAAGAAGAAGCGCTCTTCATCCCCTTGTTGCATCAGGATTTTTTTTAGGGCTTTCTTGCTTTTGTTGGCTGGTTCTTTGCCGACGTCGTCCAGGACCTCTATGTTCTCGTCCTCAATTTCTATTGATTTTACTTCTCGTATGTTATAGGTGGATTTCATGGTTGTCATGGAGCAATTCTTTGCCTGCACCTGATCCCCTCTAACCTCCTCAATTCCATGCTCTGTTGGGAACCGCAACAGCTGGTGCAGTGTTGATGGAACAGCGCCCATTGAATGCAGCCATGGCTTTTTCAGGATAACATTGTAAGGCGAGAGGGTGTCAATTATTGTGAACTCTGTGTTTACCTTCTTGGTGCTAACTTGCACCTCTAAACTTATTGCTCTCAGGAGCCACGTCAGCGTTTCGTTGAACCTAATCATTGGACCATTGGACTGCTCCAAGTCATCTTGGTGAAGGCCAAGCTCCTTGTAACATCTAACATACATGATATCACAAGAGCTGCCCTGGTCGATTAGAATGCACTTTACCTAGCACTCTCCAATCTTGAGGGATACTACCAAGGCATCGTTGTGTGGATGCTGCACCATCTCTAGGTTGTCTTCAGTAAAAGACACCATTGGTCCCTGGCACTTGTCTGCCCTAGGTATCTTTTGTCGAACCTGATACACATGTTGTAAGTGTTTCACCTTTTGAGTTTCCCCACGTATCTCATTTTCATTGACCTTCGAGTCAATCACATTGATCACTTGAGGTCTGCCTGCTTGCGGTTGTAGTGCTAGTGGAGGTGGTGCTGCTGGTGTCTGAGGCAGTCTCACTTGTTCTTCTATTGTCCTGGCGTCATCTACTAGGTCCCTTAAATGACCTTGTCTTACCAGGTCTTCCAGATGTGCCTTTAGGGCTATGCACCCTTGAGTCAGATGCCCATCCTCATTGTGGTAGGCATAGTGCTTCCCCAGACTTCTTCCCATAAATTCACCAGGAATCTTCTCTAGTGCTCTATAATAGGGCTGATTCCGGATTCTTTCAAAGACTTTGTAAACCGGAATTCAGAATACAGTAGTGATTGTTTGTGCAGCCCTTAGTCCTATCTCTTGCTTGTTGTATCCAGTATTACCTCGGCCTCGCTTCGGCGAGCCGTTTCTCTTCTCTTGTTTTGACATCTTTGTCCCTGGTGTGTCTTCTTCGGCTCTTGCATACTTCTTGATCTTGGCCATGAGTTCCTCCATACTTTTTGGCATTGTCTTTGCCTGTGATTTTCAAAGCAGACAGTCATCGCTCATACCGTTCTTAAAGGATACAACCGCCACCTCTTGGTTGCACCCTGGTATTTGGTTAAATACCTCATAATACCTCTTGGCATAAGCCTTGAGGCTTTCATCCTCGCCAATTCTCAAGGCCATCAGGGAGTCCACCCTCAACGGCTGTAGTTTGTTTGTCACAAACCTGGCCACGAACAGCTCGGCCAGGCTTTCCCAGCTTTTCACAGTTCCTTTCGGCAACTTGCGAAACTAGTCTGATGCGATTTCCCCAAAGGATGAGGGGAACACCTTGCAGAGCAACGGCTCGTTCCCGGTGTACAGTGCCATTGAGTTCAGGTACAAGCCGACGTAAAAGTTGCTGTCAGACTTACTATCGTATATCTAGAATCTCGGCATGTGGAACCTTTTTGAGGCCTTAAATTTGTCCAATTCTACTGAAAACGGCGTTCTCGACTTGACCGGAGAGGTTACCTCGGCATCCTGTCGCTTCCTTTGGAGGTAATTCCTTAAGTCTTCCTTGGTTCGACCAGGAGCTCGGCTATCAACGAATTTCAGCCATTTTGGTGCGCTACTCCTGGTGTCATTATGAGTCCTCTTGGACCTCCCTCCATTAGTCGTGTCGAAACAAAGCTCCTTCCATTGAACATATCGATGTTCTTTGGTGTAGGCTTCTTTGGTACGATGTGTCTTCTGAGATCATTCTTTCATCAACTCTCCCCGCCCAACTTCCCGCGACGGCCGATGAGACTGTTCCTTTGTCTTGTCACGTTGAGGGACTGCAGGAACTGTTTTCTGCCCCCCTTTCTGGGCATCATTTTTGGCCGCCGAAATCGGTGTATCTTGTAACGGAAATGATGGCTACATGACGTTATTCGGCATCATGAAACTGACGACCGATTGTTGGTCTGCCAATTTGTTCGCCATCCCCTTCATCTTATCATCCCTCCGCAGGCATCTTTCCTTCCATACCTTGAGGTCGTTCTCGTTATAATACTCGCCTCGATCTGCTTTCTTTGGTACGTCTCCCTTCTGGCCGACGTCTTTTTTCTCCGGGATTCCTATCTCGAGATTCTTTGTTGCAGTTATCGTCCTCTACGTTAGGGTCAATTTGTTTACCACTTCCAGTAGGGATATCGTCGCCAATCTTCTCTTTTTGTCCATCGTTGGCCATCTATTCTCCCTTCTTTTCCATAGACGGTGCCAAATTGTGGGTGTTGATTTTTGACCACACTGCCAAACAGGTACTTAGCTGGAGAGCACTGGCATAATAGATTGCGCCCGAACAACCTATCATAGAAAGATAAGACTCCGGCGGTGGTTCGTCCACCTGGAGGCACTTCAACGATCAAGTCAATACTCAATTATCTCTCAAAGATAGCCAATAGTGCTTACCTCACTAGCCAGAATACAAAAAGCGTACCTTAGACCCACAAGGGTGCCTTACTTTTATAGCCAGCACTAACCTGATCTCTATAGAAGCCTAGTTTCTCTTGGACTCTGGCTCAATGCTCATCCTGAACTCTCCAATAGATAAAGAAAAACTCTCAAAGAGCTTTATCCTTATCTAAGCTGAGGTCCTCCCCCATTTTAGGACTCTTATAGCTTATCCGTTCACCTCGAATTCTGGTATCTTCGCAGATAACTTTGGCCTAGCCGAGATTACCTCGGTACCATGACCAGGACACGTGGCACCTCAGCTGGCACTTTGGTGCCACCTTGACCACGTGTTGTTATTCACAAAAATATGCCCCCACAGGTATAAAGGATAACTAATTCAGTGGATTTCACATATGTTTTTTCAGTAATCATGAGATTATTGGATGAAATTATATATACCATGCATTATTGAGCTAGAGTAGAATAAAATTTAAAGAATTAGTTTTGACCTTTTTTTTTTTTTTTTTTTCTTTTCTTTGGAGAGAGAATTAGTTTTGACCATTATTAGATGGTAGAGGAGAAGAAATCATTTAGAGTGAACATAATTTAAATAAAGGTACCGAGATATGTATGAGTATCAGTAATATAATCACATATCGGTCAATATATATCGATGAATAATGGTATCAAAAATCTAAAACTCTCATACATAATAGGTAATATGATATATAAATGATCAATATTTAAAACCTTAGAAGTGCGATTTAATACTCCCTGTTTAGAAAATTAACGGTCTAAGACTGTATCCGGCCAAACAAATTGAGAGATTAAGAGACAAAATATGAACAAGATACCCCACATGTCTAGTTCAATTACCTCCTCTATGGGTATGACACTACGTTGAGTTTCTCTCTTTGTGATTTTCAGTGTCCCTGCGACAATTTTTTAGCAACTTTCTAACAAGAAATAAAAACACATTCAAAGTGTAAATTTGGATTTTTTATACTTAGGAAGAGGTGTTTGAGAGTTTCTTCCCCGATTTCTAACATAGATTTTTGAATTTTTAATACTTATAATGGTCTCTCTTTTTTCAATTCTCCACCATAACAACTGTATGGGTGTTCTTCTTCTTCAACTTTGGTTTCTGGCAATGAGCAATGTACAAGAAGGTAGTGGCAGATTTAGGTAGCAGTGACAAGGACGACGACAACAATGGCGACGATGGGGTTGAACTTTATTTAAATGTATATCTTGTTCTTTCAAATCACATTTATGAAAAGATTGATGATTTCTCATATTGTAGCTTCTTTTTTTTTTTTTTTTTTTTTTTGTGTGCGTGGAATTTGTTGTTTGTTGTTATAGTTTCAGTAAGGTTTTTTGTTTGATTTTTTATATTTTTTTTATAATTATTCTGTATGATATTAACTTTTATTTTAATATAAAAGATTTTGTGTAAGATTATATATGGTGTACAATGCACATTCAAAATTTTTCCTCCATATATCATGTAATAAAGAGAAGAAAATAGATATACCAACCAGGTTGGCTCCGTGGTGGAGGTGGAGCAGTATGCTGAGGGGGTGCCATCACTGGGGGCCCTTGATAATAACCTTATTTCACAAAAAATAATAATAAATAAATAAATCAATTATTAGAAATATGAGAAAGCCTATCGTGTCCATTCTTTAAAAATATGTATCATATGTATCTCATCATAAGTTGGTGTTAAATTGGTGTAATTTTATTATAAATTTTTATAATATCAATTATAAAATATATAATTTTGTCACAAATTAATATAACAAAATATTTAAAATTTTGTGACTAGCATAACTTTATCATGAATTTTCATGATATCAATCACAAAATGTACAACCTTGTCATAAATTAACGTAACAAATTGTCAAAAATTTTGCAATTGATGTTATAAAAATTTATAACCTGGTTACGACATTTTTTGTTATGTCAATTTGTGGAGATATGCATTTTGTGATTGATATGATGAAATTTTATGGGTGTCTAAAATTTTGTTATTACATTATAAAAATTTATAATTTAGTTAGGACATTTTTTGTTATCTCAATTTGTAACGAGATTATATATTTTATAATTAATGTTATAAAATTTTATATTAAAATTATACAAATTTATAATACAATGTATATAATGATAGCAAATAAAAAAAAAACAAAACAAAAACAAAAATTAAGACACAAAACACATGTGGCATCTCTAGTGCAACCACTAATTAGTGGTTTCCATCATTTTTCTAAACGTAGCAAAGAACGGCACTGATTGAAAGCTCTAGTAGAGCTGCTCTAATGAGCTGGCAACCCCTTTAAAAAAAAAAAAAAGCAGAAAAAGACAAAACAAAAGGAAGAAAAAGACAATTTAATGCCAGTTTAGAGCTATATTTTTAGAGTTCCAAAGCAATTTCCTTTTCGATATTATGGGAACAAGGAGTCAATTAAGTACTATAATTAAAAAAATCAGCCGACAACAATACCTAAAATTTATTTCCACTCACAAATACAATAATAATGATAATGGTAATGTTATAGGTACGTTAGGATCTTTGCACAAATATCATAAGTCATACTTAAAAAAAAAAAATTATAACCAAATGTTACGTAAGTTATAATAAAAAAATAAATAAATTATAATCAAAATAATGACATAATTAACATCACAATGAGTTATAACTAATATTATAATATGTCATAACTAATGATACAAAATTCATAATAACTAAAGGTGCATATAATGGAGTGTTATCATAGAATTTCATTAATAATAATGAAGAAGAATATCTTTTTATTAGAAGAAAGTACACTAAATTTCAATCACATCACAATGAAATAAAACAAAAGAAGAATATATCATTATTATACAGAAAATATTTGGTTAGCTTTTTTAAAAACTATTTTTAGATGAATTTCTATTTATTTTTAATAAATTTGTTTCATATTTCAGTTAATTTTTTTTCGTATTTTTAGATATAAATAATTAAGTTGCATCTAAAAAGTAAAAAAAAAACAAATTGACTTAAATATTACAAAAGAATACTATAAAAAAAAAATTCAAACACAAATATGTGTGCATTTTTGTTTAGATTTTCATTTGTTTTAGTGAATTTTTTTTTTAAAACTTTTATATGCATCTAATCTTGAAATATCTAAATATTAAAAAATAAATAAAAACTAAAATGTGAAAAAAAAACTCAGTACAGACAAATCAAAACCCATCTAAAAATTATTTCTCAAAATTGAAACCAAAACCCGTCCAGTGAGGTGTGCAAATGAAGAAGAATAGTAGCCACTTATAAAATAAAATAATAAAATAAAAGTTAAAAGGATAAAAGAAAGTATTTTATTATTCAAACCCAAAGGTATAATATCCACTTACTTTTGATCATCCAAGAATTATCACAAAAGAAAGAGATCTTACAACGTTGAGAAACAATAAAATGACATAAATTCATATTTTTTATGTTATAATTATTTAAAAAAATTTATAATCAAACACTACATATTAGAGTATTTTCAATGGTGAATCAAATATTTCACTAAATTTGAGTAAAAATTTAACGAATTTCTCTATTTGATATCCAGCATTCCAAAGGTATATTTTTGACTATCAGCAAAATTTCGGTTGACTGGGGGGACGACTGGCCAGTCTACCAGCAAGGCAATCTTAAAAAAAAAATCCAATACAAATCTTGAATAGAGGAGGAGCTGAAATGAGAGAGAAAGAGAAAAGCTGAGAACAAAAAAAGATGTGAAATGAGAGAGAAAGAGAGAAGCTGAGGCGGTTGTGAGAATGACCCAGTAGCCGCCATCCTCCATAATAGTCAAATAATTCAACTCCAAAATATCTAAACTGCATACACCAATCACAAAATAATAATAATAATAATAATAATAATAATAATAATAATAATAACAACAACAACGATCTAGCAATCAAAATCTAATCGAATTAGACAAATTTTAAACTTTCGGAAGACGAATTTTCGAGAAATGGAAGGTTTAGGATATGTGAGGGATGAAACACACTAAATGGACCGTAAACTGCAAGAAAGGATTAGATCAATCAAGTAATGGGAGATTAGAGGATGAGCATCGAATCTTTTATCTACGTGAATCTCAACATCTTGAGTGAGAGAGAGATATGGTAGAAGAGAGAGAAGCAGAGAAGAGCAGATATGAATGGTTGGGTTGTGTTGAGTGAGAGAGGGATTAGATCGTCTTCCTTTGTTCTTCTTCATCTTCATCTCCTTCCGTTAGATCCGGTATCATTTTTGTGGGAATTATTGAAGTAACCAGATGACCGGGGGGACAACCGGTCGGATGTCCGACTGGTCATCTGGTGTGTCAACTCACAACGGTCCCGCACAGTAAATTAGTGAAAGGTACCTAGATCTTCAGTTTGGTGAAACCTTTGAAAAGGTGCCCAGATTTTTAGTTTGATGAAACCTTTGCTATTTTCTTAATTTGATATCGTTTTGATTAAACCATTGGAGCACAAAAAGTCCCTCTTTTTTACCAAATTTGAATTTGGTGATACATCTGATAAACCATTGGAGATAGTCTAACATAACTAAAATTCTCATGAGTCATAATTAAAATAATATTATAACTAAATAAAAAAATTAATCATAACTAAAAAAAGAAAATGATATAATCAAAAATGCAAATAGTATATCTGTTTTAAGGGATGTGTATAATAAAATTTTCATAAAAACTTTAGGATAACAAGGGTAAATTACAAATGCACCATTCAGGTTTTCTTAAAGTACAAATTACTCTCTATAGTTTAGAAAATTACAAATATCCTTTATTATAATTTTTTATTTAACATAATTAACTAAAAAAATAAAATTTATAATTGTTTTCTTATATAATAATAAAATTATCTAAATTACTAATTGAAACATATTTGTAATATCATTAGAAACAATTAGGCCATGTTTGTTTGGGCAGACTGGATTAGCATTCCCATGACTAATAGTCCTACGACTACGAATTCGTTGGATTATGTATCTTATCTTAACTAATAGTCAAGCTTAAAATAATTAGTCCGTACTTCAATTGTTTAACCAAACATCGGATTAATAATTTTATTGGATTATTAGTCCAATCCTAAGCTCATGTCCACCCAAACAAACATGACCTTAATTGATTTGATAATTTATTAATAAAAGAAGACAATTTATTATGAAATCAAAAATATCAAAAGAGTGAAAAAAAAATACAATGGCTGATTTGTAAGGGTGGGCGTGTAATTTACCCGGGTAACAAACAAACAAATAGGGATGATGATGGGTAATCATGGAAGTCAACCAGATCTTCACTGTAGTCGAGCACAATAAGACCAAGTAATTCCCAACAAACTCATGAAAAAAATAATTTTCCAACAAAACAATCAACTCTGAAATCAGCTTGATTGAAAGATTAGTCACAGATAAGAGAGAGAGGAGAGGAGAAGAGAAGAGAAGAGAAGAGGAGGTACCTTGAGCAGGATTAGGAGAAGTATACTTGGGATTGGGATCATTCATCTCTGCAACACAAATCCAAAACAACAAAAGCAAAAACAAGAAAGAAGAAGAAAGATCAGGTATTGAGAGAGAGAGAGAGAGAGAGAGAGAGAGAAGTGACTAGTTGCAAAGATTTTGGGAATTGATAAAGCAAAAATGATGGGTAGCTCGAGCTTTAATGATTGGATAAAACAATAGATTGGAGGATGAGAGGCTATTGTGCCCTCATTTCGCATGGGTTAACAGGTTAAAATAATTAAAAAAAATAAAAAATTAAAATGTTAAATTCAGACAAAAACTAAAAAATCAACCTATTTCCCTCACAAAACCTATATATGGGAATGATATGCACCCATAGGTGCATATCATTTTCAACTTATCATGAATTGATGTAATTTTATCATAAAATTTCATAATATTAATAAAAAAAAATACGTAATCTCATTATAAATTAACATAATAAAATGTCAAAAAATTTGTTTTTGATTTTACAAAATTTTGAGACTTGGTTATTACATTTTTTGTTTTACCAATTTATAACAAGATTACTCATTTTATAATTAATATTATGAAATTTTATAATAAAATTATGTTAATTTATAATAGTGTGCATGTAGTATGTGTCCTGGATTTTAATACGCACAAGAAAGTAGGAAAGAAATACAGATAGATGGAGCTCTCTATAATAATAGAGGTTATCTCAAAGGAGTGTTTGTTTGGTAGGATTAAGGTATGAGATTGAACTTTATGTTTAATAAAGTGGATAGTCTAATGCTTAGTTAGAAAAGTGAAAACTGGACTAATAGTCTGATCGGACTAATAATCTGCCAAATGTGAGATAACTCAATCCCATGCGGGTGTATGGGACAAAAATATAGACTGAGCCAATCTCTGGGTTAACTAGATAAATAATGAAATTAACCCTCAAATATATATATAATTTATTTACATCATTTTTTTAATCTTTTTTTAAATATGTTGAATTTTTTTAAACAGGTGTAATTAATCACATGATATAAGTCTTCTTGTACTTCTTTTCTTTCTCTTTTTGGTATTAGCAAAATCATAAATAAAAACATACTTCTAATGTCTTATTTAAATAAAATTAAAATGGTCTTTGCAAAATAAAATAAAATACATTTCAAATAAAATTAAAATAAAATATACTTCAAATTTAGTATTGCTATTGTAAACAATTTATAATTTTTAAATCAAACATGAGATTTATTAAAATAGTCATTTACAGACATTTAATCTCATAAAAAAATAAGCATGGGATATATATCATTTTTAGTCAAATAATCCTAAGACTATATATCCCAAAACTATCAATCTATTATATTACAATCCCTACTTATTCAATCTATCTAAACAAACATGGCCAAAGTCCACAATCTCAATAAAATTGATAGTGAGATTTATGTGGTTTGAAAATTTATTAAATTACACTATAGTAGTGTCAGTGAAAATTAATTATATATTAATAAAAAAGTGATAATTATTTTCCCTCACATTTAGGGCTGGTTTGGGAACTCTTAAAAAATTTAAAAAGTCAAAAAGTTACCAAAAAAATTAAAAAGTTATTACTATTCATAAAAAAAATATTAAAAAAATATTTTTCACATATTAATACAAATAAAAAAAATACAATTAACAAGGCACTGACGTGATGGGCCCGTCAGTGACCGGGAAAAAAAATAGGGAGTAAAATATTCATTAAATTGGATGGTAGAGCTGGACCCGTGGGAGCCTACCATGGGTCTTGTTTTGATAATCTGAACCATTCAATATGTAGAACTCGTCTAGTATTATATGCCTGTAAAAAATTACGTCTATCGGATATTGCTAAATATATGATCAAATCAGTTTTGTATAAAAATGGATGGTGTTATAGTTAATAGTTAACAAAAAAAAACTAACACGATCAGATAACTATTGATATTCAATCAACGCAATTTTTTACAAGCATATAGTACTCAATGAGTTCTACATATTGTACAGTTCCGATTAGTAAAACGGGACCAGTGGTGAGTCTCTATGGACCGAACAGAACCGACCAATTTATGCCCAAAAAGTAAAGAATCAATCTATTCCAAAGTCCTTTGCAGCGCTGCCCTTTAGGCTGCCAGCCGTACGGCCTATTCATCACTTCATTCTCTTATACACTTATTTATATAATTTTTTAATACACATTTTTTTTTATAAAAAATCAAAAAATTAATCCAAACATCTATATTTTTTTCCTCAACTTTTTAGTTTAAAAAGACAAAAAATACACTTATTTAAGACACTCCAAACAACCTCTTACTGTCGGATTGTTTTCCCTCAAATATATACTAACCTAAATTATTATTTTTAAATTTATCTAAAATAAAATGGATGGTTATAATCAACAAATAAAAATCCAACCTCTACCGCATCAATATAAGTAAATTTAAAAATAATATTTTATGCATATTTTATGACAACATGATGAGCTACTGGCTTCACTCTAAAAACTGATCCAATCGTAAAAATTTTAAAATAAAATTTAAGATTATGTTACCGCATTAAGTAAATTTAAACATAATATTTTATGTATATTCTATGACAACATGATAAGCTACTCACCTCACTCTAAAAAATGATCCAACGGTAAAAAATTTAAAATAAAATTTAATATTATGTTAAAGTCATGCTAATTAGTCACTGAAAGTTTATATAATTGTTAATTTTATACTTTAAAATTAGTTCAGGTGCACACATACTAAATTGGACAACGTCAAAAAAAATAAAAATAAAAAAGTAAAAAAATAAAAAAAAAACACTAACTTTCAATATATACCCAAATGAAATAATAATAATAAATAATTAAAGAAACTAAATTATAGAGTTGTGATCAGGATTCTTTGAAGTGATTTTTCAGAGAATAATGAGATTAGACTTTAAAGATGATATAATTATTATACCCTCAACTTTAATAAAATTTCTCACTATCACTCTTTATGATGATGACCAAAAAAACTTGCATTATGAGAAAATTTGATTATTTTTTTGTTTTTGTTTTTATTTTTTTGAATTTGTTGAAACAACCCTTTTTGTTTTGAGCCAAAGTGAGCAATCCTCTATGTTTTGAGCCCGATATATTTTTTCTACTTTTCCTGTTTCTTTTCTCATGAACATAAAGGAAATGAAGTTCTAGACCTTTTTCATTTTTTATTTTATTTATCTCTCACTTTTTTTTTCTTTATATTTTCTAGTATAACTAAATAGAAAATGGAATTTTATATATTTTTTTCGTTCTATTTCTCTCATTAAATCTTCTAACTAAACACAGTGAGTGGATTCCAATTCAAAATTTTAACAATTAAAATTGCATTTGGTGATTTCTTGAGAGAATGAAAAGGTGATAAAATTTGTTGTCTTTTTTTTTTTTATTATTTTAATTTTATGGTATTCAATTCTAAAATTAATCCAAAACTCAAACATGACCAATTATTTGATAGAATATCTGCTTTGCAATGAGAAAAATATTTGTAGTTTTCAATTATTTTATTATTTTTTTGGGATAAATATCTTTTATTGAGCAAAACAAAATTTAACAAGAATTACGCAACACCAAAATTTTGAGGAAGGAACCAGAGGGAGGAAACAAAATCTAACTTTTTTTTTTTTTAATTTTCGATTACTTTCAGAAGTCTGTATATTTTAAAGTGATTTTTCTTATAATATCTTGCTCTAACATCTTTAAGGGTTATTACTTCCTAGGTAGCTCAACATATGTACTCTTTACTTACTTATGACAAGGCTATATTTTTCATTAGAGATTATAATTCGGAACATTATGAGGACAATGTACTAGCAAGAATGTTAGACTATTTAATGATCTCATAATGATTGTTTGTATGGCTAAGCTTTTTCTGTAACGTTCTCAAAATAAACCCATAAATCATACATTCTTGACATGCTAGACATAAGAGAGTAAAATATAATTCCATTCATCAGAGTGTTAAGTAAGTAAGCCCGTGGCTTGATTTACATGTAATACATAAAAGATAACACAAAAAGTCTTTCAGTCCCTAGCCTCCAAAGTTACGTCCTTAGAGGTGGTATACCATCTGTACCTGAAAATGATGTCCCATAAAAGGTGAGCCACAGTCCAGCAGAGATATACTAAACCAAATATGGGCAATGACTAAAACAATATTATTTGATAGAAGGTTAACAATTTAAACCAACTTATAACATAATTCTGTTCCATGACAAATAGTTCATGTTACATTCCACTTTCCTTTACTTTTCCAAATCATTTCATAACATGGCTCAGAACCTTGCCCAACAATTAAATGGGACTAAATCCCATATTAAAACATTTTCTTTACTCACAATTCAAATGAGTCTACAACTCACATTAAAAATCCTTCCAATATTTCATTTTAATACACACATTTGTTGTATTAACATTTCAAGTGATACACATTTACTGTATCAATGGAGTCCAGCCCCTATCTCCTCCCAAACAAGTTTGAGAGTCCATCCCCTATCTCCTCTCAAACCATGGAGTACATCTCATATCTCCTCCCAAACAATATGCATATACAATGTATTCAACACTTGTCATATACAATAATCAATTAATACACATATTTGCTGTATTAATCCAACCATCATATTCAATGACACATTCAATGTGATTAGTTTCAGTTTTCCCTAATCATCATGCAATGTCTACAACAATCAAGACTATCCTCTACTGATAGCTCAAATCAGTTATTTCTAAACAGAAAATAAATGCATTAAACAGATATAATATCAACATTTACATAGGTGAGTGATAAATTATTCCAACTACACCATTCGATCTCATAATTTCCCAATTTCATGGATTTCAACTCAATTCCATATTTTCCCAAGTTAATTATACCAATTACTTTATCACAATAATTAGGGCATTTTCCCCCTTTACTAAAAATCAAACCTAAGGTTCAATTTCCTCAATTTGACACTAATAATGCTATTTTCCAAGTCTTACATACGTATGGATTTTAATATTTGAAAACCTCTCTTTTACAAATTACACAACAACCCTAACTTTTTCCAAAATTACCCAACATCACCAACTAACCAAAATGACCAAAATTAAAGACAAAACTCATAAGATGGAGTAGGGTATCCCTACCTCGAAATGAAGAGCTCAAATGGAGAAGATGACCAAAATCCAAAGTGCTCCAAATCCAAGATTTTTCAGATTAAAACGTAGCCCACACAACCTTCTATCTTTCTTACAAAGAACTTAGGGTAGAAACACACTAAAAATAGATAAAACCCTAGAGAGAAGGTGTATAGAAAGAGAGGGAGCTCGGATCTAGGGTTTGAAAGAAAAAGAGGATGGAAAAGTGAAGTGTTTACCCGTTGCTGTCTACTGATATAACACAGGCTCGTTCGAGCGAAGAAGTGGTCGCTCGAGCGACCAGACACAAAGAAGCCTCGCTCGAGCGTAGAAAGCCTCACTCGAGCCAACAATCCAAACCTTCAGGTCTGCAACCAGAAGCATGCTCGAGCGAAGAAACCCAAAACATACACCTCGCTCGCTCGAGCGAAGGAAAGCTCGCTCGAGCCAAGAATTGAAACTCTCAGGTCCAAAACCAGACGCAGACGCAAGCTCGAGCGAAGGAACCCTGACTCGAGCCACCAGACACAACACCCAGCTCTCACTCGAGTGAAGGAAAGCTCGCTCGAGCGAAGGACCAAAAACAAAGAGCTCGCTTGAGCGACAAAAGGCTCGCTCGAGCGAAGAACCAAAATTCTGGGCAGCAACCATTTGCTCCCAGTCACACCCAACTTGTAACAAACCTGCCCAAAACATCCTATAACTCAAATACAAAGTATTGAAGGACGGAAAGAGACATATACAACAATGCTCAACTACGGAACTTAAGTTCAGAATACTGTACATAAAGGGGAAAACCCGAGATCGCTATATTTTCCATGCTAGCACTAGATCAACATTATCCTGGGCTACGTTCACGAGTAGGGATACTTTAATGTGATTTTTTTTTATAATGATCTTAGAGTGATTGGTCAAAAAAGATCATAGAGTGATTGTTCGTATGACTACTTTTTTTTCTTTTTTCTTTTTATTTTAAAAAAAGAAAAAAAATTGACAATTAAAACTTTTGTACTCATAAAAAATAATTTTAAACTGTGTTTAGATAATGAATTTATGTAGAGATTTGGTACATTTCACCCATTGACATTGCCATAAATTGCCCCCGAATTGCAATATATCTACTGTTTGGCACTTCTCCACACACCATATATGGGTTTGGTAGCTGATGAAGAAGATCAAAATTGATTAGATTCCAAGATCGGTGAGATTAACTTGCTAACAGAGATGGCTCAAATTCAATCATTAGGTCACAAAAAATATTAGTGTGGTGTAGTATAAAATATATCCCCGTCATGCTTTGCTTGCCATATTTGTAAAGATTTAATTCGACCTAATGCAGCCATTAGAACCAACCAATTATCACAGAGTAAGGAGTGATTTTTCATAAAATGATTTTAGAGTGATGTATTAGATGACTATTTTTTCTCTCCAGTTTCCAACTTAATTATGGGGTGCTTGATAACTTGATTCAGCACGTAAAATTGAATACATTAAGTGATAATAAATTAAGCCCATTTAATAACCACAATTGATATCACTTAAGATTTAAGTGCCTCTTAAAATGTAAGGTAAAACTTAAGAAAATTTTAAGTGATAATAAACTTACTTAATTCTGACTGAATTTATAAATACTAAGCATAACCATCGCACTACCAACATTACCGCCACCACCACCACCACCACCACCACCATCATGTCACCGCCACCACTACCACCACCATCAGCATCAGCATCACCATCACCATCACCATCATGCTACCACTACTACTACCACCACCGCCATCACCATTACTACCGCTATTACTATCACCGCTACGATCACCATCATGTCACCATAACTACCACCATCATGCCATTGTCATCACCACCACCACCCCCACCACCATCATCATTACCATTACCACCAATACTACCATGCCATAGCCACCACTACCACCGATGCCTACCACGCTATTACCACCACCGCTGCCATCACCATAATGTCACCATATAACCACCACCATTATGCCATCGTCACCACCACCACCATCATCGTTACCATTACCACCACTACTACCATGCCATAACCACCACTACCACTGATGCCACCATTACCATTATGCCACCACCACTACCACCTTCATCACTATTGTTATTGTTGCCATAAGCACCACCATCATTTTACTACCACCACTACCATGCCATTGCTACCACTACCACTACCACCACTACCACTACCACTATCACTACCACCACCACTAACATCTAAAGAAGTCAAACTTCATTTCATTCAATATGTAATATAGAGGATCTATTTGCATTATATACATGTGATGCACTACTATAACCGTAACCACTAATTAACTGCCTAATCTAACCACACTTATAATGAACTAACTATAGTTCTAACAGATTAACAACTGTAGGCTTCATTGGCTGGAGTTGCAACTGGAGCTGCTGCTGTGTGATGCAATGTGTGATGCAGCCTTGACTGTGCTGTTGTTGCTGCTCTTAACTGTGTTGTTACTCTGTAGTTAGGCATGACTGGCTCTGACTCTAGCTCAGATATCTTATCATTCCCCCTCAAACTTTGGGGACAAGGAAGAACCTGAAGTTTTCTTTGAAGGTATTGAAATCGAAAGATGGAAAGGGGTTTAGTGAGAATGTCTGCAATCTGATCAGTGAAAGCAATATGGCAAATGCGAAGCTTCTTGAAAGCCACTCTTTCTCTGACATAGTGATAGTCAACTTCAATGTGTTTGGTCCTAGCATGAAAAATTGGATTGTGAGCCAAGGCTATAGAAGACATATTATCACATCGGAGAGTGGGCATAGAGACAGACACATGGAGCTCAACAAGAAGCATGCCAAACCAACTGAGTTCAGTAGACACTTGAGCTAAGGCTCCGTATTCTGCTTCTGAAGAGGATCGAGAGACTGTTGGCTAATTTTTAGCACACCAAGAAACAAGGTTAGGGCCTAGAAATACACAATAACCTGTAGTGGATCTTTTATCAAGAACATTGGCTGCCCAATCTAAATTTGAGAATGTGTTAAGAACAAGAGGACCACTGGTGAAATGAAGGCCATGGCTCAAGGTGCCTTTAACATATCTAAGAAGTCTCTTAAGAGCTATAAAATGACTTTGCAGAGGATTTTGCAGGAATTGACAGAGATGATTAATAGAAAAACTAAGATCTGGTCTAGTGATGGTCAAATATTGAAGGGGCTCCCACTAAATTTCTGTAAAGGCTGGGCTGAGAGAAAAAAGAACCATCACCAACAGAGGGAACAACCTTAGTAGCCATGGGAGAGGCATAGGACTTACAATCACTCATGCCAATCTTAGCTAAAATTTATGAAGCATACTTTTGCTAGGACAAAACATAGCCTAAAGAAGAAGAAGTGACAGAGATGCCCAGAAAATAATTGAGAACTCTAAATTCTTTCATAGAAAAGTAGCATGCATTTGTTGAATAAGAGTGGAAATATACTACCAGTGAGAAGAATATCATCAACATAGACAAGGAGAATAGTAATGGAAGTAGAGGTTTTCTTAACAAATAAAGAAGAATCACAAAGACTAGGAATAAAATCATGAGAAAAAAGAAAAGAAGTGAAAGTAGACAACCAAGCTCTTGGAGCTTGCTTTAAGCCATAAAGGGCTTTGTGAAGTTTACAAACAAGAGATGGATTAGAAGCATCAATGAAACCTTGTGGTTGATGCATATAAACTTCTTCTTCAAGAATCCCATGAAGAAAGGCATTGGAAATGTCAAGTTGCTTAATAGGCCAATGATAAGTGAGAGCAAGGCAGAGAAGAATTCTAATGGTAGGCTGTTTAGTAACAGGGCTAAAGGTTTCATGATAGTCCACCCCTTCAGTTTGAAGGAAATCTTTTGCAACGAGCCTTGCTTTATATCTAGCTATGGAGCCATCTGAGTTTCTTTTCAGTTGAAAGACCTATTTGTAGCCAATAGCTTGCTTGGTGGGTGGAAGAGGAACTAAAGACCACGTGCCTTATTTTTGCAAGGCTTGATATTCTTCAAGCATAGCAGCCTGCCAATCAGGAGAAATAGAGGCTTCTTGAAAGGACTGAGGTTCAATAGAAGGAGCAGATGCCAACAAACAAGCAGGAGAAGAAAATTTAGCTTTGGATCTGGTAAGCATGGAGTGAGAATTGGAAGATGAAAAATGAGGAAGATTGATAAAAAGAGAAGAAATGGGAATTTGAAATGAAGTTTGTTGAGCAGAAGTTTGCTGTGAAGGAATGAGGGCTCAAGTGTGTTGTAAAGTAGGTGAAGGTTGCTGTTGAGCTGAAGTATGTTGTAAAGTAGGTGAAGAAATCATAATTTGAGATGAAGTTTGCTGTGAAGGAATGAGGGCTGAAGTGTGTTGTAAAGTAGGTGAAGGATTCTGTTGAGCTGAAGTATGTTGTAAAGTAGGTGAAGGAGCTGTAGTGAGTGTAGGAGAGACAGAGGTTGCTGAGGTTGTTGTTGCAAGAGGAGAAGAGACAAGTGTTGTTGGAGCAAAACAAGTAGGAATGACAGGAGAAGAAGACCAGAAGAAATTATGTAAAGTAGTAAGATAAGAAGATGGAACTGTTGAGGAAAAAGAAGAAGGAAATGACTGAAAAGGAAAAGTAAGTTCATCAAACACAACATGTCTAGAGACATAGACCTTGCTGGTACTAGGATCAAGATACCTATAACCTTTAATAAAAGGTTGATAGCCTATAAACACACATGGAATAGATCTAGGTTGAAGTTTATGAGAGTTGTAAGGCTTGAGCCAAGGATAGGATCTGTAACCAAAAGTTCTTAAGAACTAATAATCAAGTTTTTGAAGAAACAAGACCTCAAAAGGAGTTTTGTTGGAAAGTATGAGAGTAGGCAATCTATTTATTAAAAACACAGAGGTGGCAAGTGTATCAAACCAATAAACCAAAGGCAAAGAGGATTGATACATAAGAGTGATGGTTATCTCAATAAGATGCCTATGTTTTCTCTCTGCCACACCATTCTGGGCAGGTGTGTGAGAACAAGTTAATTGATGCTCAATACCTTTTTGTTTGAGAAAAGCTTGAAATGGAGTACTAAGATATTCACTCCCATTATCACTTCTTAACACTTGTAACTTGGTAGTGAACTGTGTTTCAACAAAAGACTTAAACTCCAGAAACTTAGTGAAAACCTCACTCTTATAATGAAGAGGAAAAAGACAGGTGAATTTGCTAAAGTCATCAATGAACAACACATAGTATTTATAGCTGGAACAAGAAGCTGAAAAAGGACCCCATACATCAGTGTGTATAATAGCTAAAGGTTTATTAACAGTGGAATTCGATAAGCTAAAAGGTAGCCTATGACTCTTAGAAACACAACAATGTTCACATAGACTGGAGATTTTATTAGTAGACAAATGACTATGAGTAAGTACATAATGAAGCTTCCTTGAAGAAGGATGCCCAAGTCTAAAATGCCAATTAGGAGCAAGAGCAGCTTGAGTTGAAGTTGAACCAGGAGAAACAAGCTATGTGGAACAAGTCTTTGTGGAACAAGACAAGTAAACTGGAGAAGAAGTTAAAGGAGAAAAAGATGCTAGAGGATAAAGGCCGTGAGAATAGAAACCTCTATACTGCTCCTTCTGAGTAGTCTTGTCCTAAATAACAACAGAATGTGCATCAAAAGTAATAGTACAATGATTGTCTAAGGCTAATTGATGAACTGAAAGTAAGTTGGAAGAAATGAAAAGAACATAAAACATGTTGGTGAGAAGAAATGGAAACTTAGGAGTTGGAAGTAAACCATTACCAGTATGTGAAATAGGTAAGGTAGAACCATCACCACTAGCCACCTGATCATATCCTTGATAAGATTGATATGTAGACAAATTACTTAGGTCATTGGTCATATGACTGGTTGCTGCTGAGTCCAAGAACCAATTTGAAGCAGATGAGGAAGCAAATGATGGTGAAACAGTAGTTGGTATGGTAGCCACATAGGCTTTAAGTGGTTGAAAAGAACTGGGAGGATCTGTCTGATAAGAGAAGCCCATTCTGAACCAACAATCTAGGGCAGAATGATTGGCCTTGCCACAGATCTGATAGATCACAGAATTAGAAATATGACCTTGTAGACACCCCATTTTTGACCGTCCTTAAGACTTGGACGTCATTGCTTGCGTATGCGATGATTGTGCATGTTTGTGCTCGTTTTGAGTGCCCGAAGGTCTCAGCCGAGCGCCTTGTCTTTGAGCCTCTAAACTCTCCATGTTTTGGCCTTGTTTTTGGGTCAAACCTTGGTGCCCCTTGCCTGGGGGCATGAGAGGCCATGTCGGCCACTTTTGGCCCTTGTCGGCCACTTTTTCCTCTTGTCGGCCACCTAGGGTGGCCGGTCGGCTAGAGGAGGTGGCCAGTCGGCTAGGGGAGGTGGCCGGTCGGCTACCTAGAGTGGTCGACGATGATTTTTCTCATTTTTCAGATATTTTGTGTGTCAGCTATTGGTCACTGAAGCCATCCTCCATACACGTTTATAGAGGGATGAAAACAAGCTTTAGGCTTGTTTTCCTATATAAGGAGAGGTTCCTCCCCCTTTTAGGGGTTTCAGAATTTTGAGAAGCAAAATTTCACTCACTCTCTCTAGAATCCTCTCTCTCTTCTTGTTTTAAGCTTGAAAGTGAGTTTTCTTCACATATTTGCACACAACCCTTGACCAAATACCTTCATTTTGTTGTTGAGGTTCTTGGAGGTCCTATTTGAAGTCAAAAGCTTGGTTTTAGCTCAAAAAAGTTGCTGTTTTGCTGCTGTGCTTCAAGGGTAAGGATTTACCCTTTTTAAGTTTGTTTTTACACATTGGTTTGGCCACCTTTGCGTGATGTTTTTGGCCAAGTTATCAACTACAAAAACCTCTATTTTTAAGTGTTAAAAATGGTAGTTTAAAGCCTTTTTGGAGTTAGGGGTGGTCCACCCTTTTTTGTAGCTTATGTGCTAAGCTTTGTGCCATTTTTAAAGCCTTTAAAACAATCTCTTTTGGCCTTTTAACCACTCAAATCCAGGGGATTTTCAGTGGAAAAAACTTGGTTTTGAGGTCCAAAATGGGAGGGGGTGGCCTCCTCTCCTTGTGTCTTCTTTGCATATGTAGATGGCCTAGTATTTGAGCATGCTTTTCTACCTTTGTGGAGCCTAGTTCAAGCATATTTTTGGCCTTATTTTAA
The DNA here is from genome assembly GCF_004153795.1 of Camellia sinensis. NCBI lineage: Eukaryota > Viridiplantae > Streptophyta > Magnoliopsida > Ericales > Theaceae > Camellia > Camellia sinensis. Next base: position 523,151 of record NW_021025474.1, on the reverse strand, counting down.
CATGTTATAACTCTGTTTTTGGTTGGTTGGAGCACCTCTTGTTTGCTCCTTACACTTGTAGTGTAATCTTGCTCACTAGCCTAACATGTTTGATGATTTAGTTTATCATTCTAGCTTGTGTTAACTCCATCTCAGCATGTTTTTGCTAATGTTTTAGCATTCTTTAACTCTGTTTCAAGTGGTCTTGGTCACATATGCTTCGCTTTGTATAGCTATAGTATAAATGGCCTTTACTAGCTTTGTGTTTTAAGGCTCTTAGCATGCTTAATTTGAGTTGTTTGCAGTATATGATATCATTTGGCATGTGATTTCAGTGCGTATGCCTCTGTTACACTCTCACATATTTCACTTCTTCATCGGTTTTGAGGGTTGAGCTTTGTGCCTTGCTTGTGAGCCAATTTGTGAGCATGACTTCCTTGCCTTTTAAGCTCCAATCTCAGTATGATTTAGCCTTTGTTTTGGCATGCTTTAACTCTATTTTGAGTTGGTTTGGCCTTTTGAGGCTTGTGTTGTAAGGTTGTGATACAACCCCTTTCCTTAGCTTGATGAGTTAAGCCTTTAAACATGCATTACTTGGGTTGTTTACATGATTTTTTTAAGTCACTTAGCATGTTATTTCAGTGCTGAAATATATGTCATTGCACTCCATTGTTTCAATCTTTCATTCGCTTGGAAAGTGGTCTTGAGCCCCTTGATGGCTTGAATGTGGAATTGAGGTTCGCATGCCCAATGGTTTTAACCCTTTCATGAGGGTTCCTCCTAACCAACAGCATGAGACCTCTTTCATGCTCAAGACGCTTGAGGCTTAGGCCATCTTTCTAATTAGAGGACTTTTCACATTGGACTTAACCAACTAAAGAATGGTTTGATAAGCTAAAATGTGTAAGCAAAATGAGCAACTAAAACATGTGCAAGATATGCATTTGTGTTGCACTGCATGTGTTTGGATCGGACCTTAATCCAAACACAAGAAATGTGGCATGTTTCATACTCAAAGTGATGAAATGTGTCCCATTTCTTGGTCGCCAACACCCTTGATCATGCATGATACGGTGGAGGCTCTTTGTGTATTGTTTGTGCATTCATTGAGCTTGTAAAAGCTTGGTTTTGGGCCATCATGCAGTGAGATGCTTGGTTGGTGGCTAGAGAGCCAAGTGCCACTCTCCTTTGAGCTTGAGACATGATGAGGAGAGTGGCAGTACACACATTTCCTTGCAAATACATTGTCTTGGCTCTGTTGTTCTCTATTACAGCAAATTCAGAAGTCTGGAAAAAGGACTGGTTGACCGACCACCTGAGGTAGCCGATTGACCAGTGGTGGTGGCCGACCGACCACTTTTGGTGGCCGATCGGCCACCAGTCCATTTTTGGTGCAAAAATGTCCTTGTTTGAGGCAAAGGCAGTCTGAAGTTGGCACAATGTTAAGAAAACAGAGGCGAACGCAAACAGAGACAATCGGTGGCAAGGTAATGGATTTCCGGCATGACGCCAACCGAGCATGCATGTCTCCCTCGCCTGCGAGGCCATTTAATTGCTTCAATTAGTTAGAGTTGCTAATTATTCAATTCGTTTTGTAATATTTTAATTAGCTTAGAATTGCTAGTTATTCAATTGTGTTGTAATAATCAATTAGCTAAGATATTTAATTAGTTGGTTTGTAATAATTAGCTTAGCCTAGCGTAGTTTAGCTTATTCATTCGGACCCTCCTTCACGAGGGCAAAATGTTGTAATAAGCGTGCGTGCGTGTGTGCATGTCTTCTAACCCCACGTCTTTCTCCTTTTTATTTAACCGCTTTCGATGGTTAGTTTAGGACATATTTCAATTAGCATACCTTATGCTCTCATGCATGCATCATTCATTTGTCTTGCATGCACCGAGGCTCGGCGCATCATTTAAACTGCATTGTATTTCAATACACTTATTTGAATACGTGTTTCAAAGCATGTTATCAAAGTGTTGCGGTGATACCCCTGTTCCGTATTATGCTAATTGGTCCTTAATGTGTATACGATTATGTGTTTGTTATGGTTTTGTATGCCACTATGTGAAAATATGTGGTTTTGAATTTCTATCTGTTCACCGTAGGAACATCTGTTTGATTTTACCGCTTCGGAAATTAAATTGGAGGTCTTATCGGCCACAGAACTCGAAATTGATTACGCCATTGTGGTTGGCATAATTTTTAGAGCCTACGGTGAAATTTAATTGAAAATTGATTCTGGTCAATTTAAATTGATTAAATTGATAAATTAAGTACCCCATTATTTTATATTAAAATATTTGTTAGTGGGGCTTGTTGTATATTTGCATTGCACTCTCCTTTAGCTCTCTTAAAACTCAAAATTTGAGTTAGACACTTGAGAGTGAGAGAGAGGCCGGCTATAGAGAGAGAAAGGAAGAGACTTGAGCAATTTTTGGCTCTAGCTTGGGAATTTGAAGATTTAACTCAAGAATTGGCTAGAGTTTGGAGGATTAAAGCTCCTAGGTGAGTAACCAACCCCTAACTCATGAATTTGAGTTGTGATTTCGTGAATTGAAGATTAATTTGGTGGTTTCGTAACCAACCCCTAAAAGGAGTTGGTTTTGATGAATTTGAAGACTACATATGCATGCATGTATGTATTGTTTTGAATTTGCATATTTGAGCTTGAATTACATGACTCATGTTGCAATTTTGGTTGAAATCCATGTATTTGACCATCTTTTCGTCATATGAGATGAGAATGAAGGTTATATGTCACATGCATGTACAATCCATGGAAGTAGAAGCTTTGAATGCATGAAATGGTTACATTGGTAATGAGTTGGTGGAAAATGAGCCATGCATGTAGATAAATTATGAAATTGAGCTTCAATATGTTGTAATTCTATGTTTGTACCATGTTAGTACATGATTAGGTGAAGTTTGGACCGAAATCATGCATTTAGAGCCTTTGAATGTCGAGATGAAGCTCAAGAACTCAATCTGGAAAACCCAGATTTTCGATGTCCGCTCGAGCGGGTGAAGTGCCGCTCGAGAGTAGAAATCGAGCTCCCAGCATTTTCTGCAGACATGGTTCCCGCTCGAGCGAGGAAGTTGACGCTCGAGCGGGGAGCTATGTAGACAGGCAGTCCGCTCGAACGGCCGAGTTCACGCTCGAGCTGGAATTGAAGGCAACCAGTACTTTCACAGACCTAAGGGTCCGCTCGAGCGGGGAAGTCCACGCTCGAGCGGGGACCCTATTTTCTGAAATCTTGTTTTTGCATTTTGTGTTCTGTTTTCCGTTCTCTTTCACTTGCAAGCACTCTTAGGCATATGTTAAGCATTGTAAATGAGTTAATGAGATAATAATAAAGCCTAAAGAGGAATATGTGAATTAAAGAACGGATTGAACTGTTAATGACCCTTTTGTGTTCATGAAACGTGTAGGGTCAAGCTTCAGGGCAAATCCACAAGCCGATCACTGTGAGTAATATCGATATTTGAATGATTGTGAATGTCCAATTATTATTCCCTTATAAGCTTTATGAGTTGCTAATTGGGATTGTGGACAAAAGTCTGACAGGAATAAACATAAATGGACCAAAGGTCATTTTGATAAACATAAATGGACCAAGGGTCGTCTTGATAAACAGAAATGGATCGAAGGTCGTTTTGATAACAAAAGAACGGACCGAAGGTCGTTTTGACATATATGAATGAACCGAAGGTCGTCTTGACCTATATGAATGGACCGAAGGTCGTTTTGACATATATATGAACGAACCAAAGGTCGTTTTGATAGAAATGAGTGGACCGAAGGTCGTTTTGACATAGATAGAAATGAGTGGACCGAAGGTCGTTTTGACATGAATGAGTGGGCCGAAGGCCGTTTTGACACGAATGTATGGGCCGACGGCCGTTTTGACGTAAACGAATGGACCGAAGGTCGTTTCGATATGAATAAATGGACCGAAGGTCATTTTGATAGAAATAAATGGACTTAAGGTCATTTTGACACGAATGTATGGGCCGAAGGCCATTTTGACGTAAACGAATGGACCGAAGGTCGTTTCGATATGAATAAATGGACCGAAGGTCGTTTTGATAAAAATAAATGGACCCAAGGTCGTTTTGACATGAATGAGTGGGCCGAAGGCCGTTTTGACACGAATGTATGGGCCGAAGGCCATTTTGACGTAAACGAATGGGCCGAAAGCCATTTTGACATAAACGAATGGGCCGAAGGCCGTTTTGACATGAACGGAAATCTAAATGGGCCAAAGGCCAGAATGTTTAGAACTACAGTCACTTGATTTGAATTTCGTATAGTTATATATCTGTTAAATGGAAACATGAATTGGGCCTAAGGCCGTTTGGAACATGTTGTTCTACATTGTTATGTAACTTCTGTATTTGATTTGATATTATTCACTGGGCTTTCGCTCACGCTCATTCATGTGTTTGTAGGTGAGCCAAGAGAAGTCCAGACCCAGCCTCAGTGAAGTCTGTATGGAACAACTAAGGTTTTGAGAGAGTCAGCCCTTGTGTCTCACGCATGAGACCCGTTTTCGCCTTTTTGTTATGTATTTACATTTTGTCAGGTTGGCGAAGTTTGTATATGTCTGCTTATAGTTTTTATGGGTTGACTTAGTTTTGGATGATCCTGTCTGTACAGAACCTATGTCACTATGTTTCTGTTGTGAGTTATTAACGTACATATGTATGGTTTGTTTTGATGTGCCATGTAAGCACAACTCTATGGACAAAGTTTTAAATTTTTGCTTCCCTTTTGGCTTCCTTTACTCTGATGTGTTAAGTCTGTTTTGGTTTAAGGCCGTAGGTAATCTTAGGATTACTGGCCGATTACGTCCTTAACCCATGGGGGTGGGTTCGGGTCGTGACAGTTGCAATCATATGCCATGATTAGTAGCCGAGCCTATTAATTGCATTATTACATGTGTTACATTAGGCATCTTGTATAGTTAGGATCATGCATATTTCTAACTATCTTTTGTTTTGGCTTGGAGTACACTGTAAGTTTTACGCTTTAGCATACTTGCTTGAGCGTGAGTGTTGCCATGTTTTGCATGCTTGCCATGATGCTATGTGCTTATATGATAAACTGCCTGAATGCCTGTGGATGAAGGCTTGATTACTTGAATTGGAACAATTCATCGAATGTGACTTTTAAGCCCACTTTGCGAAGTGGCAAATCATCATGTTCTAAGCCCACTTGAGGGTGGCAAATCCGCGCTTTAGCCCACTTTGAGGGTGGCACTTTCAAACCATTTTTGAAAACAAACGTGAGTTGTTTGGTTCCAATTCTTGCGATTTTAGTCTATACTTGTATGCTGTGCACATCACATAGTAAAGTTAGCTAATAATTGGAATAAGAACACATGTGTTTTTAAAACAACATATCATGCTCAGTAGAGGCCGATCATTGATCGGGCGAGCGGGGTGCTCATTTCAGGACCTTCCCCTCTCGTACCTAAGTTCCCGAGCTGAGGCAACTTTGGTGATGACGGACACGTGGCCTTCGGCACGAGTCAGGGTTTCCTAAATTTTCCAAAAATAAAATATTTAGGTGGCGACTCTGTAATCTGGCAAAGCCGTCCAGTTTTGGCATTGTTTGATCTAAAATTTGATTTTCCAAAATGATTTGCCGAATTGGACTCTTTGGTGTTTATCAGTCTCACATTTCACTTTGTGAGATTAGATTTAGAACCGTGACAGGAGTCCGAACTGTAGGAGGACCGATTCGTGCCTCTCTGAAAGGGGGGTGCGCGAAGAAAGTTGAGCCCACAGACCTGTCCTACCACCTCTTTGATCCTTGGGATATTGATCCCTTAAAAATTGATGACCTTCCCTGGTTAGAATGGAACTAGATTAAGAACCAGAATGAGAACCTCTATAGCCTTCTCCACCTCTGGTGGAGTAACCTCTGCCTCCTCGGGAACCTCTATAGCCTCCTCTATAGGCTCTAGTAGCAGCATATGCAAATGGAACTTCTGTAGTCTAAGAGTGTTTGAGAGAAGACTCAACATGGATAGACTCAGAACAAAGAAGAGCATATAACTCTTCTAGGGAAATAGGAGTAGGCCTGGCCCTAATTGTGGTTTTAAAGGCGTTGTATTCATCTGGTAAACCATTGAGAATTAATAAGATCAAATCCTCTTCATCCACAAATGATGAAGCCAAAGAAAGCTGATCTAAAATGGCTTTGATTTGACTCAAATAATCTTCCATTGTTGAGCCTTTCTTAGTAATTCAACTGAGTTTGTTCTTTAACTGATGAATGTGTGATCGAGAAAGAGATGTGAATCTCTTTGCAAGAATAGTCCAAACCTCAGAGCTAGATTGACAATGGATCACAAATGTGTAAACAGATGATGATAATGTGGCTGTTATACAGCTCAATTGGTGAGCATCAACAGTGATCCACTGTGTATATGCAGGATTGAGAACCTCTTGATTGTTGGAAAGAAGAACAGATGGAGGACATACTTCTGATCTATCAATGTATCCAAGAAGCTTTGTAGCTTTCAGAATATTGTGCAATTGACTCTTCCAAACTATGTAGTTTGTTGCATCAAGCTTGGTTGTTACAAGAGCATTGAGATTGGAGATTAGCAGTGTCAGATTTGAAGGTAAAGAAGAGGAAGAGCTAGAAGACATGGAGATTGCAGGTGTAGGAGGGTTAGGGTTTGGAGTCGCCATTAGAGGACCTTTGCTCATAGGAGCTCTAGAGCTCTGATACCATAAAGAAGTTAAGCTTCATTTCATTCAATATGTAGTACAGAGGATCTATTTGCATTATATACATGTGATGCACTACTATAATCGTAGCCACTAACTAACTGCCTAATCTAACCACACTTATAATGAACTAACTATAGTTCTAACAATTAACAACTGCAGGCTTCATTAGTTGGAGCTGCTGTTGTGTGATGCAATGTGTGACGTAGCCTTAACTATGCTGCTGCTGCTGCTGCTGCTCTTGACTGTGCTGTTGCTCTGTAGCTAGGCATGGCTCTGTAGCTAGGCATGGTAGGCATGGCTGGCTCTGACTCTAGCTCAGATATCTTATCAACATCACCATCACAATATAAAAATTGAAATATACAATTTAAAAATAATAAATTTCAAATTTGATCCTGTACGTATCAAACAACTATTTTTAGTTTAGTACTTAAATTTTTATCAAACAACTTTTTAGCTTAAAAAATTCAGCATTCAACTTTCAATACTTAATTTTCAGTCTTTAATTTTCAATTTTCAGTTTTATTAAATACCACCTAAACATAGCTTGAAATTCAAATCTTATTAATTATTTCTCTTTTCCTTTCTATTTTCCTTTCCATTTCCATTTCTCTCAAAATTATTATAAAAATTTTGGCGAATAAGTTGAAGACTGTGTTGGGTGGCATCATTATCCCAAATCAATCAGCCTTTGTTCCTGGTCGGCTCATCCAGGACAATATTTTAGTGGCCCATGAAGTTTTCCATCTTATCAAAATCCAGAAAATGGGTAATTGTTCGGACATGGCAGTCAAATTGGATTTTAATAAGGCTTATGACAGAGTACAGTGAGACTTTCTTGAGGCAGTGTTATCGAAATAATGGTTTCATGAGTGTTGGACCCATTGTGTTATAGAGTGTGTCACTACTGTAACCTTTTTCTGTCTTTGTTAATGGAGCATTGGACCCATTGGGTTATGCCTGTCTAGATTGTCTAGTGTCGTTTTAAAAAATTCCATTTTCATTTGGAAACAAAAAGAACGAAAAGTTTGGAAAATCATCGTTTTTATTTTCATATGAAAACAAATTTCGAGAATTGAGAAAACAATTTTAAACTGCTTCCTAAAAATGGAGTGTTTTCAGAAAAAAAATTTAAACTGCTTCCGAAATGGTGTATGGAAAATCTGCCAAACAATTTTTTCTGTATAGTTCTCGTTGTTTTCTATTTTGAGAACAGAAAAACCATTTTTCAAAATTAAACAAAACACATATTTCTTAGTCAGCACATTCATGCGTTTGGTTAGTCAGCACATTCATGCGTTTGGTTGTGACTACACCTCTCTTAAAGTATACAAGACTTTTCATAACGACATTAACTGGTTTTATTATGTTGCTTATTTATTCACAGAACTTTAAATGCTTGCTATATAATTCATTATTGATATCTATAATTTCTGAGCAGGTTTTTAAATATTTCTATGATGATGTCACAGACAATGGATTGCTTCGAATGTGGCAAGTTATAAAGAAGAAAAATGCTTGAGACCCCCCTTTTTTTGGAGACTCCCACAACTCCCTTTGGATCTCAACCATTGATGTATGTGTAGGACCCAATACATCAATGGTGAGATCCAAAGAGAGTTGTGGGGGTCTCCCAAAAAGGAGACATGAAGATAAAGACAGTGAAGATGATGAGTTGTGGGGGCCTCCCAAAAAGGAGACATCAAGATAAAGATAGTGAAGATGATGACAACAACGACGATGTTGAAGATCTTTTCACTATTGAAGAAACTGAGGAATCTGATGAGGTTGAGACAAGTGAAATGGCTGAGAGCAATGAACAGACTGTGACGCCCCAACTTTTTGGAACATCAAGGGAAATTAAATAAACAAAATGACTTAATAAACCAAAAAGTTGACATCTTAATAGGGTAATCCAACTCTCGTACATAACCAAATGTCCAAATAACAGTAGATAAAAACTTAAAATTTTCCAAATACAACATCAAATAAAATTATAAAGTCCTTAATAGCTATTATATAAAATAATATAATTTATTCGGCTCTACTCGGGGTTTCTGGTTAGCCAAGGCTCTACGTTAGCGTCGACTCCATTTCAGCTTCAATTATTTTCTCGCCAAGACCTGGCATAAGACGCCAGGGCAACAAAAATATATGCCATGAGTTTTGCAACACAGTAAGAAAACATAACCAACCTACCATTCTTTTTAAGAGAAAAATAATAATATTCTAAACATGAGATAACAATATAATTATACACAGAAATTACAACCATTAGAATAATTTCAGTAATTTTAATAAATTAGGTGACACTCGAAATCTCACCAAAGAGATTTAACTTACCAACCACTAAGCATGGCAACGGTTAATTTGAAACCCTCCCTTGGTCAAATATTTAAGTGTTACCAACCGTAACTACCAGGGATGCCTACATCCGGAGTTATATACCCAAGTAGTGGCATCCGTGGTCTACCCCAAGGAAACGGTCTGCCATGGGTAAGTAACCTCCCTGTGTGCCACCTGCACATCCACCCTTATTCCAAAACTGAATACTGAAAAGGGGTCAAATAAGTCCCGTGCCATCTTAGAGTTTCGCAACACAATTTAAGTGAGAATTCTCAAAACCAAGGCTCACCCTGAACAACCGGTGTTAACCGTCAACTCTTAATTCCGATGTACAACATTTAAATAAACAATTTATTTAAACCATGGTATGAAATAATAATTTAGATACAGAGAAAATAAACCAAAGTCACACACGTGCATGGATTTTTAATTTACAAGATTAGACTACCACAATATTAAATAAACCACAATACACCCATACTTGGATTACTAATTTACTATATTTGATGGATTGGACCAACACAATAACTGATTTTTATCTGAATAAATAATTGGAGTCATGATCTTAAACATGTCTAGAAATTTTCAGGTTATACCTTAGGTAATAAAAATTATAAATAAATTATTTATACAGTTCTAAAATTCGTGAAAATGTACAGAATATTCAATAAATATGTTTGGGTCATTTTTCAGAAAAGAAAGGAGTTTCCAAAAATAAATTATAAATAATTCTTAAAAATTCCAAGAGTGTTTATGACACAGATTTATCACATTTTCTTAAATTAATTCCATACTTAAATTTATAAATCAATTCCATGATATAAAAATTTATTATGAAACAAGACTTCTCAAATTTCATTTTTTGCTTAGAAATTATCAGATTTGGTTTAATATAAAATTTTTAATGATTTTTCAAACACATAACAAAATTTGTCTATAGCTCCAGATTTGGTTAAAAATCTGTATAAATTCATACAAAACTCAATAATTGTTGACAAATTTTGTGGATGAACTAAACATCATTATCAACAACTTTGTAGAAGAAACCATCTTCAAATTTTGAGTATAAAATTTTCTAAAAATTAGTACAACTTTCTGGCAGATTTAAAGGGCCAAATAACATCTTCAATAATCTTTTTAATGGCATAAACTACACATGCAAGTCCAAATTTGATGTACCATCATAAATTTTCATACAATTATAAATAAAATTTTATCTACAAGTTTAGACATTTTATCATATGTATATAATTTGAAAATTTCAAATATATAAAAAAAATGAGAGGGTTGAGAGGGTTTTCTTACTATGTTAGGTTGCTAGCAATTTATCGTCCGAATTTGATTTATGATTCTGATCGTATGATATGACTATCTTGGCTCCATGATCGTCTTGCTGAAATTTCACATTAATCGGACACGATCTCACCGTTGATCTTTCATTGAATTCTCTTGGAACTCTTAGTTGTTGATCATCATCTTAGACTCAGAATTTACAAGATCTAACCCCAAAAATAGATTCTACACGTCGAAAAACCTAAGGGTGGTCATCCCCAAAGTCATAGGACCACTCGATTAACCTAAATGCCACGTCGAAAAGCCTAAGGGTGGTCATCCCCAAAGTCATAGGACCACTCAATTAACCTAAATGTACTAGGATGCACCGTAGCACCATGGGCCGAGAAACACTGGATGAAATTTAGTTCATCTTCTCCAACAGCCCCAGCATGCACGACAAAGAGACCCAGAATTTTAGTTTCAATGTCACCAGTTCAAATGCTTGTATGTTCTTCATCGTAACTCCGTTTTATCTTATTTTTCTATCATTGGATTCACCTCACGGCCTAGTTTTTGGTTCACTACTCACACGCCTCGTTCCGTCTCTTTTTGCATGCCGTCGGATCTCCAAAATTTGATGAAAAAATAAGATTATTTTCCTACTGTCTCGGACATTTTTTTCGAACCATCTTTCGGACCCCATAACTTTCTTAATTCTTAACGGTTTTACTTCATTCTTTCGCCAATTTCTTCAACTTACTTCGTACTTCATCTTACATGGCCTATTTGTCTCACTTCTTCCCGGAATGGATGGTTTTGGCATGCCGAAAGTAAGCCGAAAACTAACTTTTGAACTTCAAAATAAACTTCTCTAACTTTGCTTCTTTCTCCTCCATCTTCCTTCTTCTTCTCTTTCTTCACCTACAACACTTTGTGAATGGTGGTTCTAGATGATAATGGAAATAGGTGATGGTGGTGGTGGTGGCGGTCCGACGGTGTGCCAATGGTGGTAAAGTTCGCGGGTTGGTTGTTCGGATGGTGATCGTATGGGTTGAGGCCATGGCTATGGAGGTCGGTGGGGGGGGGGAAGGAGGAAAAAAACAAATTCGGTTCATTAGGTCCATAAATGCTGCAGGAGCATTAGTCACCCCAAATGGCACAACAAGAAATTCATAATGGTCATACCTTGTCCGAAACGCAGTTTTCTCAACATCCTCTGCTTTTACCTTCAACTGGTGGTACCCGGATCTCAAATTAATTTTGGAAAACACTTGTGATCCCTGCAACTGGTCAAACAAGTCATCAATACGAGGTAAGGGATATTTATTCTTTATTGTCACGTTGTTCAGTTCTCGATAGTCAATACACAGGCGTAAGGTTTCATCTATCTTTTTCACAAATAACACCGATGCACCCCACAGTGAAGTGCTCGGTCAAATAAACCCTCTGTCCAATAGGTCTTGCAACTATTCTTTCAATTCTTTCATCTTAATAGTGGCCATTCTGTAAGGGGTTTCTGAGATAGGCTGTGTTCTTAGCACAACACCAATAGTAAACTCTATCTCCCTATCAACCAATTCTCCTAGCAATTCATCTGAGAATACATCTGGAAATTCGCTTGCAATAGCGATATTGTCCAATTCAACATTCACAGATTGTTCAGACATTACACAACATAGATAACATTGACACCCCTTCCTAATCAATTTACATGCTTTCATTGCGGATATCAAATATGATGGAGGTACTGCCCCGTTACCCACAAACACAATTTCTTCCTGTCCTGGTGGTCCAAATATAACTTGTTTCATTACACAATCGATGATGTCCTAGTATTTAGATAACTAGTTCATGCCTAGAATTACATCAAAATGTCTAAAGTCCAGGGGTAACAGATCCACATACAAAGTAGCATTCCCGACACGCATATCATAAAATCGACACATAGATGTACACAACACAGATTCCCCGGATGGAACAGATACACATAACAAATATGGCAATGATTCTAAAGGTCTACTCAATCTAGATACAAATGCATATGTTACAAAGGATTGTGTTGATCCAGAGTCAATTAACACAAACCCATCCTGATTACATATAGAGATAGTACCTGAAACGACAGCTTCTGCGTTCCGTGTATCGCTCGAAACAAGTGCAAAGACTCTTCCCTGTCTCATGATGTCTCTTGTTGTAGCACGCTTCATGGTATTTCCTGGTTTTGAGACCGATTCAGTTGAACTAGCAGCCATTTTTCCACTGACTTGGTTACAATCCCTTGCCATATGCCCCACTTTTCCACACTTAAAACAGGCCCCCGAAAGACGGTAAGAAACCCCATGGTGTCTTTTACCACATTGGCTACACATCGAGAATGTATCTCGAGAAGAATTTGAAGTACTCGAGGACCTCGTATTCTGCCTCTTTGAAAGTCTTTTCTTCGAAAAGAAGCCTTGCCTCTTACTTTTCCAATCAATTGATGGTTTGTTCTGTCTGGCTATATTAGCTTCTGATATTATAGCCCGGTCTAACACATTAATATAGGTTTCCAATTTTAGCACATTCACCTTGTCAAGAATATCATCTCGAAGGCCTCCTTCAAAGTGTCTAGCTTTCTTATAGTCGGCATCGACCATGTGTGGTGCAAATCTGGCTAATTCAGTGAACTTAGCCTCATACTCAGCTACTGTCATGCTATTTTGTTTAAGTTCCATGAACTCCGACACTTTCCTGTTGCGAACACATTATGGAAAGTACTTATCGTAGAAAATTTCTAAGAACCGCGCCCAGCCAAGATCTTTATTGTTTTCACATATCAACATCCACCACCTTCTTGCCTCATCTTCTAACGTAAAGGTGGCCAACAATACTTTCTGCGTTTCTTGATAAGGAAATACCTCAAACAATTTTTCTATCCCAAGGACCCATACCTCTGCTTTTAGCGGATCCAATCCTCCATGAAATTGTGGCGGTTTCATTTTCTTGAACTCTTTGGTGAGAGTTATTGTCCGGTTATCATTCTGTAGGTCTTGCACAGGCAGTTCCAGAGGTGGAGGCGGAGGGTGTGGCTGTTGCCATTGTTGTTGCCACTGTTGTTGTTGTCTCAATGTTTCTGCCATTTCCTGAATCAATCTTTCCATCATATCCATTCTGGCAGTAGATGACTCCTCTAATTCATCACCTCTTGTTCTCACCATTATCTGATTAAACTTACATTATTCTTTATACAGAAACATTCACAAGTACGCATATACAAAAGAGCATACATATTCAAATAATTCACAATGCAAGTATTACAAAACATATAGCACATAGTCATTCATTTCGAAACATTTAAGCATATTCTCGATGTCTTCAAGTTCATACTTATCACATGAATGTATCCTAGATCTTTTCTGGATGCTTATTGCTCATTAGGACAAGTGTGTGAGTTATTAACTCGTGATCTGATACCACTCTTTCATGACCCGATCCCACCCCCAAGGATTAAGGCCATAACCGGCCAATAATCATGAGATTATCTACGGCCTCAAACAATTTCAGAAATATTAAAGGGGCCAAAATGGAAGCAAATTTAAAAACTGTCTAATGAGTTGTGCTTACATGGTATAGCAAAATCATTCCAAAGGTATTTCATAATTACTCACATATATAAATAGAGTTAACATCTTATACACATCCAGGAACTTTCAGTTATGCAGTCAGCCAAACAAAAACTCATATACATAGGTGATCCAACGTGTTCACCAAAATAGGAAAAGAGTAAGAAAAGAACAAAAAGGACAAAAACAAAGTCTCGTGCGTGAGACATTTGGGCTGACTCCTAAAAAACTTGAATTCCTCTCATGGTCTTCACCGAGGCTGGGTTTGGACGTCTCTTTGCTCACCTACATACACATGAATGAGAATAAGCGAAAGCCCGGTGAATAATATCAAATAAGAAAGTTACATGAATGAAAATTTGTTAACAAACATATCAAACGACCGTAGGCCCATTCATGTTTCTATCTAATACATCAAACGGCCTTAGGCCCAAACATATCAAACGGCCTTGGGCCCAATTCATTCTTACCAAACGGCCTTAAGCCCAATTTGTTCATGTCAAACGGCCTTTGGCCCAATCATTCATGTCAAACGGCCCTTGGCCCAATTATTCATGTCGAACGGCCTTTCGCCCAATCATTTCTAGCAAATGGCCTTTGGCCCAATCATTCATGTCAAATGGCCTTTGGCCCAATTATTCATGTCAAATGGCCTTTGGCTCAATTATTCATATCAAACGACCTTTGGCCCAATCATTCATGAGCATTTGGAAGTAGCATATTTCAATACATTCTTATTAAGATATCACTCCCGGTGTTCTGCCGATGGATTTGCCCTTGCGCTTGACCCTAGAGGCTCCAATCCTCACAAATGTAGTTAAATCTTGTACCAATTCCCTTAGTCTTTCAATTTCTTAGCAAAGTCTTCAATTTTGGCCTCTTTCTCTCTCTAAACCGTGCACTCTCTCTCTCTTTAGTGTATTCTCAACCAAAATGAGTTCAAAGGAAGGAACGTGAGTGTATATAAGCCTATTTATAAGCTTGCCTAACCCAATTGATTAAGGCTAAGTAATGGTGCTCTAATTCAATCATATTAAATATAATTATTTTGATCCAAATTAATTTTTAATTAAATTTCACCGTAGGTTCTAAAAATCATGCTGAGCATAAAAATACAGTCAATTTCACTTTCTAACGCCTCTAAGGCCTTCAATTTAAATTCTATAGTAGAAAATCAAACATATTTTCCTTTGGTGAATAGATAGGAATTCAAACACACACATAATCATATAAGTAGCACTCAAAATCACATTAAGCACATAACCACAATCTTAATTAAGATTAATTAACATAACATGGGACAAGGTTATCACACTTGATTCGTTCTGGGTATCTATAGTTGCAAGATGAAAAAAGAAATATCCTGAAATTCAATATATTCATCTTGGATTAATACAGGTAACCATAACAGTGTTATTCCGCCAAGGGATAGATACTCCTATTTTGTCAGTAATTTTTCATAAAAGATTTTCCGACCCAATGAAAGCAATCATTGGAGGAATTCAATCTAATTTGGCTAATAGAGTAGTTTGGTTTAATGTTAGACCAAATTTCTTTATTTCCATAAATGATCCTAATCTTGAAGACACAGTCAGAATAAGAATTAAAACACAAGGATTAGGAATGAAATCGAATTCCCATGATTTGGCTATTCATTGGGAAACAATTCACGAATTGACCAAATTTCCTGAAACAAAGACAAGATCAAACGATAATAAAATCGTTGAAGTCTTTGAACCAAGACCATTCGACACAGTAATCCAATCACGTCTAATGAATTGGAGTGATTTAGAAGTCCCTCGACAATGGTTAATCCATGACCTAGTGGAACAAGAAGAATCTTCTAAAACAAAAAGTCTTGCACAGATGCAAATACAAGCGCCAGGAAAAAAAATTATATATTCAAGATACAGTTCCAAAAATTAAAAGATCAACTTCGGTATTTATAAAAGATTTTCCTAACAAATCATTGTCAAAATTAAGCATTGGTGAATCAAGTAATAATTCTAATCAAGAATCTATTACTTCAACAAATGTTCAGATTCCTATTTTTCTAGGAACAAGAAGACACTCTGAACATATTACGTCAACATATATGTATCATTTTCAAACAAAAAATGATGATATTATTTTTTCTCCTAGCCAAGGAAAAAGAGGATACACATATGTATTTGGAACATCTAATTTTGCAGGTTATAAACCTTATAGCCTCAGTGTTCTCATAGATACAGGAGTTACAATCAAATCATGTAAATGGAATGCCATACCAAAAGAAAAACGGACATTAATAAAATATCCAATTTTGGTTACTGGAATTGATGGCAACCATACTTCCTTCCAATTCAAGGCTAAAAATATAGCTATTTAGTTAAATGATAACAAATTCATTATAACAAAAAATTTATGTTTTCCTTATATGCATGGAGATTTCCTTCTTAGAAATAATTTTATATATAAATTCCTTCAAATGCAAATACAGGAAAAAGCCATTAAGCATAAACAATGTCTTAATTCATATTTCATTGTTAGAACAACATAAATATATTTGTGATAAAGAGTATGCACCAGTTCCGCATGGTGATTTAACTCCTATTATCAAAACTATTGATGAATTACATTGGATTTATAAAATTCTGAAAGAAAATTTTAGTGAAAATCCATTAAAACTATGGAAACGTAGTCCACATTATTATAGTTTGAAATGAAAAGACCCTAATGTTATCATTAGAGTAAGACCAATGATCTATACTAGACAAGATATAGATGAATTTGATATTCAACTTCAAGAAATTAGAAGCCCTCACTCTAGTCTCGCTTTTATGGTAAGAAACCATGTTGAAATTAAAAAAGGAAAAGCCCAAATGGTAGTCAACTATGAACGGCAAAATGAAAATTTAGAATTTGATGAATATTTTATTCCAAAAAAAGATGTTTTGATTAACTTAATAAAAGGATCAAAAATCTTTAGCAAATTTGATTGTAAGAGTGGATTTTGGCAAATTCAATTGATTGAAGAATCAAAAAAATTGACAGTTTTTAGTACACTTAGAGGACTTTACCACCGGAATGTTATACTTTTCGGGTTAAATATACCACCACAGGTATTTCAACGGTGGATGGATACAATTTTTAAAGTTCTTAAGATTGTTGTGTAAATTATATTGATGATATACTTATCTTGTCTAAAACCCGAGAAGAGCATAAGAAACATTTAAAATTACTTTGTGAAAAATTTCAAAAACATGGAATTATGTTATCACCAAAAAAGATTGAATTAGAAAAAGAATCAATTGAATTTTTTGGAATAATTTTAGACCAGAAAGGTTTGAAATTACAGGAATGTATTTTGTCTAAAGTACAAGATTTTCCTAATACTCTTGAAAATATAACACAATTACAGAGTTTATTTTGTATTTTAAATTATGGAGGAAATTTTATCAAAAATCTTTCAAAAATGGAAATTCCTCGGTCAACCAAATTAAGGAAAAATGTTATTTTCGAATGGATAGCAGAAGATGTTGCTTTAATTAAACAAATTAAAGAAAATGTTAAAACTTTATCAGATGTTTATCTTCCTAAAACATGTGATAAATTAATTTTAGAAACAGATGCCTCAGAAGCATGTTGGGGATGTGTTCTTAAAGCAATACCAAGTAACTTATGGCATGATAAAGAGATACATTTATCAGAAAATGGGATTGGACCAAGAAAACAAAATCCAATATCCATAAAATTACAAAAAGAAAAACTAATTTGTGGATATAATTCTGGAGCATTTAAACCAAATGAACAGAAATATATTATTTTTGAAAAAGAATTACTTTCAATAAAATTGACAATAAAAATTTTTTATATTTATTTAGCCCCATAAAATTTTATTGTACGCACTAATAATAAGGCGGTAAGAGATTTCTTGATCAATAAAAAAATCTATTGAGCAAGGAAAAAGATTAGCTTGGTATAATAAAATTTCTGAATATACTTTTGAAGTAGAACATCAAAGGGGTACTAACAATTTTCTTGCAGATTTTCGTAATAGGAATTGTTTCAGAAAATTAAATTAGTAAACAAGTAATTTTAATTTTTTGCAGAAGACCTCTAGACCAAAAGGGGAAAATGGACAAGGGTAAACAACCCGCTTAAGGAAATTGAGTGACAATTGCTATTGGATACTTATGGTAGTTATCTTTTCTAGATATTATTGGCTCAGGTGTAGGATTGGAGGTACTTCCAGTGTTAGTATCATTTTTAACTTCATTTGTTTGAATAAAGTCAAAATTTTCTCCATCTCCCCATGTGCCGAACAATTTAGGATCAATTGGCTCTTCTGCCTTTCTTTTCCCCTTATTTATTTTTGGTGAAATATCTTGATTTAATGTTTCTTCAGATGTGGATGATTGGCTATCATCATCATTAGCCGACATATAAATATCATAATTAAAGTGTTGTAAAAGAGCTTCATGCTCTAGATAAGTTTCTCTTATCTGATCTAGTAGCCTATTTCTTTCATTAATACCTATATCTGCATCTTTGTATAATTTTCTCCTATAATCTAATATTTCAACAATATTTTCATATTTAGTCCTATCAAAGGTGTTGGTTTGAAGTACCATAATATCTTCGGTACCATAAAATAGCCTAGGAATGGAGTTATCTCTTGGACTATTCATTCCATCATTGTTAATGAAGGACATAGTTTCTAATTTAGTCACAAAATTGTTTATTTGGGTTTTAGTCACCAAATTGTTTATTTGGGTTTTTGCTTCTTTGTTTAAGTTAATATTTATTATAAAACCTAAATTGTCTATTTTAGATTCTATAGAGTCCACTTTGGATTCTAGATAATTTTGATTATTTTTTTTTTGTCTAATTTAAAAAACCAAGAGCACATAATATCAGTAATATTATTTAAACTAGAACACACACTATTTATATTTGCAGACTCTTTAGTAATATGCAAACTATGGTCATATTTATTATTAACATTATTTTTTGTATTTCCAAAGCAAATTATATCTTCAGGGTTAATTGCCATTATAGATTATTGTTGGTACCTAAAACCCTCCTAGTGTATTTATATAGTGTCTAAAACCTCTTTTTTTTATCATAAAGACTTAAAAATGCCTAATTATGGCCAATAGTCAAAAGATCTTCATGAGTATACGGGCTTTGACAAACACTAAGCATATAGGTTTTACAACAACTATGAATGAAACAAATAATTATGAAGATAGAAAATACAAAGGATACACAATTAAAAACTAAACCGGACTAATAATATTTTTTTGAATTTTTTTTTAATATCATAAAGCACACCATACACACTTATATATATATATATCAAAATTTATACATAGAGAGAAATACTTACATAGCTTGATCTTGTTTTCAAAAGCACTTCACCAAGCTCTGATACCAATTACAACAACTAAAGGAAAGGAGCTTTCTACTATTTTTATAATGGAGTTATAGAGTTAGGAGAACTTAGAGACGAAGCAGGCAACAAAGGGATAAAGAGAATTTACATTGCTTTATTATGTTGGCATCAATGCCAATTTATAGATATAGATAAGATTTGGTTGATCTTATTTGTCATGTAGCGTCGGTGGAAAAGATTTTTCTAACCATTTTCTGCCTAATAATGCAGGTTACTTCACGTGTCCTCGATAAGGTTGGAGTCGATTATGAGACAACTGCATGTGATAGTGGGGTCCACTATGCTTCCATCCTGTTGATGAGATTGTGATATTCTTCATCAGTCTCTGATGGAGGGGAATCAAGATCCTGACTGTATCGCTCATTCCGAAATTGTTATACATCATCTGCCGTCATGGCTAGTTCCAATGAAAGATCCAAATTATTTCTCTTTTTGAGATTTAATAATATGTCAAGAGCCTCATTAATTTGTGTAGGAGACCTTGATATGTTATGGGAAAATGAGTTACAAATAGTATTCTACCATCTGTGACCATGAATGGTGATTTTGCTGAGCCATGGATATTAGAAGTTGCCTGTGAAACAGTTATTAGACTGTTTATCTAATAGGTCTTTTAATTTCAAACTACAATAACGTGGACTACGTTGCTATAGTTTTAATGAATTTTCACTAAAATTTTCTTCCAGAATTTTATAAATCCAATGTGATTCATCAATAGTTTTGATAATGGGAGTTAAATCACCACGCGGAACGGGCGCAAACTCTTTATCACAAATATATTTATGTTGTTCTAACAATGAAATATGAATTAAGACATTGTTTATGCTTAATGAAATTGTTTTTTCCTATATTTGCATTGAAAGGTATTTATCTATAAGCAGATGCAAATCATATTTTGACTAAATTAGAATTATGTAATATTTATCTTTTTGAAGACTATGTTCATACTTTTAAAAAATATTATTATCTTATTGATCCACCAGCAAATTAACCCTAGCTAGATCAATTTTTCCATAAACTCCCAAATCTATGGGATGAATTATGTATTCAAACATATCCTGACTTCCTCAAAAACAATGGGGAAAGAAGAATATGATAATCTTGGTTTTGCATTAATTATGTTCTAAGATTGACAGCAGATCGGTGTCTAGAAGCAAAAGCGAAAAAACAAATAAAAAATCAAATTTTCAACTCATAATATGGTCAAAAATGTTGTGTTAAAATTTTGAAAGAAAATTGAAAAATTGGTTGTAATACATTTTCCAAGCGAAAAGGATTTTCCAAAAAACGCAGAAAATATAAATGGAAACCTTGGAAAAAGAACAAAAAAAATTCAAAAAAGGAAAAGCTTATTTGAAAAAAAGAAACCAACAAGTGTTTCAAAAAAGAAAACTACATTTGTAACGAAGAAGGTCATTATGCACCCGAATGTCCAAAAATGGGGGAAAAAGTGCAAAGAAAATTATCAAAGTTCTTGAAGAGCAAGATTTTGAAATAATATAAGGCGAAGAAATTTCTAATGAAGAAAAAATCTTGTACGAAATCTCTAGTGATGAAGAAAGTTCAGATGAAGAACTAATCTTCATGATGACTAATATTGATAGTCAATAAATATTTCAAGAAGTAGATAGCATATCTCTAGAAGAATTACAAGCCATTCGACTTGGAAATGTGATCGGAGAAGAAAAAACTTTTATTGAAGAAGAATTAGCAAAATTCGAAAAAATGCAAGAAATTGCGGTGCTAGAAATTTAAAAACTTTCAAAATTCAACTTCTTTTCAGCAAGAGTGTTTAAAAAATACAGTGGTAACACTCAAGCAAAATAGTCAAAAGTAGGAAATATTGATTTTTCTTTTTTTATCTCCTAGACTATTCATTCCATCATTATTTATGAAGAATATAGTTTCTAAGTCACCAAATTGGTTATTTGGGTTTTTGCTTCTTTGTTTAAGTCAATATTTATAATAGAACCTAAATTGTCTATTTTAGATTCTATAGACTCCACTTTGGATTATAAATAATTTTGATTTATTTTTTGATTTTCGTCTAATTTGGAAAACGAAGAGCACATAATATCAGTAATATTATTTAAACTAAAACACACACTATTTATATTTGCAAACTCTTTAGTAATATGCAAGCTATGGTCATATTTATTATTAACATTATTTTTTGTATTTCCAAAGCAAATACATAGTCTTCAAAAAGACAAATATTACATAATTCTAATTTAGTCAAAATATAATTTGCATCTGCTTGCAAATTAGTATCTCCTGCAAAACCACATAAATTTTCTTTTATAATTTTTGCAAACTCAGGTAATATTGTATCAAGTGTGAGAAAATTTGCCAACAAAGCTGTTTTTTGACTTTTTGACTTTTTCCTACTGTCTTCACCATTACAACACATCTCCCTGGAGAGTTGCCGTAATATAATCAAGGAATTTTTCCTTTGACTAACTATTTTTATAATTGGTAGTAATGATGGACAAGGATTGTGCCCAATCATCAATTGCTTGTGGCTGGTCCTTAAATGAGACAAGAGACAAGTCTAAATAAGTATCATTTTGAGCTATTGGATACTTATGGTTGTTATCTTTTCTAGATATTATTGGCTCAGGTGCAGGATTGGAGGTACTTTTAGTGTTAGTATCATTTTTAACTTCATTTGTTTGAACAAAGTCAAAAAAATTTCCATCTCCCCATGTGCCAAACAATTTGGGATCAATTGGCTCTTTGCCTTTCTTTTCCCCTTATTTATTTCTGGTGAAATATCTTGATCTAATGTTTCTTCAGATGATGATGATTAGCTATCATCATCATTAGTTGACATATTAATATCATAATTAAAGTGTTGTAAAAGAGCTTCATGTTCTAGATAAGTTTCTCTTATCTGATCTAGTAGCCTATTTCTTTCATCAATATCTAAATCTAGATCTTTGTATAATTTTCTCTAATAATCCAATATTTCAACAATATTTTCATATTTAGTCCAGCCTGTTCAGTTTTTGCAAACTAAGTTTGAATCTTACTTTCAGTAAGTGGCATGATTGGCTCTTTTTCTTTATACAAAATACATTCTTAATGGTTTTCTATAGACCTCTTTATGTGTGAGTTCTGAAAGGATAATCAAATTTTCATTTTCATTTTTTATTTTTCTCCTTTCTTCTAATGGTTTCTTAGTTATGTAGTAAGTAGGATATGTATGAATCTGAGTTTAGATATCCTTAACTATATGTGAATGCATATATATTTATACTCAACTCAACAAGCCTTGTGAATGTTTGTGTTTGCATATATGTATATAGCAAACATATGAATTATTTTTGTGGGATTTTTTTTAGATTGTACAAAATGGTAACTGGCTAACAAGCTGGAAAAAATTTAAAAATTATGTGCTTTTATATTTTTAAATAGCAGTTATCTAACGTACTAGGTCATGTTTATACTTTGGTTAACTTTGATCTATCAATTTTCCTACTTGTTGAAGGGTCTAGATTTTGAAACATTTCTATATTATTTTTAAACCAAACTAAGCCTTCGTCCCAATCAAGCGGGGTTGGCTACATCTTTTTTTGCACTTGAAAGTTGACATCTCCATATATGGTATTTTCTATAATATTTCAAGGATGAATAATTTTTATACTTCTATTTTGCTATACAGGAAAGCCCTAGGTATTGAAGGTGTACTCTAACCTAGCCCAAGCATTTGTCAACCCACATACTGCGGAAGGTAGTGAGCAGCTTGGTCAGCGCATATAAGGGATTCTGCAAAAGAAAACTTTCAAAGCAAAGGACTATCCGAGAGGAGAATCTATGCAACTATCTATGCTCGAACCTCTTAGCAGTTATCTAACGTACTAGGTCATGTTTGTACTTTGGTTAACTTTGATCTATCAATTTTCCTGCTTGTTGAAGGGTCTAGATTTTGAAACATTTTCTATATTATTTTTAAACCAAACTAAGCCTTTGTCCCAATCAAGCGGGGTTGGCTACATAAATCTTTTTTTGCACTTGAAAGTTGACATCTCCATATATGGTATTTTCTATAATATTTCAAGGATGAATAATTTTTATACTTCTATTTTGCTATACAGGAAAGCCCCAGGTATTGAAGGTGTACTCTAACCTAGCCCCAGCATTTGTTAACCCACATACTGCGGAAGGTAGTGAGCAGCTTGGTCAGCGCATATGGGGGATTCTGCCAAAGAAAACTTTCAAAGCAAAGGACTATCCGAGAGGAGAATCTGTGCAACTATCTATGCTCGAACCTCTGTTAGAAAAGAACTTGAAGTTGGCATCAAAACCATTTAAGAAAAAGAAATATGTTGCCAATCCATCGAAGAAGAAGCAATCAGCCTCTTGGAATAGACACAAGACAATAACATCCCTAGCTCAAAATTCAACATTTTGGATTCTGAAGATCATTGATTCAAGAAAGTTTCCTGAATCTGAGTTACATTAGGTTTTTGATATATTCCGTGGTGCTTTGGCAGCGTTTTTTGAAAGTAAAAAGTCTCAAATGAAGGCAGTGTTTTTGAAAGACATGTTGTGATTTAAGGCCACCCACCCGAACTAACAGAAATCAAACACACAAAAATGGACACAAGATTTACATGGTTCAGTCTCAATGTCTACGTCCACGGAGAGATTCAGAGATTTCCACTAAAACAAATAGAGATTACACAAAGGATGAGACACTCTCACTCAACTTACACACTCTCTACTGCCTTACACTCTTTGGTTTTTCTCTCACTCTCACAAAGAAATATACACTCTCTTGTATATCACTTGTGTTCTTCCTTTCTATTACTCTATTCAACTCATAGCTCTCCCTATTTGTACATGAACGGGAGAGCCAAAGATCAACATCTACTTGCCAACAACCAACTACCAAAATAAATGGCAAGCCATCCTAGGTTTGAAGAACTTCAGCAAATCTATAGCCCAAATCTGTAGCAGCTACATTTTGACTTCCATTGCTAACTTCACATAGTGTGGAATACTTAACACCAACCAATGTCAACAATGGTGGCTACCTCTATCCACATGGGTGAACTCAACAAATCACCCCCTTCACCTATGTAGGGTGATTCACAATAGCACCCTCTGCCTGGAGTGCCTGGCACCCCTTCACTAGGGTGCCATGCAAAGCTTACTTTGCAACTCTTTGTCATTGCATCTCTCCCTTCAATGTATTCTTGGAGAGATCGCTATAGATCTCTAATTCAGGAGCAAAAGAAACTCTTTTCTTCCCTAAGATGTGCTTTGTTGTCTTGGTCTCTTTGCAGCTTTCTTCAAGATTGGCTGTAATGGCTCCGTTTTGTGCACCTTTGAATTGCATCTATGCGTTCTTGTATACTTTGGTTGCCATGTCTGCTGAGCCCTATGCCTTTTCGGTGTGTATCTTGTACTTCTTTCCTGGTAAGTGACAGTGGCTTCTTCTATCACAACCTCTTCAACAAGTCTATACAGATTCTCCTCTAGTCGTCCATGCAACATCGCCGTATCTCCATGGATAACTTTGAGATTTCCTTTACTAGATGAGAAGTTGTAACCCTTCAAGTCTATCATACTTAAGGAAATTAGATTCTTCTTCAGTCTCGGCACGTATCAGACACCATCCAACATGAAAAAAATTTCATCTTCCATCCGGAGTTGTATTGTTCCCATGCCAACAATTTTACTCACAGTGTTGTTAGCCACATGAACAATACCTCCATTATTTGCTTTGTAGATGGAAAAAAGTTTCCTGTCCATGCATATATGGTATGTACTTCCAGAAATTAAAATCCAATTAGGTTTCATCAAACTCGACGAAACTGTGAATGCATACTCATCCTTAGCATTCACTATAGTAGCGACATTTGATGAGCTCGCATGTTCCTTGTTTGCCTTGTCCTCCTTCAGTTTTGCACAGTCTTTGATGAGGTGATCCCCCTGATTATAATAATAACACTTTCTTCTATAGTCTGGCCTTGATTGCGATCGTCCTCTTGATTTGTATCTACCTCGTCTATCATTGGACCTGCCTCTGCCTTGATCATTTTCTAATACAACCACGGCATTTCCTTCTAGGTGCTTGCTGCTTTGTTTTTTTTTTTCATCGCTTCATGAGAAATAAGTGTAGCAACCACCTCATCCAGTCCAAGAGTATCTTTCCTGTACAGTAGAGTAGTCCTAAGATGCTCATATGATAAAGGTAAGGAGACCAGCAAGGTGATAGCCTTATCTTCCTCCTCAATCTTTACCCCGATAGACTCCAACTCCATTGTGAGCCTGTTGAACTCGTCCAGATATTCTGTAAGTTTCGCTCCTTTTGTCATTTGAAGTGCATCCAATTGCTTCTTCAAAGACAATCGATTTGTCAAGGACTTTAACTTGTACTTCAATTCCAACTTTGCCCATAGCTTTGTCAGATCTTCTTCATTGATGACTTCTCAGAGTGTGTTGTTCTCGAGATATAACTGGATCGTGGTGTTTGTCAGTTCTCTTAGCTCCTTCCACTTGTCATCTCCCATGTCTATCGGTTTGTCGGACTTCTTGTTGAGAGCTTTCTTCCAAGCCCTCCCGTGTTAAAATGTTTTTCACCCTTTACTGCCACAGGGTAAAGTCATTATTACCATTGAAAGGCTCTATCATGAAACTTGCACCTTTTCCTGCCATTTTGATCTCCTAAAAAAGAACCATTCAGAATTTGACTATTATGACCTCACGGTTGTGACCGGAACAACGTGCTTGACTAGGAACACACTTCCTTCCTCTTTAGGGGCCAAATTGAAAATAACTCCAAAAACCAGGGGCTAAATTATAAATTTCCCAAACAACAGGGGCCAAATCGTAATTTCAGAAACTGCAGAGGCCAAAATTAAAATTTCAAAAAATTTAACAACCAAATTATAATTTTTGAAAACTTTAAGGACTAGATTATAATTTACCATACTTTCATGGGTTAATATGTAATTTTTGAAACTCTCTGCTGATGTGGTAGATTTGCTGACGTGGCACTGAGTTGGCGCTGACGTCAGCTTACCCAAAAATAAAATTTTGGAATGCAAGCTGAGGGGTTTTGAACACTTGACCTCAAGCTAGCTTACAAACACACAAACCACTCTGCCAGGGTCATACCTTGTGATGTATGGTTTCCAAAATATTTATTTGAACCTTTTCAACTTGATTTTCTTCACCTCTTCCCCACTCGTCGGACTAAACTTCCTGGTGATAGTTCGGCGAGCTTTGGCGAAACTTTAGGCCACGCATGGAGGTACATGAGACATCCTTTTGGGTTGATTTTTCTGGTTCTAGATCCCTCTCGTCCTGACCTTCCACTTGGTATGCTCAAAACTCGATTTTGAGCAACTCGATTTCTGGGCAATTCTGAAAAACACACCCTGTTTTTTCAAAAAATGACCAACGAGGCTCTGATACCAATTATTCTGATTTAAGGCCACCCACCTGAACTAACAAAAATCGAACACACAAAAATGGACACAAGATTTACGCGGTTCGGCCTCAATGCCTATATCTACGGAGAGAACCGGAGATTTCCACTAAAACAAATAGAGATTACATAGAGGAGGAGACACTCTCACTCAACTTACACACTCTCTACTGCCTTACACTCTCTGGTTTTTCTCTCACTCTCACAAAGATATACACTGTCTTGTATATCACTAGTGTTCTTCCTTTCTATTGCTCAATTCAACTCACAGCTCTCCCTATTTATACACGAACAGGAGAGCCAAAGTTCAACATCTACTTGCCAACAACCAACTACCAAAACAAATGGCAAGCCACCCTAGGTTTGAAGAACTTTAGCAAATCTGTAGCCCAAATCTGTAGCAGCTACATTTTGACTTCCATGGCTAATTTCACATAGTGTGGAATGCTCAACACCAACCAATGTCAATATGGTAGTTTCATAGGACTTTACAACTTCCCTGATAATGGGAAGTTATAAAGAGTTATACTTAGATATGGGTCCAAGCCTATTTATATATATGCCTGTGATAGCCAACAAACACAGACGTTGTTTTATGAATAGAATAGGCTTGAAACTTTATCCCTTTCACTTTTTCCATATGGTTCTGTAAAGGTGTTCTGTGAGTGGGCTTTTTCAAAGGGTTGAACATCATGGCAGGAGATATTTTTCTTTCTGAATTAAAATTATTTTAATTCTTACAATTGATATTAGAATATCCTTCTATTATGTTGTTTAGCATTATTAATTTAACGAAGGCCAAACCATGTTCGATCCTATTCATATTTTTGTCCCATCATTATCTTTGTTATACCAACGTATTCACTATTTGATAAAATCCTGGCTTTTATCTTGATGATTGTAACATAAGACTCTGTTTATGAACTGTTATACGAGGTATCAAAGAAACAAAATTATTTAATTCGTAACACAAGACTCTACTGAGTATATAAATAATAATAAAATTGTTACTTTATCATTGTTTGATCTCCATGAAGCAGAACATGCCCATTGTTTTGAATAATTTAATTCATTTTACCCATCTGGGTTTGATTTATGATTAACTGCTTGTATAAAATATATATATATATATATATTACTGGACTGTTTTACTAATTCAATGAATATATATATACAGATTATATGTGAAATCAAGTAATAAACTCATTTATGATTGCTTCCTTTATTTGGACTTTTTGTGACTATGATTTCTATTATAATAAAATAATAATAATAATAATAAATAAATAAAAAGTATTGTACTTGTGGTTTTTGAGCGAAACATCATCTTGTCTTGTCTAATATTGATTTAAATTTAATCTTGAATTTTATAGTGAGACTAATATGTTATTCAAATTATTCTATTGTAGTTGCATGTAGAGGTAGTGATTGAATTCACTTGAATTTCATACAATAAATTATTTTAAATAATGTCCCTTCAAGCCTTATAAATTTTCAAGTTCATTGGCATGCTATCTAGAATAGTGTAATATTATATTACATGCATTAAAGTAATTATTTATGCCATGAAAATTTTTGTGAAATAAGAGCATGTATACACTATGTATTGGACTTATGGAATTTATTTTGGTCTAACTTTTAAGCAAAATCTAGTATAAGGTTGAATTACATAGGTTTTGGTCTTGGGATTTTCATGTGATATTATTCTGATTGCATGTATTATATATTATGTGCATTAAAAGATTATGTACTTGTTGTGACCATATGGATTTGCTCACATTAATAAATTATTCCATAATTAAAAAGATTTTATTATGTTTTAAGATTAGCCACAGCATCTTAAAAACAGAAAGATGAAGTGATCCTCAGTATTATGATCACATAAAGTTAAAAATTAATTTGGCATTTTTCATATTGCAATCATGTTTTATGAATAATTTCTCAATCACACAGGAAAGTAGTTATTTATAAAATTTAATTGGAATAACATAATGGATTGGATATTGAAGGGATTGGACACTCTAAATCCACATGTATGACTTTTCTTTACCTTGAATATTTTGAAATTCATTAGTCTTATTATAAAGTAATAGCAAATCTAATAAAGTTTAGTGACCTCTATCCACGGGAAGGTTTAGATTTGTTACTGAATTTGACATTGGTTGATTCAGACTATAGTTATTGTTTCAAAGCATTAATCAGTGTGTTTGGTTTGAATTTTTTGGATTAAGTTTTTTGAAAATTGAGTGTTTTAGTTTTCGTATTTTTTTGTTTTTAGTGAATATTTTTAAAATTTTAAACATTTTTTTACTTTTTTAGATTCACCTTACTTAGATGTATCTAAAAAGTAAAAAATTTGTGAAAAAATATTTTAAAAAATTAATAAATACATAAAAATACAAAAAATGTACTGAATTCTTTTTTTTTTTTTTTTTGTATTTTTGGTATTTAGTGAATTTTTAAAAGGTTTTTTTCACCATTTTTTTTACTTTTTAGGTATATTTATGTTAGGTATGTCTAAAAAGTAAAAAAAAAAAGAAAATTGCTTAAAATATTAAAAAAATTCAGTAAAAACAAAAAAACACGGAAAATAAGAAAGTAGAATTTTCTGAAAAGTGTTTTTTGAAAACAGGAACCAAGCATTGTGAATAATATTCTTGGTAATTGCAGTGATTTCTACCTCTGTACTGTCAAATGAGTCTTCTCGTATTCCATTCTTGAACGGTGATAATTTTTCAGACTGGAAGGACAAAATCCTTCTAACATTAGGATGTATAGACCTCGATCTGGCACTCCATGTGGATGAACCTCTTGAACTCACAAACGAGAGTTCCGCTACAGAAAAGAGTGCTTATGATAAGTGGCAATGATCGAATCGCTTAAGCCTAATGCTCATAAAGTCACATATCAGGCAGAGCATTAGGGCTCAATCCCACCATCTGATAAGGTCAAGAACTACATAAGGGCTATTGAAGAGCAATTTGTTAGTTCTGACAAGGCATTGGCAAGCACTTTAATAGGAATGAAGCATAACAATTCTAAGAGTGTGTGTGAGCATATTATGGTAATGAGGGACATTGTAGCTCGTCTTAAGTCCTTAGAGATTGAAATTTCTGAGTCATTCATTGTTAATTTCATACTCAATTCTCTTCCCGTGGAATATAGAGCATTCCAAATTTCTTACAACACACAGAAGGAAAAATGGTCTATCAATGAACTTTTGACCATGTGTGTTCAAGAGGAGGAGAGATTGAAGCATAGAAAAGTGAAAAGTGCTCATTTAGCAACACATAAAGGAGAACAATGGAAAAAGGAAAAAGGTGACCAGAAATGGAAGAAGCCTGGTAAAGTGCCATTTAAAAATCATGGCAATAAGGATACATGCTTCGTCTGTAAGAAAAAGGGTCACATGAAGAAAGACTGCCCCAAGTATAAGAAATGGCTTGGGAAGAAAAGTAATCTCATATCTCTTGTGTGTTATGAATCTAATTTTGTTAATACTCATCAGTATGAGTGGTGGATTGATTCAGGTTCTATAATTCACATTGCTGATACCATGCAGGGCTTCCTCAACCTAAGGAAACCGACGAGAAGTGAATAAGGCATCTATTCAGACAATGGTATGCGTTCGCACGTCGAAGCTGTGGAAACTTTCAAACTTGTTTTAAAGAGTGGCTTTGTGTGGACTCGACTTTCTTTGCACCCCCTTTTAGAGAGCATCGAATCTGTCATGACCCGAACCCGCCCCTATGGGTTAAGGACATAACCGGCCAGTAATCCTGAGATTACCTACGACCTCAAACCAAAACAAACATAACTCATCAGAGTAAAGGGGGCCAAACGGAAGCAAAATTTAAAACTTTGTCCAAAGAGTTGTGCTTACATGGCACATCAAATAAACCAAACATATAAACATTAATAACTCACAATGGAAAAATAGTACCATAAAGTTCTGTATAGACAGGATCATATAAGTCTAAGTGAACCCATCAAAACTATATACAGGTATACACAAAGTCCTCGCCAACATGACAAAATAAATAAGACAACAAAAGAGCGAAGACGGGTCTCATGCGTGAGACGTAAGGGCTGACTCTCCAAAACTTGGGTTGTTCCACACAGGCTTCACTGAGGCTGGGTCTGGACCTCTCTTGGCTCACCTACAAATACATAAATGAGCGTGAGCGATAGCCTAGTGAATAATATCAAATACAGAAGTTATACAAATGATATATAGAACAACAAACTTTAAACGGCCTTGGGCCCAATTCATATTTTTATTTAGCATATATACATAATTTAAGTCGTGTGACTGCGATTCTTAACAAACTGGCCTTTGGCCCATTCAAATTTTCATTTATGTCAAAACAGCCTTCGGCCCATCCATTCATGTCAAAACGGCCTTCGGCCCATCCATTCATGTCAAAACGGCTTTCGTCCCGTTCATTCATGTCAAAACGGCCTTCGGCCCATCCATTCATGTCAAAACGGCCTTCGGCCCATCCATTCGCTCTTGTCAAATGGCCTCTGGCCCATTCATTCATTCTTGTCAAAACGGTCTCTGGCCCATTCATTCATTCTTATCAAAACGGCCTCTGGCCCATTCATTCATTCTTATCATAACGACCTCCGGCCCAATCATTTAGTATAACAACCATTATCCACCAATCGAATCAACAAACTTATAAAACTTACATAGAAGTAAGCAATTTGGACAACAACATATTTCAGATATCTTTGTTAAGATATTACTCACAGTGATCGGTTGGTTGGTTTGCCCTGGAGCTCTACCCTACACATTCCATGAACACAAAAGGGTCACAACCAATTGAATTCGTTCCAAATTCACATTTTCCTCTCTAGGCTTCATTCTTATCTCTTTAATTCAATTACAATGCTCATTGCATGCCTAAGAGTACTTGGAAGTGAAAGAGAACAGAAAATGAAACACAAAATATCTTTTCAAAATTTCAGAATACAGGGTCCCCGCTCGAGCGTGGACTTCCCCGCTCGAGCGGACCCTTGAGGCCTGCAAAAGTACTGGTTAAGTCGAATTTACGCTCGATCGTCCACTCCGGCGCTCGAGCGGAAGGCATCTCTACATGGCTCCCCGCTCGAGCGTCAACTTCCCCGCTCGAGCGGACACCATGTCTGCTAAAAATACTGGAAGCTCGAAATCCGCGCTCGAGCGGCGGTTCCCCCGCTTGAGCGGACATCAAAAATTCTAGGTTTTCCAGAATGGTTCTTGAGTTCGAATCCAACACCCTAACCAACATTTCTTGCATGCCATGGCTCAAATTTCACATATACATATACTAACATGATACCAACACCAAATTACCATACAATGAAGCTCAATTTCTTGAATTACGTACATGCATGCCTCAAATTAACCCAAACTCATCACCAACACATCAAATTCAAACATGCAAAGCTCATACCTCCATGATCTACTCTTGCATGTGAAAAATATTCATTCATATCAACTTAATTGGTGAAGAGATGATCAAATAAATGGATTCCATACAAGATTCAACATAGATTATGCATATTGTGTTCAAATATGGAAATTCATAGTAATTTCCTACATGCATGCATCTATTGGCTTCAAATACAACAAAATCAACTCAATTTCCTTATAATCAAACTAATCCAAGTGCTAGACCATTAATCAAACTTGAATTCACAAAATTACAACTAATATTCACAAATTCACTCACCTAGGAGCTTCAAACACCCAAGCTCTAGTCAATTCTTGAGTTAAATCTTCAAATCCCCAAGCTTGAGTCAAAAATTACACAATTCTCTCCCTCTCTTTCTCTCTCTATAGCCGGCCCTCTCTCTATCTTGAGTTCAAATCAGCCAAATGAAGTTATAAGGAGAGAATAGAGGGTGTAGTGCCTCTTTACATAAGTTCCCACTAGCACCATTTAATAATAATAAATAATTGGGCACTAATTCACCAATTTAATCAACTTAATCTGGTTCGAATCAATTTTTCAATTAAAATTCACCGTAGGCTCTAAAAATTATGCCAATCATAGTAGTGTAATCAATTTCAGATTCTGTGACCGATAAGGCCTTCAATTTAATTTGCAAAGTAGATAATCAAACAGATATTCCTACGATAAACAGATAGAAATTCAAAACCACATATTTTCACATAATGGCACACAAAATCATATTAAACACATAATCATACTCGTATCAAGGACCAATTAACACATTATGGAACAGGGGTATCACAGAATCAGTCTCCTACAGTTCGGACTTATGTCACGGTTCTGAATCTAATCTCACAAAGTGCAATGTAAGACTGATAAGCACCAAAGAGTCCAATCCAGCAAATCATTTTGGAAAATCATATTTTAGATCAAATAATGCCAAAACTGGACTGCTTTTCCAGATTACAGAGTCGCCACCTAAATATTTTATTTTGAAAAAATTTAGGAAACCCTGGCTCGTGCCAAAGGCCACGTGTCCGTCATCACCAAAGTTGCCTCGGCTCGGGAACTTAGGTACGAGAGGGGAAGGTCCTGAAATGAGCACCCCCGCTCGCCCGTTCAAAGATCGACCTCTACTAAACATGATATGTTGTTTTTATAAACACATGTGTTCTTATTCTGGTTATTAGACTAACTTACTATGTGATGCTCACGGCATACAAGTATAGACTAAATCGCAAGAATTGAAAAAAAACAACTCATGTTTTTTTTTCGAAAATGGTTTGAAAATGCCACCCTCAAGTGGGCTAAAGCACGGATTTGCCACCCTCATGTGGACTTAAAACATGATTTTCCACTTCGCAAAATGGGATTAAAACTCACATTTGGTGAATTGTTCCAATTCAAACAACAAAGCCTTCATCCACAGGCATTCATGCAGTTTATCAATTAAGCAAATAGCCTCATGGCAAGCATGCTAAACATGGCAACACTTACACTCATGCAAGGATGCTAAAGCGTAAAACTTACAGTATACTCCGAGCCAAAACAAAAGATAGTTAGAAATATGCATGATCCTAACTATGTTAGATGCCTAATGCAACGCATGCAATAATGCAATTAATAGGCTCGGCTACTAATGTGGCATACGAATGCAGCAATTTGATAACATGCTTGAAACACGTATTCAAAGAAGTGTATTGAAATACAATGCAGTTCGAATGATGCGCTGAGCCCAATGCATGCAATACAAATGAATGATGCAAACATGCAAGCATAAGGTATGCTAATCAAAACGTGCCCTAAACTAACCATCGAAAGCAGTTAAATAAAAGGGAAAAAGAAGTGGGGTTGGAAGACATGCACATACACACGCACGCTTATTACAACGTTGCGCCCTCGCGAAGGAGGGTCCGAATAAATAAGCTAAGCTACACTAAGCTAAGCTAATTAAAACATTACAAAACAAATTGAACTAATTAGTTACACAAACTAATCATAAGCAATGAAATGGCCTTGCGGGCGAGGGAGATATGCATGCTCGATTGGCGTCCTCTCGAAAATCCATTGTCTTGCCATCGGTTGCCTCTGTTTGCATTTGCCTCTGTTTTCTGAACATTGTGCCAATCTCTAAGCTGTCTTTGTTTCAAAACAGGAACATTTTTGCACCAAAACAGACTGGTGGCCTGTGCCAATCTCTAAGCTGTCTTTGTTTCAAAACAGGAACATTTTTGCACCAAAACAGACTGGTGGCCGGTTGGCCACCAAAAGTGGCTGCCGGCCACTTCAACTGGTTGGTCAAGTAGTGCATGTGGCCGGTCGGCTAGTGCAACTGGCCGGTTGACTACCTCTTTCCTAAACTCCTGGTTTTGCTGCAACAGAGAACAACAGAGCCAAGACAATGTATTTGCAAGGAAATGTGTGTACTGACACTCTCTTCATCATGTCTCAAGCTCAAAGGAGAGTGGCACTCAGCTCTCAAGCCACCAACCAAGCATCTCATGCATGATGGCCCAAAAACCAAGCTTGTACAAGCTTAGTGAATGCACAAACAATACACAAAGAGCCTCCACCCTATCATGCATGATCAAGGGTGTTGGCGACTTAGAAATGTGACTCGTTTCATCACTTTGAGTATAAAACATCCCACATTTCTTGTGTTTGGATTAACGTCCAATCCAAACACATGCAATGCAACACAAATGCTTATCTTTCACAAGTTTTACTTAGTTCAATTTTTGTTTACACATTTTAGCTTACCAATTAGTCCTTTAATTGGTTGAGTTCAATGTGAAAGTCCTTTAATTGGAAAGGTGGTCTGAGCCACAAGCGCCTTGAGCATGAAAGAGGTCTCATGCTGTTGGTTGGTAGAAACCCTCAAGAGAGGATTAAAACCATTAGGCATGAATGCCTCAATTTCATGCTGAAGCCAACAAGGGGCTCAAGATCACTTTCAAAAGCAAATTCAAAAGTGAAGAATGGAGAGAGGTGGTAGATTTTCAGTGCTAAAATGGCATGACAAAGACACTAAACTATGCAAGCAACTCATGCACAACATGTTAAGGGCCAAAGGCATGGAGACTAGTGACAAGCATTACACTAGAGGCATGCATTACAATGCTTAAATGACCAAACCAGCTATGGACAGACCTAAAACATGCCAAATCAGTGGCCAAAACATGCTGAAACTTAGGCACAAAAGGCAAGAAAAGCATGCTCATTTGTTGGCTCGCAAGCAAGACATAACGTACAACTCTCAAAAGCATTTAAAAAGTGATATATGTGAGAGTGTGACAGAGGTATATGCATTGAAATCATGTATAAAATGATACCATAACATGCAATCATCTCATGCAAGGCATGCTCAAGGCCTTAAAACAATGAGCTAGTGAAGGCCATTACACTATAGCTATACAATACAAGGCCCCAAAGGCGCAAACATTTTAAAACGGTCCGAAAACAGTTTAAAAGAAGTTCTAAAACATGCTTGAAGTAAGCTAAAAAAGGCTAGAATGAAGGGCTAACACATAGCACAAACTAGACCCTTAAGCACAATTGCACTACAAGCATACAAAGCAAGACTCAAAGGACCAAACCAGCCCAAAATAGTCCTAAAACATGCCAAATCAGACGCAAAAATATGCTTGAAATAAGCTAGGTTAAGCCACAAAAACATGCTACTTTATGATGCTAACTAAGCATGGAAACAAGACACAAAGAGGGGAGGCCACCCCCTCCAATTTTGGACTTCAAAACATACTTTCCACCACTGAGATACCTTTGAATTTTAGTGGTTTAAAGGCCCCAAAATTTTGACTTAAGGGTGATGAGAAATGGCCCAAAAGCTTATACAACAAAGGAGTGAGAAGGGTGAACCACCCCTTAACACAAAATAGCCTCAAACCACCATTTTTAGGATTGAAAAATAGAGTTTTTTTTAGTTGAAAACTAGGCCAAAAATAGTAGAAGATGATGGCAAAACAAGTGTTCAAAGCAAGCTTAAATAAGGTAAGTGTTATACCTTTGAAGCAAAGCACCACTTAGGCACAAAATGGGTAATAAACCAAGCTCAATCCTCCTTCTAGAGCTCAACCAAGGCTCCAAGTAAGCTTCAAGCAACCTCAACCCAAAGATGAACCACTTTCATCAAGGATATGTAGGCAAAGGAGAGGTATTTCTCTACTTGCATGCACAAAAGGCAAGAGAGAGAGAAGTCTACAGAGAGAGGACTATAGAGAGAGAGAGAGATTTTAGAGAAAGAGGCTCCCAAACTTTCTAACCTCCTCAAATGAGAGATATTCCTTCAATATATAGCAAAAATACAAGCCTTGGTTGAAATATCTGATTTAGAGACAGCTTGAGCACTTGGAAGATAGCTGGAGCAAAAGATCTGCAAATTCTTAGCTTTCTGGACATGGGTGGCCGACTGGCCACTTGTGGTGGCCGACCAGCCACTTTTCTGGCTGACAAGAATCCTTTTTGGATGACATATGGCCGACAAAGGCCATTGGTGGCCAACACACTCCCTCAGTGGCCAACAGCAAAAACTGGTCCTAGTCCCCGAATTCAAACAAGCATAATTCCTTCATATGGACCCCTTAACAGGTCATTCTTGAGCCTAAACTGAAGCCCCAGAAGTCTTCTTTCCAATGGTAGAAGCCTCACAACAAAATTCCAAGTGTGCTAAGAGATATCCCTCTTTTAGTGAAGACTACTTAGTTTCAGCTCAATCGGATTGATGCCCAACTTCAACCAGGCATATCTCCCTTATCCAGACACGACTTTAAGAGATTCTTGAGAGAGAAATGAAGCCCCAGAAGTCCAATTTCCAGCGATAGTAGCCTCATAGCTGAAATCCAAGTGTACAGATGGATAGGCCTGATTTAGTGAGGGATGCTCAACTCTTTCTCAATGATTCATGCCCAACTTCTTCCCCAACTTGGTTTCTTCCCTCTCCTCTAATTTTCTTCAACTCCAAACCCCTAAACAAGATGTTTTGAAAGATTTCTCAAAGATTTCACCTCTCTTTCATTCAATTCCACTTTCTCCTTTCTCGGTTTACCGAAAAGCGCAACATTTAACGAAATGCGAGCCTTGGAACATCGTAGGAACTTTTTTCAAAGATATTTTTGAAAGAGAGGGTTTTAAGGTCTAAAATATTTTTGTCAAAATCATTTTTCTCCAAGAAGGGGGATAAGGTTGAGATTTGAAGCTCCTCTTTGCCAAAGAAATTGAACCTTTACATAAGATAGCCTGCACCATCAAGTAAGCAATCAGCGGCGCCCAAGTCTTAAGGGCGGTAAAAAGTGGGGTGTCTACACTTTGTTTTAGATCTTGAAAATACTTTTTACATTCCATCTTTTTTCTAAAAATTTAACTTTCTATTTCTAGACTAGTACCATTTGGATTTGAATTTCAGTTTGTTGGTGCAAATTTTAGTTTGTTTAAAGACTCTGTTTTCTGTAGGATTTGGTACTTTAATTAATGGTCTATACAAATTAAATTTGGATCTTGTTTTTTAACAAAATCTTTTAACCTTGCATGGTGATATTGACATTAAGCGTAATGTTGTTAATGAGTCCTCCTCTATACTTTGGCATAGGAGATTGGGACATATCTCCATTGAGAGAATAAAGAGGTTGGTTAGTGATGAAGTCCTTCCGACTTTAGATTTTACCAACTTTGGTATTTGTGTGGACTACATAAAGGGAAAGCAGACCAACAAGACCAGTAAAGGTGCCAAAATGAGTGAAGAAATTATTGGAATCATACACACTGATATTTGTGGACCATTTACTCCACCTTGTCTGAATGGTCAAAGATATTTTATCTCATTTATTGATGACTTTACATGATACATGTATCTCTACCTCCTGTTTGATAAGGCCGAGGCACTTGATGCCTTTAAAGTTTATAAAGCAGAGGTAAAGAAACAAATAGAAAAGAAAATTAAAATTGTGAGGTCAGACAAGGGTGGAGAATATTATGGAAGGTACACAGAATTGAGACAATTACCAAGTCCATTTGCTAAGTTCCTTAAGGAATAAGGCATTACTGCACAATATTCAAAGCCTGGCATACCACAACAAAATGGTGTTACTGAAGGAAGGAACCGAACACTTATAGACATGGTAAGGAGTTTGCTTAGTTATTCTAATGTGCCTATAAATTTGTGGAGTGAAGCTTTGAAAACCGCTATGTATATCTTAAACAGGGTTGCGTCCAAGGTTGTTCCCAAAACACCATTTGAGTTATGGAAAGGATGGAAGCCAAATTTAAGACACTTACACGTTTAGAGTTGTCCAGTTGAAGTGATGGTGTATAACCCACATTTAAAGAAATTAGACCCCAGAACAATTAGTGGTTTTTTCATAGGCTATGCGGAAAACTCCACGGGCTACAGATTTTATTGTCCTTCAAATGCACTTAGAATTGTTGAAGCCAGAAATGCTAAGTTTAATGAGGAAGTTGACTCCAGTAGGAGTTACCCTCGAAAGATAGAATGGGAGTAATCGCGGGATCCAGATACAACACCCGTGAATATAGGTGAATTGGTTGTTTTTCAAGATAATCAATCGATATTCTTGAAAATCAACAAATTCAACCACTTCCACCACAAGAGGAACAAGTCAACATAAAGCATGTAGCTCAAGTCCCAATTGAGACTACAAAATTAAGGAGATCCTCAAGAGCTAAAAAGTCAACAATTTTTGGTAATTATTTTGTATACTTAATGGAGTCTGATTTTGACGTCGGACCTGAAGATGATCCTATTTCGTTTTCCAATGCCATGAATATGGATGATTCTAAATTATGGTATGATGCCATGAAGGAAGAGTTGGAATCTATGGCTAAGAATCAAGTTTGGGAAATTGTCGAGTTACCTAAGAGAGTTAAAGTTGTTGGCTGTAAATGGGTCTATAAGACCAAGAAAGACTCAAATGGTAACGTCAAACAATATAAGGCCAGACTTGTAGCTAAGGGTTTTACTCAAAGAGAAGGCATCGATTATCATAATACCTTCTCTTCGGTTTCTAAGAAGGATTCATTTAGAATTATCATGGCATTAGTAACTCATTTTGATTTAGAGCTACATTAAATGGATGTGAAAACGACATTTTTAAATGGGGATCTTGAGGAAGAAGTATACATGAAGCATCTTGAAGGGTTTTGTTCTGATAAAGATAGTCACTTAGTTTATAAGCTCAAGAAATCCATATATGGACTAAAACAAGCTTCCCGACAATGGTATTTTGTAGTTCCATAATGTTATTACTTCATATGGTTTTACAGAGAAAGTTGTGGACAACTGTATATACCTTAAGGTTGGTGGGAGCAAATACATTTTTCTAGTTCTATATGTGGATGACATTTTACTTATATCTAATGATTTGGGATTGTTGCATTATACTAAACAATTTCTTTCTCAAAATTTTAAAATGAAGGATATAGGTGAAGCTTCTTATGTCATTGGCATAGAGATTCACAGAGACAGGTCCAAAAGGACATTAGGACTGTCTCATAAAGCCTACAGTGAAAGAGTTTTGGAGAAATTCAAGATGAGTGATTACACTCCTAATGCAACGCCCTTTTTAAAGGGTGACAAATTCAATTTAAGTCAATGTCTGAAGAATGATTTGGAAAAGGAAGAAATGGTTAGCATTCCCTATTGTGGACACCCCATTTTTGACCGCCGGCAAGGCTCGAGCGCTTTGTTTAGCACATTCGATGATAAAAGTGGTGTTGTGCGTGGTTCGAGGTCTCAACGAAGGAGCCTTATTTAAGCTTCAAAACAACCCCAAACCTTCCATATTCCCACTGATCATACCTAAGAAATTCATTTGTACACCTTGTGCCCCCCTGTGTTGAGGCTGAAACAGAAAACAAGGGAATTCATTGAGGGCCGACAGTGGCTATTGAGGGCCGGCCGATCTTTGATAGCGAGAAACACTATTCTAGGCAAGGGGCCGCCAACTGTCCATTTTTGAAGATATTTATGATATTTCTTGCTCAAATTCTATAAATACGACCATATACCTCTGTTTTGAGGATTGAACAATTGAGAGAAAGCCTATACACATAGAGACAGCTCATTCTTCCTCCTTCTTCCATTGCAACCTATCTTTGAATTAACCTACCTTCCTTGTATCATCTATATACACCATACACAACCTTGACTCATCATCTTAGAACCTTGGTTGACCCTTGAGAAGCATAATTCAAGTTTGAGAGTGTGTCAAGAGTGAGTTTGATCATCAACCCAAGCTTACTCCATTTTGAGAGATATAAGCTTGCAACTCTTGTTCTTGCTTTTGTTTACTTCATTTCTATCTATTAATGTTGACATCCTTACTTGCATCTATCTTCATAGCTCAACCCTTGGTTCCTCTACACTCTTTTCCTTTGATTTTTGAACTGATTTTCAGCATTGAACTAAGGCCAAAAAACATGGTTTGAAGTCTTGAAATTGGAGGGGTTGGCCACCCCACCTTGTTTTTGCTTATATAGCTTTATTGTCTTTATTTTTGTTTAGTTTTTTTTTGAGTTCTTGTCTTGTTATTTCAGCCACTATTTTGGGTTATTAGCGACTGTTTTAGGGCTGTCCTAATCTATTTAATTGATTCAAACTTTGATTAGTTCCTTTGTTATAGCATTGGTCTTTGTACATAGCTTGTATTATTTTGTTCTTAGCCTTTCTTTGTCTAACTTTCATGTTAATGACCTCATCTTAAAAATCAACTTGCCATTACTTTCTTCATTTGAGAGTCACTTCAATCGGTTG
Source organism: Camellia sinensis (assembly GCF_004153795.1). NCBI lineage: Eukaryota > Viridiplantae > Streptophyta > Magnoliopsida > Ericales > Theaceae > Camellia > Camellia sinensis. The sequence continues at coordinate 482,098 of NW_021025474.1, read as the reverse complement.
ACAGTGATTCAACATATGAACTAGAGATTCACGCTTAACGGCTTAATCTCTACTAAGATTCATTGTCAATGGCATAATCTCTCTTTCATGTTGAGAATTACTTCCCGTTTGACGTTTCTCTCCTTTTAGAGGACTTAATCATCACTTCAGACAAATGGACTAAAGAATGGAAATGACTAAAAGAATTGGTTTGAAAGCAACCAACACACATAAAGAAATTGAGTCATCCTGCTTAGGCTTGGCCGGACGTTATGCCAAGTTTATCGAGTCAAGAGTGGTCATACCCTAATTCATGGTGTTTTGATGATCCTTAAAGCGTCTCCACTTCCTTTTTTTGAATTCATTCCATGATAAAAAGGAAGAAGTGGTCATGTTCATTGCATTCATTGATTTTTGTCCAAAATTGTATCTGAAAATCATTAGGCAATCAACTTGCTCATTGATGGTTTTGGAAATAATTTTAACCTTCTCTCAAGACTTTCCCATGACAGAGAAGGAATGAGGGGACAAACAAAACTTGGACAACTCTGTCTGCACTGTTTTCACTTCAGAACACAAAATAGAGTTTTGCACAAAGTTAAGGCACGGCCGGCCTTCTTTAGGCCCGGCTGGGCTTGATTGAGGGTTGGCCGGTCCTCAATGTTTGGTTAGCAGTGTATTTTTGTAGAAAACAGAGGGCAGTAGCTGAGGTGAAACAGAGCAAGCCATGGGGCAGACTGAGCTATTCTTGAACATTGTGCATGTGATGCATGCAATCCTTGCGCATCCTCGCTTACATCATGATCGTTGTTGTAGTTAATTTAATATTGTTTATTGTAATTAGTCTCATTCATCATTAATGTTGTAATTATTATTATTGTCCCTTTGTAATTGTTGTAGTTAATTAGCTTGAATAGCTAGTTTACATATCATGGTTATCCTTGTCATAATAACATAGTTAGCTAGTTAATTAGCCTTGCTTATTTATTCATTCAGTTTTGTAATAATTAGTTTAATTCGGACTTTTAGACTTTGATTCGGACCCTCCTTCGTGAGGGTGCAAACTTGTAATAATGCGTATGTCTTCCAACCCCATGTCTTTCTCCCTTTTATTTACTAGCTTATGTTGGTTAGTTTAGGGCATCAGGTTTTATTTAGCATCTCTCATGCCTTGCATCCACTTGTCTTGCATGCACCAAGGCCCAGCGCATCATTCTAACTTTCATTGTTAGTTAAACACTTCTTTAAATACGTGCTTAAACTGCATGCTGTCAAATTAATTCATATGCCATATTAGTAGCCGAGCCTAGTAACTGCATATTGCATGTATTGACTAGTCATATTACATAGTTAGGATCATGCATTTTTTTTTAACTCTTTTGTTTCTTTTGGCTCGCCTCAGAGTACTAGGTGAGCATTGTTATATCTTAGCATCTTGCATCGATTGTTTGTGTTGCCATGTCCAAAGCATGAATACCATGAGGCTAATTACTTAAATGATATAACTGTTTGAATGCTTGTGTATGAAGGCTAGTTTCTTGACTTGGGATAGTTTGATTAATGTCCATTTTTAGCCCACTTTTTCAAGTGGCAAATTCGCAAAACAATTTCAAAACAAAACATGAGATCAAATGTCCCAAATCTTGCAAACTAGTCTATACCTTATGTGCACATAACATAGTAATATAGCTAATAAATCAGAACAAGGGCATACAATGTAAATAAAAATCACATCATGATTAGTAGAGGTTAATCTTTGATCGAGCGAGTGGGGTGCTTAATTCATGATATTCCCCTCTCGTACCTAAGTTCTCGAGCCAAGACACATTGGTGATGACAGACTAATGGCCTTTGGCACGAGTCTAGGGTTTCCTAAATTTCTCTAAAACATTTAGGTGGCGACTCTATAATTTGGCAAAGCAGTCCATTTTAGGGATTTGATTCAAACATTGATTTTCCAAAAAGAATTGCCGGATTTGGACTCTTTTTGTGTTTTCACCATTTCACATTGCACTTGTGAAATCAAATTCAGAACCACAATTGGAGTCCAAAACTATAGGGCTATTCATTTTCTAAAAGAGGCACGGAAAGTCAGGGTACAATTTATGGCGACCCTGTTGGGGATTTGATGTGAAATTTTATTTATACTTGTATATTCTTTGCATTGCATTTGCATTGGTGCGCTTAAGTCACTGTGTTTGCCGACTGCTATTCTTGGACAGTTTGCCGGAGGCTTGCCCAAAAGGCTTGCCAAAAGGCTGACTAGTCATGGGCTCTGCCATGTTGGAAGCACAACCCTTGGATCTAAATTACCGCTGTATTGCTTGATCTGCCTTTCACTTCTCAGTGTTAGGTGTGAGAGGTATGTTAGGTATTCTTGCTGAGGTACCCTCTTGACCATTCGACCTAGTTGCATATAGTGAAGCTATAGTGACTATTCCAACTTAGGACATGATGCTACCCATTTGCAGGATGTTGTGAAACTCGTTGTTTGAATTAGTGCAGCCTAGATCATGCCAAAAATCTAGGACAGGGTAACCTTACCCTCTCATAGGGGTGTTTTGGTTCTTTTTACTTGATATGTGCTTTTGCAATGAGACTGTACAAGATGGTTCATCTCAGTATAAAGTTTGAAAACAGAGATCAGTGGGGATTACAGTTCAGCTATGTGTTTTGACTGTTATGAATTGGGGCCAAAGTGCTGTCCAATTTTTTAATTTGTTTTTCTTTCTTTCTTTTTGCTAGGTAGTTTACCATCATAGCTTCAGAAAGACCCAATATTTCCCAAGTTGTGTCGACTCATTTTGGCAAGCTGTGTAAAGCTCAAGACCTTGTTGGTGGTTAGCCCGTGTTAGTCTCGCTTCCTCTAGTCACTCGACGAAGAAGAAATAGACGGTCAGTAGCATCAATACAAAGCACTCCTCAAACACCTACCTATTCTCAGTTAATCAATTCACTAACATCTAATTCACCCAAATTAGCAATGGCACAGAACACAACACTGAACGCAGAGGAATTCGCTGCCATGATGACTGTCGTCCAAAGGATTATGGACACTGTAAACCAGAGGATGGCTGCACAAGATGAAGTCACTGCAAATCTATGACGTATATCTAGGGAATCAGCATCAACTGTGCACCCGATCCCTACTGCTCAGCCAAACCCAGATCTGCCCCCACTGGTAGAAAATCTACCAATCCCAGATCCTCAGGACATGTTTCCCCCAGCTCCATCTTATCGTTCTCTTGTTCAACCTTCTCCAGGGATTTTTCCTTTCGATATCAATGAAATTGATCTAGCCTTGGTCAAGATTGCCAGATTGGAGAAAGCATTGAAGAAATCCTAGGGCTTTAACTCCATTCCAGATATCGAAGATGGATACACAGAGGCTTCGGTCAGATTACCAGAGAAATTTAAGATGCCTCACTGTAGACACCACATTTTTGACAGTCCTCGAGACTTGGACATCATCGTTTGTGCACTCGATGATTGTGCTTGTTTGTGTTCGTTTTGAGCGCCCAAAGTCCTCAGCGGAACGCCTTGTCTTTGAGCCTCTAAACCTTATCTGTTTTGTGCATGTTTTTGGACCAAGAGCTTGTTGCCTCTAGTTTGGAAAAGGCAGTGACCTGTCAGCTAGCCATGGGATTGTCGGCCATGGATTGTGCCTGTCAGCTACCAGTGGTGGCCGACGGCCACCAGTGGTAGCCAACGGCCATTGGTCCCTTTTTCCAGATATTTGTTTGCCAACTGTTGCACACTAAGCTACATCTTCATACACGTGTATGGTAGAATGTATTCAAGCTCAAGACTTGATTTTCTATATATAGGAGGGTTCCTCCCCCATTTTAGAAGGTTAGACATTTTAGACCAAAAATCTCTCGCTCTCTAGAATTCTCTCTCCCTCTTGTTATTTTGTGCCTTAAAGTCTAGTTTCTCTACACTTTTGCACATCAACCCTTAATCAAACTTGGCCACCTTGGAGCTGAGGTCTCTTGGAGTCTTGTTTGTGCTCTAGAAGAAGGTTTAAGCTTGGATTGTTGCTTAATTTGTGCCTGAGCTTCAAGAGGTAGTTTACTTGATTAGTATACTTGCTTTGAATACTTGTTTTTCCATCCTTTTGTATTGTTTTTGGGCTGGTTTTCAACTATAAAAAAACTCTATTTTTGAGGCTTAAAATGATGGTTTGAGGCTATCTTGTGTTAAGGGGTAATCCACCCTTCTTGTTGCTTAATTGTTTAGACTTTTGCACCATTTTTCATCACATTCAAATCAAAAAATTTGGGCCTTTTGACCACTGAAATTCAGAGGTTTTTCAGTGAAAAAAACCTTCTTTTGAAGTCCAAAATTGGAGGGATTAGCCTCCCCTCCTTGTGTCTTGCTTGCATGCTAGTTAGCCTCACATGTTAGCATGTTTTTCTAGCCTAACTTAGCTTTAGTCCAGCATGTTTTTGCCTCTGTTTTGACCTGCTTTAGCTCTATTTTGGGCTGTTTGGGTCATTTGAGCTTTGTTTTGTATAGTTGTGGTGTAATTTCCTTCACTAGCTTAGTGTTTCTAGGATTTGAGCATCATTTATGTGTCTTGGTTGCATGTTTTAATGCTTTTTCATGCCTAATTCTAGCACTTAACATCTCTGCAACCTCTCTCTTTGCTTCACTTTTTCATTTGTTTGAGGGTTGTTTCAACCTTAGGGTTGTTCAAGCTTGAGGTTGAGGCTCATGCTTAATGGTTTAATCCTCTTTTGAGGGTTCATTACCAACGGTATGAAGCTTTCCTCATGCTTTGAACTACTCCTTGGTTGACACTTCTTTCGCTTTAGAAGACACTCACCAATGGACTTAATCGATTAAAGAATGAATCGGTAATGTAAAATGAGTAAACAAAATGAACAAGTAAAAGAGGCAAGATAAGCATCTTTCGTGTTGCATTGCATGTGTTCGAATCGGACGTTAATTCGAACACAAGGAAAGTGGGACATTTCATACTCGAAAGTGATGAAATGTGCCACTTTCCTTGGTCACCATCACCCTTGATCATGCATGATAGGGTGGTGGCCTTTTTTGAGTCTTGTTTTGCACTCATTAAGCTTGTACAAGCTTGGTTCCTTAGCCATCATGCATGGACAATGCTTGGTTGATGGTTTGAGGGCCAAGGGTTACACTTCTTTGAACTTGTGTGATGATAAGGAGTGCAACAGTACAAACACTCCTTGAGAATACACTATTTTGCCTCTGTTTGCTCTCTATTGCAGCAAAATGAAGTTCAGGGCAGGGGTAGCTGACCGGCCACCAGTAGTAGCCGACCGGCCATCAATAAAGTAAGTTGTTCAATGTGTTCCTGAGGGGAGTAGAGGTGTTCTGGAAGTTGGTAGCTTCTTTGGTGTTCAAAAATGTGCAAACAAAGACATTCAATGGCAAGGCGGTGGCTTTTCGGGTAGAGAAACCGAGCATACATCCCTCGCTCTTCGAGGCCATTTAATTGCTTTGTTGTTTAGTATAATTAGTGGTAGCTAATTAATTAGTTTAATTGCTTTGTATTTAATTAGCTTAGTATTTAGATAATTACTTCGATTTTTAATATTTAATTAGTGTGCGAGCATTTCATTTCAATTGTTGTAATAGTTAACTTAGCTTAGCTTAGTGTAGCTTAGCTTATTCATTCAAGCCTCCTTCGTGAGGGTGTAATGTTGTAATAAGTGTGCGAGTGTATGTATGTCTTCCAACCCCACATCTTTCTCCCTTTTATTTAATCGCTTTTGATGGTCAGATTAGGGACATTTTCAATTAGCATAACTTATGCTCACATGCTTGCATACATTCATTTGTCATGCATGCACCAAGACTCGGCGCATCATTCAAACTGCGTTGCAAATTCAATATACTTACTTGAATACGTGTTTAATCATATGTTGTTCAAATCAATCCATATGCCATATTAGTTGCCAAGCTTATTAATCGCATTATTGCATATGTTGCATTAGGCATTTTGTATAGTTAGGATCATGCATCTTTCTAACTAGCTTTTTGTTTTGGCTTAGAGTACTTGGTGAGTTTTATGCTTTAGCATACTTGTACGAGTGTGATTGCCATATTGCCATGTTTCGCATGCTTACCATTATGTGCTTAAATGCTAAACTGCATGAATGCCTGTGGATGAAAGCTTTTTTTTTGAATTGGAATAATTCAACGAATGTGTAGACGTCCCCGAACGTCCCAGGAGAATCCTGTTTTGTTCATTGGGCTCACTACAGTTCGGACTCAATCTCACGGTTCTGAATCTAATCTCGTAAAGTGCAATGCAAGATCGATAAATCACCAAAGAGTCCAAATCCGGCAAATCGTTTTGAAAAACTAATTTTTAGAAAGAAGTGCCAAACATGGACTGCTTTGCCAGATACAGAGTCACCACCTAAATATTTTATTTTGGAGGAATTTAGGAAACCCTGACTCGTGCCTAAGGCCACGTGTCCGTCATCACCAAAGTTACCTCGGCTCGGGAACTTGGGTACGATTGGGGAAGGTCATTTCATGAACACCCTCGCTCGCCCGATCAAAGATCAGCCACTACTAAGCATGATATCTTGTTTTTGAAAACACATGTGCACTTAATCTGGTTATTAACCTAGAATTACTATGTGATGCGCACAGCATACAAGTATAGACTAGATTGCCTAAGTTGGAACAAAGCATCGCATATCCGTTTGTTTTGAAAATGGATTGAAGTTTGCTACTCGCAAGTAGGCTAAAACACGGGTTTCGACGAATTATTCCAATTCAAGCAATCCAACCTTCACCCACAGGCATTCAGGCAATTATATCACAGAAGCGGTTAGCCTCATGGTAAGCATGCTATCATGGCAGTCACTCACACACATGCAAGGATGCTAAAGCATAAACACTTACCGAGTACTCCGAGCCAAAGAAAGAAGCTAATTAGAAAACATGCATGAATCCTAACTATGCTGAGATGCCTAATGCAACGCATGCAAGAATGCAACTACAATAGGCTCGGCTATTCTAAGATGGCATATGAGATGCAACAATCGATACATGTATTCAACTTGGAATTGAAATACAATGCAGTTAGCATGATGCGCCGAGCCCGGTGCATGCAATACAGATGAATAAATGCAAGCATGCGAACATATAGATGCTAATTGAAACATGCCCTAAAACTAACCATCATAAGTTGGTAAATAAAAGGGAGAAAGACGTGGGGTTGGAAGACATGCATCACACACACGCACACTTATTACAAAGTTCGCCCTCTCGCGGAGGGTCTGAATAAATAATACAGAACCAACTAGCTAATCTAAGCTAATTAAACGAGTTATTACACAACCGAAATGAATAATGAATTACAGCTAAATATTACACAACATTAATTAATTAACAAATTAAACTAAGGAAGCAAATAAATTAGCATGCAAGCTACTTGAAATGGACTGCCTCAGCTCTATTCCGAATGATAAAGGATACATGCATGCTCGAGTCGCCTTGTTAGGAAATCCATCGCGATGTCTCAACTCGCCTTTGTTTGCAATTGATTTCAGAAAGTTGCACCAGGCTCCAGAGAGATGAAACTCCACCCAGGGAAGCTGTGGGAAGGCTGCCGACCAAGCTATAGGCAAGGGAGACCACCTGCCGACCACCCTTGGTGGTGAAGACCAGAAAAGGTGGTCGGTCTGCCAGAAAACCTGATCGGCCAACCAGTTCATTCTCCTGGTTTCTGCATTTTCTGCAACAAAGGCAAGAGAGAGAGAAGGCAAAGTATTTTCAACATATGTGTGCCCGACCATTCTCCCCATCATTGCATAAGCTCTAGGGAGTGCAGTCCTCGATCCTCGGGCCACCAATCACGTATCCCGGCGCATGATGGCCAAGGAGTCAAGAGTGTCGGCGACCGAGAATCGAGGCACGTTTCATCACTTTGAGTACGAAACGTCCCTCGTTTCCCGTGTTTGGACTAAACCCTACTCCAAACACAATGCCACAAACAAGGTATGGACAAATGCAACTCTAGCATGCGATCTAAATGCAATGCAACTAAATGATGCGAAGATGCACGGAATGACATGGAAGCATGCAAATGGCATACACAATGCTATGAACTAATCAATGGCATACTCAATGCATATGGATTATATGGCATGCATACACAATGCACTAACATACGCAATGTTATGAATGTGGCATACGCAATGCAATGATCAAACATGCGATAACATGGACTATAGGGCATACACAATGCAAGATGGACTTAAACCAAGATGGATGGGCTCGGCCACACCCAAATCAGTGGCCAATATGATGAAAATGAGGCAACAAGGTACATGCAAACATGTACAAATGCAAGGGACCAAACCTAAGGAACAAAATGCAACTCTACCAAAGCACGACAAGGATGAAATATGGCATACAATGACACATGTTCCAGCTCTGAAATGACATACAAGATGGTCCCGAATCATGCAAACAACTCACCCGATGCATGTTGAATGGCACAATTACCGAAACTAGTGAAGTGCATTACACTAGAGGTATGCAAACCGATACCCAAATGAAAAAACTAACCCCAAATAGTCCCTATGCAGACCCAAAACAATGGCAAAGTGGACTAAAATGATGGCTTGCAATGCACAAAAATGAAGCTCATGCAATAGCCCAAAAATGAGGCATACAAGCACAATTCTCAAACGCATTTAAAGAGTGGAGAACATGGGAATATGGCACAAGTATAAGCTCTGAAATAACATGTTCAATGATACCAAAACATGAAAACAACTCAAGTTAAGCATGCAAGAGGCTTCAAAACTCGAAGCTAGGCAAGGGTATTACACTACAAGCATGCATGGCAAGCATCATTCGACCATGGGACCTCAAAATAGAGCTAAGGAAACCTAAATCATGAATAAAATCAGTTTAGAACATGGCCAAAATATGCTAGAATCAATGGCCAAAACAACATGCAATGGAAGCTAATGAGCATGGTTTACACTACAAACATATGAAGCATTCAAAAGGCCACTAAACCAGCAAAAGTTAGAGACATGACAAGCCAAATAAAGCCCAAAACCCACTGAAACATGATCAATGCATGCAAGAATGATATGCTCCTTTGATAGGCTATAAGAGGAGTTATTCTACACATGCAAAAGACACACCCAAGGTGACAAAACCAACTCTGGACAGAGCCTAGGCAGGCCCTAAAAGTCACTAAAAAGGGCCTGAAACAAGGCTTGGAGATGTGCAAATGAAGGCTCCTTTGTAAGGCCAAAAATGCTAGTGAACAAGACAAGGAGGGAGAGTGTCACCCCTCTCTGATTTTGGCTCTCAAAAACACATGTTAACCACTAAAAATCCTCTGGATTTCAGTGGTTAAAAGGGCAAGCAAATGTCAACACAAAGGCCTTAGGGCATGGCTCAAAATAAGACAAAATGAAGCATGCAAGGGGGTAGATGACCCCCAACAACAAAATGACCTTAAACAAACATCAAAAGGACCTCAAAAAAAGACTTTTTTCAGTTGACAACAAATCTCAAATATGCATGCAAATAAGGCTAAGAGATGGATCAAAATAAAGCTTAAAAGAGAGAAAAAGTGTGTTACCCTTGAAGCTCATCAAGACAGCAACTTCTGGACCCAAAACCCAACTCCTTAACCTCTGAAAATGGCCTCCAAGCAATGGTGGAAGGGTTAGGCTATGAGGTGTGGTGCAAAGGGTTAAGAACAAGGCACTCTTTAGGGCCAAAATGTAGAGATATAGAGAGAGATAAGTCTCTTTTCCTTAGACTAATTTTAGAACTTGTGCCAAAGAAAAGGAGGGCCTCTCTTATAGAGATACAAGGCCAAAGCTTCCTCAAGAAGCTAAAAACCAAGGCTAAAGATCCTCCATACACGTGTATGGAGGATACAGTCTGTGCCTTCCAGTTGGCACAGCTGGCACACACTCACAGAGACAAGACTGGAAGAGGCAGGCCGACCAGTTCAGGTGGTCGGCCGACCACTTCCCCTGGTCAGCCGACCAGTTCAAAAGGTTCAACTCAAAAAAAGGTGGTCGGCAGCCCCATTTTATGGTCTCCACATTGAATGCAAGCTAGTGGTATGGTGGGAGACCAGTAAATATGGCTCAAAGACCAAGGAGACCAGCTTCTTGACAAGAAAATCGACTGGCGGGAGAAAAGGTGGTCTCCCACCCTTGTAACACCTCTCAAACAATGAAAACAAGGTCCATGCCAAAAATGAATCAAGACGGATGAAAAACGAGGGTTCAGGGGTCAAAACGCGTAGTCGGGTGCCCCGAAAACAGGCTGTTAAGCATCGAAAGTGGCGCGCGACCACAAAGGTGGTCTCTCAGGCCATAGTGTCCCTCTAGAGAGAGGAAGCAAGGTGTGTACAAAAAACTGTGCCAAACAAAGAAAGTTAAGCGATCCCGAACCGAGGCGCACGCCCGATGGCTCCGAAAACCGAAAACTGGTCTCCAAACGGGAAAAGTAGCCTACGACCACGAAAAGTAGCCTACGGCCACTGAGAGATGGTCTATGAGACCTCTCCCTCCCTTCGGGAAGAGAAAACAAGACCTGGTTCGCAAATCGAGGCAAAACACAAAAAGGGGTCCCGAGGTCCGGGGGTAAGGCTCTCAGTCGAAACTCCGAAACCTCAGAACGAGCACAACATGCACCATCACCGAGCGCTCAATCGATGACGTCTGAGTCTTAAGGTCGGTAAAAAATGGGGTGTCTATAGAATGCGTGTTTTAAGCCCACTTTTATTGTGGCACATCATGTTTTGAGCCCACTATGTTTTGTGGCAAACCCGCAACCTTTAAGCCCACTTGAGGGTGGCAAATTCAAACCATTTTTGCAAACAAACATGAGTTAAGTTGTTCCAAGTCTTAAAAACTAGTCTATACTTGCATGTGTGTGTCACATAATAAAGCTAGTGTAATAATTAGAACAAGAACACATAATGTTTATAAAAATGCATATCATGATTAGTAGAGGCCGATCTTTGATCGGGTAAGCAGGGGTGCTCATTTCAGGACCTTCCCCTCTCGTACCTAAGTTCCCGAGCTGAGGTAACTTTGGTGATGACGGACACGTGGCCATTTGGCACAAGTCAGGGTTTCCTAAATATTTCTAAAATAAAATATTTAGGTGGCGACTCTGTATCTGGCAAAGCAGGCCAATTTTGGCATTTTGATTCAAAATTAGTTTTCCAAAACGATTTGTTGGATTTGGACTCTTTTGGTGTTTATTAGTTTCACATTGCACTTGTGAGACTAGATTCAGAACCGCGGGAGTTCGAACTATGAGGCCTTCAATTCAAACCCTTTCCGAAAGGGGAGGGTGCGAAAAAGGCGAGTCCACACCCACATCGACAGATTCGATGGGAGTGGGGATCTAATTATGCATGTCCGGTTATTTTTGGATGTATTGAGGCCTATGGGTTTGTCTCGAGCACAGAAGCTCTCATTGTTTGGGAGAACCCTATCTGATGTAGCGACCATCTGGTACACTAAGTTGGAAGACTCTACAAAACGGAATTGAGAGAAGCTATCTGAGGCGTTTGTCAATCAGTACTCATATAACACCCAAATAGAGGTAACCATTAGTGAGCTAGAGGCTACTACCAAAAACCCCAAAGAATCATTCATTGATTTTGTCACCCGATAGAGAGCCAAGACAGCCTGAATGACAAATAGGCCTGCCGAGAGAGAACAAGTCCGACTAGTGGTCGAAAACCTTGAGCCAGACATGTTGCGGAGAATGATAGTGTCACCGTTGTCCACATTTGCTTTCTTACATGAGCTGGGGGACCAGATTGAGAGTGCATTCAAAAAGGGCATCATCCACAGAACAAGTGAACTCGCAAGACGGTCGTTCTCTCGGAATACCAATGCTAGCAGTAGCACTATTCCACGGCCTGCGAATGTCAGTACTGTTGTTTCGACGGCCAAAATGGCCGATCTCTTTGCCACTGCCACAACCTTACAACCTTTACAAAATACCGGTCCACGTCAAAATTGAAGAGTTTTTACTCCTCTCCATATGAGCCCAACCCAGGCTCTTAAGCTATTAATGCAAAAAGGGCATCTCAAGCCTCTCGATCCTCGTCCACTTCCAGACCCATTACCACCCAAACACGACCCTACCCAGTATTGTATCTTCCACCAACAACATGGCCATCCCACAGATATGTGCTACCATCTACGTTATGAGATCCAGGATCTCATTGACAACAAAGTCATCGCCCCACCTTCCAAACCAAACGTTACAACCAACTCACTTCCTGTACATAACCAAGTCCCCTCACCCAAAAATATTAACCACATCCATACACTACCACCCACTTTCAACCCTAGTACATACATTACCTCATCCCACTTACCAAAATCGGAGGTGGTCATTCTAGAAGGCACAGACATGTGCATGATGGATCTAACACCACAAACTCAACCCGAGCCCGTGGCAGTAGAAATGAAGAAAGAGAAGAATGTACTAAAGACTGGGTTATCTAATACCCGTGTCATAGAGAAGAGGGTCTCGCTCACAGAGGAGTACGATCCCAGTCTATACATTATTGCCATCGATCAGCCAAAGCCAGTGGCTATACTGTCAGATTTTCTCAGCATCAATGCTATAAGGGAAGACCAAATGGCATAGAATTAGAATGAGTGGCCCTAGCAAGGCCTGAATGACTTAGCAAACCTAGAGGAGGATCTGGCAGAGTTAAAAGAGGATATGGAGGATCTTTACTTTTTCGAGAAAGAAGATACAAGCTGTGTGTAGATGGGATAGTGGGACCTGAGTCAGCTAGAAATAAGCAATGGATAGTTGAGTGAGGAAGAATTCGATGTGGAGGAACAAACAAGAGAGACTGGGACAGAAGAGGAAGTCGTTGTTAAGGGCAAAGCTAAAGCTGAGCCTCCTACTAAAAAAGAACAGGCACTAGAATAATTTCAAAGGGAAAGGATAGAGGAGATCCAAGCTAAGATAGCTCTAGAACAAGGCAAAGGAAAAGGGAAAGAAGAACCTGAAACAACGGTGGATGATGCCCAGATAACCAGAAAATTCAAATGGGATTCCAATGACCGAAAAAGGATGTTGAGGAAACTCAAAAAGTACCAAGATGCTGAAACCCAAGTTATGGTAGAAGAAGAATGGTATGATGATGGGGCACGCGATGTTAATATGCTCCAGATGGAACCCGATACCAGTCCGGCCATAACTACAAGAGAGTGGTGGGAAGACAGCGACCTAAGTCATTCGTACACTGATGAAGGTTGGAAAGCTGATATCCTGAATGACACCTGGTATACCAATGAGATTAATCATACAACCCGAAGTGGTCGGTACTTTAAACTCGCAGCAGTAGACCAGCCAAAGACCTTTAACAAGGAGGTTGAGAGATTACAAGAGAAAGATGTTAAAGAAAACATGGTCCTAAAATAGCTCAAGAAGATTCAGGCTGACATATCCATCTTAGGACTGATAATGGAGTCTCAGGAGCATAGGCAAGCCCTGCTCGAAGCAATGAACCGAACCAAACTGCCCATTGACACCACCGCTGACCAATTGGTGTTGTTGGTCACCCCTGGGGACGTTATACCAATAATATCCTTTACGGATAAAGAATTGCCTCCTGAAGGTGCCAACCACAACCATCCCTTGTATGTAACCTTGGAAAGTTAAAAAAAATGGATTCCGTTGATGTTAATAGATACCGGATCAGCGATCAATGTGTGCCCAATGAGAACTACCTATGACATCGGTTTGAGGCCGATTGACTTTACACCCACGACCCAAGCTCTTACGATAATATAAGCCGAGATGTCATGGGAACGTTCAAGAGCTATATCCTAATCGGCCCGTCTGAACACGAGGTGGAATTCCATGTAATGGATGTACCGGCCATGTTTAATCTACTATTGGGAAGGCCCTGGCTACATCAGATGAAGGCTATATCATCAACAGTTTATCAGCTATTAAAGTATCCCTTCAAATATGGGATTGCCACTATGTACGATAACTCTGCGATCCATCCTCCCCAAGGAGCCACCGCACCATTATTAGAAATCATACATGAGAAAGAAGACGTGTTCCTTTCTAGCTGCTCTCTAGTAGAAGCCTGGTTGGTCCAAACCATCATGGCAGAGGGTGATGGAGACTATGTGAGTACGCAATCCATATACATGATGAACAAATAGGGGCATATGCCCGGGTCGGGACTAGGCTGAAGTGGCAGATAGGAAGATACTGTTGCTAAGGAGCTAAGTCATAATGCCCATGCTTTCGGGCTAGGATACTAACCTACCGCTGTAGATTGGCAAAAGAAAGGGCAGGAGCTGAAAGAAAGACTGAAAGCAAAGAGGACTGGGAAGCAGTATGAGTTAGTCCACAAACCAATACGGGAAACCTTGAACGGACGCTTTGTCCACCAAGGGGAGGACTTCCCCTTTTGCGGATTCCCAAAGCCCTAGTATGATTGGGAAACAAAAATAAGGTATCTGGGGTTCGAGATCTTTTTCGAACACCAGTTATGAGAAGAGGAGAATGAGCAGGTAGACCTATGCACTGGTACATATCAAGGCAAAACTACAAACCTAGACATCGAAGAGGAGGAGCTGTTGGGCAATGCACTGGCTAACCTACTGATGAGTTTTACTGCTGGAGCTGAGACTACCAACTTCGGGGATAGTTTTACTATCTCAATGATCGAGGATACCCCAGCAGAGGATTTCTCCAATCTTATCGTGGATGCATTTGAGGCCCCATGCCTGGTCTAGAAGTTTAAGCAAGGCGTCATCAACAGTTCTGGATCGGATAGTGAGTCCGGATCTAATTCCACTGAGTCTGTGGAGTCAAAGTCAAATTCGAGTTCTTCTGAGTCAGGTACTTCTGGGAGTGGTAACCCAGATACCAAACTCCTATCCAGGTCGTCTTTTAGCTTTTCTTTTGAGTCCACTGTAACCAAAGATCCAGACTTTTTGAATGGGAATGCTGTGAATGTTGCCTACTTCTTTGTGCCTTTGGTTTGTTGTACTGATCTTAAATTTCAAAATTTTGACATAAATGAAAAGGAAGAAATTCCTCGGTTTTTGAAAAATTTGGTTGATCATGAGGAGGAGAGGCGTGTTAAGCCCTATACAGATGAAATCGTATCAATTAACGTGGGTACTAAAGAAGATCCCCGCTTAGTCCAGATCGGGTCCACGCTGTCTTCGAAGGAATGCGAGCGTTTAATCACTCTATTAAAAAATTTTAAAGATGTTTTCGCGTGGTCCTACGAAGACATGCCTGGAATCGATCCTGAGATTGTACAGCACTAGATCCCTTTTGACCCTGAGGCCCGGCCAGTTAAGCAAAAGGTGCATAGAGTTTGCCCAGATTGGGCTTTAAAGATTAAGGAAGAAGTTACCAAACAAATTGAGCCAGGGTTCTTGCTTGTATCTGAGTATCTGACGTGGTTGGCCAATATCGTTCCAATCCCAAAGAAAGATGGCAGAATCAAAGTCTGTGTCGACTTCAAGGATCTGAATAAGGCTAGTCCAAAGGATGATTTTTTGCTACCGCATATTGATGAGTTGGTAGACTTCACCGCGGGCCATGTATTGCTCTCATTCATGGATGGATTTTTCAAGTATAACCAGATCTTGATAGCACCTGAGGATAGGAAGAAGACAGCTTTCACTACTCCGTGGGGCACCTATTTCTACCGACTCATGCCATTGGGGTTAAAGAATGCTAGGACAACTTATCAAAGGGCTGCAACTACCATTTTGCACGACATGATCCACAAAAAGGTTGAGGTGTACGTAGATGATATGATTGTCAAGTCTAAAGATCGAGAGGGCCACTACACCGCCTTGGAAAAATTCTTTCAGCAGATCAAAGAAGAATTGCCTCCTGAAGGTGCCAACCACAACCATCCCTTGTATGTAACCTTGGAAAGTCGAAAAAAATGGATTCTGTTGATGTTAATAGATACTGGATCAGCGATCAGTGTGTGTCCAATGAGAACTACCTATGCCATCGGTTTGATAGCAGTTGACTTTACACCCACGACTCAGGCCGTCCAAGCTTATGACAATACGAGCCGGCCCAATGTTTGGTAAACAGAATGTTTTGTAGAAAACAAGCGGTAGTGGTTGAAGGTGAAACAGGACAAATTCCAATGAAGGCAGACAGAGTTGCTTCTGAAAACTGTCGCATGCATGCCATCCTTATGCTTTCTAATTCTATTAAATGTTGTAAATTAATGCTCTCATTATCATTGTAATTAAATATAATTAGCATTATTGTAATAATCATGAATTTTAGTGTTAATTAACTTAGATAGTTAGTTTTATTGTGTACCTTTATTGTAATAAATTAGGTAGCTAACTTATTTCTTATTATTAGTCTATAACTTAGCTAATTAGTTGTTTATTCATTCATTTGGATTTGTAATAGTTAGTTTAATTCAAACACTTGGACATTCATTCAGACTCTCTTGCATTAGGGAAAATATATAATAATGTTGTATGTCTTCCAATCCCATTTATTTCTTCCTTTTATTTATCTACTTATAATGGTAGCATCATATTTACTTAGCATTTTCCATGACTTGCATCCATTCGTCTTACATGCATAAGGGTTCAGCTCATCTAAGCTCAAAACAGAAAGCAAGACAGGCTAAAAGTGTGTGCAAAAATGGGGAACAAAGAGGGAAAAGTGTGTTACCCTTGTAGCCAAAAGGTGACAGCAGCTCTTT
>NW_021025474.1:436382-463853 GCF_004153795.1 Camellia sinensis | reverse complement strand
TATTTTTGGGGGAATTTAGGAAACCCTGACTCGTGCCTAAGGCCACGTGTCCGTCATCACCAAAGTTGCCTCAGCTCGGGAACTTGGGTACGATTGGGGAAGGTCAGCTATGAGCACCCCTGCTCGCCCGATCAAAGATCGGCCACTACTAAACATGATATTTTGTTTTGAAAACATTTGTGTTCTTATTCCAGTTAATTAGCTAGAATTTACTATGTGATGCGCACAACACACAAGTATAGACTAGATCGCCTAATTTGGAACAAAGCATCGCATATCCGTTTGTTTGGAAAATGATTTGAAGTTTGCTACTCATAAGTAGGCTAAAACACGGATTTCAATGAATTGTTCTAATTCAAGTAATCCAACCTTCACCCACAAGCATTCAGGCAATTATATCATATAAGCACATAGCCTCATGGTAAGCATACTGTCATGTTAACACTTACACACATGTAAGATGCTAAAGCATAAATACTCACAGTGTACTCCGAGCCAAAACAATGAACATGTTAGTAATCAAATGTATGATCCAAGTACATGTTAAGATGGCTAATGCATCGCAGGCAAAATGCTACTAGAATAGGCTCGGCTAATCTATAATGGCATATGAGATGCACAGATAACATATATTCAATTTGGAATTGAAATACTATGTAGTTAGTATGATGTACCGAGCCCGGTGCATGCAATACAAATGAATGAATGCACGCATGCATAGCATAAGGTATGCTAAATCAAATATGCCCTGATACTAACCATCAAAAGCAGGTAAGTAAAAGGGAGAAAGAAGTGGGGGTTGGAAGACATGCATCACACACACGCACGCTTATTACACAATTGTGCCCTCTCTCGGAGGGACAGAAAGAATAATACAAAATTAATTAACCTACAAGATAATTAAATATTTACAACACTTAACTAACTAACGAATCAATTAAGCTAAGAAAAGTAGTAAAGGGGCCTCGGGAAGAGGAATGAATGCACGCGTGCTCGATTCCGCCCTGTAGACGCGCCCGCGTGGGCTTCACTACAGTTCGGACTCGATCTGTGTCACGGTTCTTAATCTGAACCAAAGAGTCCAAATCCGGCAAATCGTTTTGAGAAAACAGATTTTTGAAAGAAGTGCCAAACATGGACTGCTTTGCCAGATATAGAGTCGCCACCTAAATATTTTATTCTGGGAAAATTTAGGAAACCCTGACTCGTTTGCCTAAGGCCACGTGTCCGTCATCACCAAAGTTGCCTCGGCTCGGGAACTTGGGTACGATTGGGGAAGGTCACTTCGTGAGCACCCCCGCTCGCCCGATCAAAGATCGGCCTCTACTATCCATGATATCAAGTTTTGAAAACATTGTGTGTTCTTATTCCGGTTATTAGCCTAGATTTACTATGTGATGCGCACAGCATACAAGTATAGACTGGATCGCCTGAATTGGAACAAAACATTTCATGTTTGTTTTGAAAGTGGCTTGCTACTCGCAAGTAGGCTAAAATGCAGGTTTTGCCACCCTCAAGTGGGCTTTTAGAAAAGGTGGTTTTGCCACTATCTAGTGGGCTTCAAAATTCAAAGCTTTAATGCGTTTTTTCCAATTTAGGTAATTTAACCTCCATCCACAGGCACCCAAGCAGTTATATCACATAAGCAGCTAGCCTCATGGTAATCATGCTGTTTTGGCAACACTCACACGCATGCAAGGATGCTAAAGCAAAAGGAACTTACTGAGTACTCCAAGCCAAGACAGGAACTAGTTAGTAATCACATGCATGATCCTAGTTCATGTTAAGATGGCTAATGCAACACATGCAAGATGCAACTAAGATAGGCTCGGCTAATCTACAATGACATGTGAAATGCTACAACTAACACGTATTCAATTTGGAATTGAAATACAAATGCAGTTAGAATGATGCGCCGAGCCTGGTGCATGCAAGGCAAATGTATGAATGCACGCATGCATAGCATAAGGTATGCTAATTGAAACATGCCCTAATCTAACCATCATAAGCTGGTAAATAAAAGGGAGAAAGACGTGGGGTTGGAAGACATACACACACTCACGCACACTTATTACACAATTGCCCTCACTCGGAGGGTCCAAATAAATATTATAGTCCGAATAATAAACACATTAATTATTACAGAATTTCTAATTAATTAACAGAATGAATGCAAAAGGAAGAAAGGTCGGCACAGCCCCCGCCTCGGGATGCGCGAATGATGCATGCTCGAACCCGTCTCGCCTGGAAAGTTTGTACCATACCACTGCCGCCTCGGTTTACACTGCCCTACTTCTCTGAAAATTGCCAAAATTCTGGGACAGGTCCCCTGAACACTATGGAGCACCATCGGCTGAAGAAAATGTCCACCGGCCATTGAAAATATCCATCGGCTGTTGATGAAGCTATCGGCCCGGGAAGGATTGCCGATCGGCACTGAACGCTGCCAGTCGGCAGAAAGTTCCTGCGGAATCTGGTTTTTGACAGCAACAAGAACAGACAGTGTATGGCATGGAATTTCAAGCAAGTGTATGCATGGCCACTCTCCCAATCATGTAATGGACTCAAGGGAGTATGCCCCTCGACCCTCGGCCGGCCATTGAAAATATCCATCGGCTGTTGATGAAGCTATCGGCCCGGGAAGGATTGACGATCGGCACTGAACGCTGCCGGTCGGCAGAAAGTTCCTGTAGAATCTGGTTTTTGACAGCAACAAGAACAGACAGTGTATGGCATGGAATTTCAAGCAAGTGTATGCATGGCCGCTCTCCCAATCATGTAATGGACTCAAGGGATGCGATACTTGATTCTCGGACCACCAATCGCGCACTTCAATGCGTGATGGCCCAAAAAACAAAAGTGTGCAATTTCAATGTGGAGTGAAATGCACATAAACAAACAATGGACTCAACCTCTATCATACTCAATTCAAGAGGCAAAGTATGCATGCCAATGTAATGCAACCTAGGCATGTGAGCTAAGTATGCAACATGATCATGCAAACAACAAAACCATGTGCAATGGGCCATGAACTAAACAAGCAAGAATGCAAGGCACATAACATCAATGTTAATGACACACATGCAACAGCATGAAAGGCATAACATATGTAAATATGCAAAGCAACTCAACACAAGAAGCATGCCAAATGCAATGGCACTTAAACATACAACATGTTAATTGACTAAGTACCTAAACATACAAACATGTATAGTATGCAACAACATTCCAAAGGGATGGTCTTAAACTAATTTGGATAGCTCTCTACTATAACATGGCAATGCAATGTGTAATGTAGGTTAGGCACACAACCTAAACATGTAAACAAATATGGCATGCAACAACATGCGATGATGGACTTAAACTAACATGGATAGCTCTCAAGAATGCCAAAATCAGTGGCCATAATGATGCAAGTGAGGCAACAAAATACATGGAATGCATGCACAATGCATTAACCAAGCTTAAGGCACAAAAATGCAACTCTACCAAAGCATGGCAAGGAGGGAATATGGCATACAATGGTGCATGTTCCAGATCTGAAATTGCATGCCAAATGACTCCAAAATGACTCGAAAGCATGCAAACACTCATGTAATGCACTGTTAAGGACTCAAGCACTAAAGCTAGTGAAATGTAATACACTATAAACATGCAAAGCGATGCTCGAATAATGAAATCAGCCCCAAATAGTCCCTATGCAGCCCAAAATAATGCTAAAACATGTATGAAATGTAGCCAAAATAAGCTAGCATGCTTGGCCAAAACAAACATGCAACATAGGCTAGTAAGCATGGTTTACACTACATCTATATGAAGCATGTGAGGGCTCATCAAACCAGCTAACAACAGTAACATGGTATGCAAATAAGCCCCAAAAACCCATGGAAACAAGGTCCATGCATGGAAAAAAGATGTGTTCCTTTGAAAGGCCAAAAATACAAGTAATCAAGACAATAAGGAGAGGGGATGGCCCTCTCCTTCTTAGGACCTCAAACCACCATCCTCACCACTGAAATCCCTCAAGATTTCAGTGGTGAGGAGGCCCAAACAAGGTGGTCCCGGAGCTCACCAATATCACACAAAAATGGGGCCAAACAAGGCCTAAGAGGGGGTAAACGACCCCAAACACAAAAGTGGTCTGAATGAAGTATCTTAAACACAAATAAACAGAACTTTTTTATGTTATACAGAAATCCCAAATCCGCAAGCAAGATAGGCTAAAAGGGTGTGCAAAAACGGGAAATAAAGAGGGTAAGAAGTTACCTTTGAAGACCAGTAAGAACCAGCAGCCTTTAGGTCTCAAAAACCAGTCCTCAACCTCTGAAAACAAGCTCCAAGAACGTCCAAGTGATGATGGAAGTGTTAGGCTAGGGGTTGGTGTGCAAAGGAGCCAAGAACCAAGCTATTTGGAGCTAAAATGGAGGAGATATGGAGAGAGATATATGGAGGGATGTATATATGAATCCCAGCTGGTTTTTCTAACCTGGTATAAGGAAGAGGAGAGTTTCCTTTATAGAGCCAAGAGACTAAAGCTTCTCTTAGAAGCTTCAAACCAAGAGCAAAGATCCTCCATACACGTGTATGGGGGATCCAGTCTGTGCCCTCCAGCTGGCACAGCTGGCATCCACTCAATCTGTAGAATGCTCTGGAAGGTTGTCGGCCAGCAAAAATGGTCGGTCGGCTAAAATAAATGGCCGGTCGGCACAATAAATTGCCGGTCGGATAAATAGATTGCCGACAAATGCTACCAAGGTCAAAAAAAGGCCGGTGGATGTCTAGATTAAAGCCCCGGAAGTTATCTTTCCAATGGCGCAAACCTTGCATTAAAATTCCTCCTGTGCAAAAAGTTATGCCCTTTTTGGTGAAGCCGCGCAGATTCGATCCAACCGGGATGACGCCCAACTTCAACTAATCAGATCTCCCCCACCCGGACTTGGCTTTAAGAGATTCTTGAGTGAAAAATGAAGCCCCGAAAGTGAACTTTCCGATGGTGGTGGCCCCATAGCCAAAATCCAAGTATGCAGATTAATAAGCCCGATTCAGCGAGGACTGCTCGACTCCCTTCTACCCAGATTCGTGCCTGTCTTCTCCTCCAACTTGCTTTCTTCTCTCTTCCCCTCCTTTCTTCAACTTCAAACCCCTAAGCAAGGTGTTTTGAAAGATTTTTCAAAGATTTCACCTCTCTTTCATTCATTTCCACTTTGTCCCTGCTCGGTTTATCGAAAAGTGCAACGTTTGACAAAATGCGAGCCTCGGAACATCGCAGAAACTTTATTTCAAAAAAGTTTTGAAAGAGAGGGTTTTAAGGTCTAAAAACCATCCAAAATAGTTTTGATCCAAAAGGGGCGTGAAGTTGGCATTTGGCTCTCTCCTTGCCGAAGAGATTGAACCTCTGCCCTGCACATCTTTTACCACCAAGTAAACCATCAGTAACGCCCAAGTCTTATGGGCTGTCAAAAATGGGGTGTCTACAGTTGCCCCTCTTTGATAGAACTCGGAAGTCATAACAACGACGGGAGTGAATGTCAAAGCCCAGAGACGACCCATTTTTGACAAGGCCAAAGACTTGGACAAACATGCAAGGCAAACAAGATATGCGCCCGAAGGCAGGGGCAAAATGCAAGACAATGCACAAAGCCGAACAAAACTTATGATCATGCAAAGAAAGCTGCAATGAAGCATAACATGCGACAGTTTTAAGCTAGCATACACCAAACTACACTACAATGCAGAAAGGATGTAAGAGAATTATGTAATTCTCGATACGTCTTACTCGGAGAATACAATACCTGCGCGGTTCGTCTGGTTGCACCAGTTTTAAATGAACCGTACATACAATATCGTGCTTGAAAGAAAGAAAGCTTAACAGGTACAGATATTGTTAGCAGTATGCATAACATGCAATTGAAAGTGCGTGACAACGCAAATTGAGTGGGACGCATAACAATGCTGTGAAGGCACAAACATATGTAAGTAACGAACACGTGACAACATGCACAATGTGTATGAAGAAATTTGAACACATGTAAGTAAAGCATGTGGTCTACGCGAGCAATGTCTATTGAAACTTGAAATTGAACACATGCAAGTAAAGCATGCGGTCTACGCAAGCAATGTGTATAGAAACTTGAAATTGAAAACATGTAAGTAAAGCATGCGGTCTACCCAAGCAATGTGTATAGAAACTTGAAACATGGTAAGGACCAGTTATTCATGATGTTGAAATGCCAAGCACTGTAACATGGTATAATTGAAGTGATTCGTGGAATTCACAAGATACGAAAAGGATACGGGAAGGGACGCTCCTTGCGCGTACTGAGCATCGCTCATAGAAGACACGGCTTGAGGTCAACTCGAAGGCCTACTAATGTTCCAAAAGTGTATTTTCTTGCGCTGTCTCGAGTAATGAAGGCGCCAAACCACATAGCTGACCCGAACAAGGGCGCGGGAGGCAAGTTGACCACAAGGGGAGGTTACCAGTATCAATTTCGATACTTTGCTGCCCTGCTCTTCTTTGTGCTTTACTTTCCTTTTTGCTAGTAGTTTGAACACATTGCACTGCCTTAAGCAGGTTTTACCTTTTCAAAAATGTGTATTTTGCAAAACACATGAGGGAAATGAAACAACCATTTTAATCAAAATGATGTTACATTTGTGCTTCCTATGCATCGCATCGCATGGTATCACATAACAATGTGAATGAAATTGAACTAGGTTTGAAAATTGAGCATTCGCATCGTAATAATCTGGTAGTGAACTGACTCACAACTCGAAAAGCAAAGCAAGGAAACTTAATAAGCTAGCCACATGCAAGTACAGCTCGACAAGCAACGAGGACTTGAAAAGAGTGAAATACAACTTGATAAGCAAATTTACAACAACTCGATAAGCAAATGGGCGTGACGTCGCAAAATCCATCATCGGAGGGCCTTGGAAGTGGTGGCATTCCCCAAATTCTCAGCATAAACAGTTCATAGAACAAGGAGGAAGACCACCGGCCAGGGGTGGAGACCATCGGCCATGATAACTTGTCACCAGCCAAAAGTGGTGGTCGGTCGGCACTATATTTGGCCGGCCGGCCGTGGATGAAAGAATCACCAGAATGTTAACACCTGTCCTCCACTCAATCTTATCCTCTACAAAAGGCCTCAGCTTCGTAGTTCTACTCAATTCAACACTGATTTGCTCGAAATAGAGGGATTTCTTGCCCAGAATCTCTCGTCCTGGATTAACAACTTGGATGGCTCGGAAAAGCTGAATTTCCGGGGTGTCGGCATAAATGCACTATTCACTCTGAGTCGCTCTCCACTGCACTTTTCGTTTCTTCATGTCATAGCAAGGTTTTGGAACCCGGTGACTCATGTCTTTAGCTTTAGCGGGCAAGAGGTATGCCCTACCTTCGAAGATTTTCAAGCTTTAATGGAATCCGAGCGTGACGAGGAGATCTTACCCCAGCTTAACTTTGGTCATGTTTAGAGCTTAGGGCGACTGTGTGGACTCACTATGTATGACGTTCGATCTCTGATTTGTAACAGAATGCTAGATATTCCGAGTTTGATTCATCGGTTTTTGGATACTGGTGACCGCGGCGACCATCATTGGCAAGGCTTCCGGCGACATGCCCTCTGTTTGTGCATGCTATCTCATTTTCTGTTTTCCTCAGGCTCCGGGGGATCTAGCGTCCAATTGATCGAGGTTGCCCTAGGCTTAAAGGAGGGCAAGAGCTGCATTGCCATGACTCTGGCAGAGACGTTGATGGGCTTAGACACCTTTTATCATCGAGAGACGACCAGATTTGCGGGGAGTCCACTACTGCTGCAGGTCATGTTTCCCACCCAATCTTACATATGTATTGCTCACATCACTCGACCCTCAAGCTCATTTTCTCGCCAAACCCTTTTCTCACTTTTCTCTCATCGTACATCTCTCTATTCTTTAATCTCTCATTTTTCATCCCTTCCCAGGTGTGGTTGATGGATAAGTTGCAGGTTGTGGACTCTTGCCCAGCATACTCAGCTCGCGGTTACTTCTTCAGGCAACGTCTGGTCAACACCCTTGACGAGGGATGGTGGTTTGATTGGATGTGTAGCCTGTCCGCAGACCGCATTGCTTGGCGGTGCCCTTGGCTCAATCTGCCGGCAATGGGCTACAGCATGTCCCGACAGATTGGGATTCAGTTGATTGGCTTGACCCATTGCGTATTCTATTTCCCGTTCTGGTTCCTGTGCCAGTTCGGCCACAACCAGATTTGCCCCGCAGAGGGGATAGAATACCCAGCTGCCTTTCCGTTTTGAGGTGCGCAACTTGCTCGGCAGGCCACAGCGTGGAGGACTAGGGAACTCCTGGCCCCTGCTCCTACTTTCAGTTATACTTTGTCTAATGAGTGTATAGATTGGCTTAATGAGGAGGCACAGATTGGGCCCAGCTTGGCACCGAGGGTTTCGACCAGCTCTGGGAGGGGGCGTAGGAACACCTGACTTGGCTGTGCCCCGGATTTATTGCTTTATTAGTACTTTCAAGTTTTCCTTATGAATGTAATAAATAGCAACTTTAATTTATATGCAAGAGCAGAAGGACTTTGTATTGAAATCAATGAAATTTGAAGGTTATGGTACTGAAAATTTTCCGTTTTGGTCTAGAGATGGTCTTAGTTGTAAAAAGATTAATTTGAACAAAGTCAACTTTTATCAAAACTTTTCAAAACTATTTTCGATATGGATCAGAACTGGACACGCCTGAAATCTGTCACTGAGATGCACAACCCCGGATCCCTGCAACTGGAAAGTTGCCCCTAGTCTGAATAGCACTGCAGCACTGCATGGCAACGGAAAGTTGCCCCCAGTCTGAAAAACACTGTACCGGAGATCATAACCGGACTCTTGAATGTTGAATAGACAAAGATGACTGAGATGATCAAATGGACAAAGCTGATCGGGGAAAAGTTTATGGCTGAACTTCAGGATGAAGCTACCTACATATCTCAAAGATGGGAATCAAGCCTTACGTAGTTCAGGCTTAGGTTCACTCGAGTATTTTCACTCTCCTTTTACGCTCTAATTTTTGCCAAGGCCGCCCTTTGCGGGTTTTCAACCTTGCGAGCTCTATTTTTATATTTTCCAATTTTCTATGCTCTAACTTTTGCCTAGGTCGCCCTTTCGGGTTTTCGGCCTAGCGAGCCTCTCAGGGATAATATTTCTTCAACTTGTCCATGTTGATCGGTTGGGAGAACTCTAGGCCATCTATATCCATCAGAACCACAGCTCCACCTGACCAGATAGCTTTGATGATGTAGGGACCAGTCCAATTGGGTCTGAACTTGTCCCTTGGGTCGTGGATGGGAGCTCGGTTGTCCTTGAGCACCAAATCTCCTTCCTTTAGATTCCTGGACTTGACTTTCTTGTTGAAAGCCCGGCAATTCTGCGCTGATAACCTTGAACATGGTACAGTGCTTTCAGCCTTCTCTCATCAAAGAGCATGAGTTCCTTAAACCTGCTCTACTGCCAATCTGCTTCGACTATTTGACACTCAGCCAATACTCGCAACGACGAAACCTCAACTTCGATAGGTAGAACGGCCTCCATCCCATAAACCAATGAATACGGAGTCGCTCCGGTAGAAGTTCTAATTGAAGTCCTGTAGCCCCACAGAGCAAGCGGCAGCTTATCTGGCCAATCCCGGTAGGTTTCCACCATCTTCTGTAGTATGTGTTTGATATTCTTATTGGCGGCCTCGACCGCTCCGTTGGTCTGCGGCCGGTATGGAAACGACTTATGGAAAGCCACGTTGTATTTCTCCAACAAGTCAATCACTTCCTTCTTAAAGTGGGAACCGTTATCTAAAATAATCTCATTTGGGACCCCGTAGCGGCAGATGATGTTGTCTCTGATAAATTTTGCAACGTGCGACGCCTTCAACACCGCATATGATTGGGCCTCGACCCACTTCGTGAAATAATCTATCGCGACCAGGATGAACTCATGCCCATTCAATCCCTTCGAAGTGACAACCTCGATCACGTCGATTCCCCAAACTGAAAATGGCCATGGCGAAGTCATATTGTACAGCTTCGACGGCAGAATGTTCATGCGATTCGCATGGATCTGGCATTTGTGGCATCGCTGAACAAAGCCGATACAATCCTCCTCCATGGTGGACCAGTAGTAACCCTGTCTGAGGATCTTCCGCGCTAGCATTACCCCATTCATATGTGCTCCACATTCTCCTCCATGGATGGCCTCCATCAGGCGTTTTGATTCTTCAGCTTCAACGCATAGCTTATGCATTCCCAGATGACCTCTCTTGTACAATTTACCTCCGCAGATGATGAACTGAACGGCCATTCTTCTGATTGTCCTTTTATCCTTGGCATTTACCCCTGGCGGGTATGCTTCCTTCTCCAAGAAATTCCAAATGTCGTAATACTAGGGGTTTTCGTCTTGAACCTCATCTATGGCGGCGATCGACTCGTATGCTGGCACGAATTTCTAGTCAATGATGACTGGACGCATCCGGACTCCGGACGGGATGTCTATCATAGAAGATAGAATTGCTAATGAATCTGCGAACCTGTTGTTCTCTCTTAGTAGGTGAGTGAAGTTTAGCTTCTCAAACCGAGGAATTAATAGGTCCAAGGTCTGGTGGTACATTATCATCTTTTTCTCTTTGACTTTCCAATCCCCCTTTGCTTGGGATACAACAAGGTTCGAGTCCCCGATGACGTCTAACCGTTTTGCCCCTAGTTCCAGGGCTGCTTCTAAACCAGCAATGCATGCCTCATATTCTGCTTCGTTGTTCGAGACTTTGAATCAGAGTTTGAATGCTAGAGGCATTAGGATTGCATGCTAGAGTTGCATTTGTGCATGCCATGTTTGTTGCATTGTGTTTGGGATAGGAGTTAGCCCGAACACAGGAAATGAGGGACGTCTCATACTCAAAGTGACGAAACGTGCCTCGATTCTCGGTCGCCGACATTCTTGACTACCCATGATGGAGTTGTTGGCTTTAGGTGCTTGTGTGTGCATTCATTTCACATTGAGTCGTGCAGTCTGGCTCCTCGGCCATCATGCATCGAAATACGTGATTGGTGGCCCAAAGGTCAAGGACTACACTCCCTTGAGCTTATACAATGATGGGAAAAGTGGTCGTGTACACATGTGTTACAAATACTTTGCCGTGCATCTCTCTTTCCCGTTGCTGCAGAAAACCAGAAACCAGGAGAGGAAACTGGTCGGCCGACCAGATTTACTGGCAGGCCGACCACTTTTTTTGGTTTCCACCACAAAAGGTGGTCGATAGTTGGTCTCCCATGCCTATAAGCTAGTCGGCAGCCTTCCCACAGTTTCCTGGGGTGGAGTTTCATCTCTCTGGAGCTTGGTGCAAGTTTTTGAGATCAATTGCAAAAAGAGGCAAATCGGGGCGTCGCGAGGGATTTTCGAACAAGGTGACTCGAGCATGCATGCATCCTTTGTCATTCAAAGTAGAGCTGAGGCAACCTACATCATTTAGTTTACATGTTTGTTTAAATCACTTACTTAGTTAATTTGTTGATTAATTAGAGTTGTATAATAATTAGCTGTAGCTTGTTATTCATTTTTGTTGTGTAATAACTAGTTTAATTAGATTAGCTAGTTGGTTCTGTATTATTCATTCGGACGCTCCTCCGAGAGGGCAATGTTGCAAATAAGTGTGCATGTGTGTGATGCTTGTCTTCTAACCCCCATTTCTTTCTCCCTTTTATTTACCAGCTTACGATGGTTAGTTTTAGAGCATGTTTCAATTAGCATCCTTATGCTTGCATGTTTGCATCCATTCATCTATCTTGCATGCACCGGGCTCGGCACATTATACTAACTGCATTATATTTCAATTCCTGTTTGAATACATGTATCAAATTGCATTTCACATGACATTTTAGAATAGCCGAGCCTATCTTAGTTGCATTTTGTATGTGTTGCATTAGGCATTCTTGACATAGTTAGGATCATGCATTGATTTCTAACATAGCTTTTATTTTGACTCGGAGTACTCGGTAAGTGTTTATGTTTTAGCATCCTTGCATGTGTGTGAGTGACTGCCATGATAGCATACTTACCATGAGGCTAACTGCTTATGTGATATAATTGCCTGAATGCTTGTGAGCGAAGGTTAGATTGCTTGAATTGAAATAATTCATCGAAATCTGTGTTTTAGCCTACTTGCAGGTAGCAAAGTTCAAACCATTTTTCAAACACACGGATATGCAATGCTTTGTTCCAAATTAGGCGGTCTAGTCTATACTTGTTATGCTGTGCGCATCACAGAGTAATTCTAGGTTAATAACCGGAATAAGAGCACATGTATTTTCAAAAACAAGATATCATGTTAGTAAAGGCCGATCTTTGATCAGGCGAGCGGGGGTGCTCATTGCATGACCTTCCCCTCTCGTACCCAAGTTCCCGAACCGAGACAACTTTGGTGATGACGGACATGTGGCCTTAGGCACGAGTCAGGGTTTCCTAAATTTTCCCAAAATAAAATATTAGGTGGCGACTCTGTATCTGGCAAAGCAGTCCATGTTTGGCACTTCTTTCTAAAAATTAATTTTCCAAAACGATTTGCCGGATTTGGACTCTTTGGTGATTTATCAATCTCGCATTGCACTTTGCAAGATCAGATTAAGAACCGTGACATTGAGTCCGAACTGTAGTGAGCCCATTGAACAGAACGGGATTTTCCCGGGACGTTCGAGTGCTTCTACACATAACTTCTTCATTTGGTAAATCAGTTACTAGTGGTGAGTCATCAGGTATAGGATGTGCTGCCAAAAAATCTGCTAGATCCTGCCCCTTTACAGCTCTTTGGGGAACATATTCAATTGCGAATTGTTGGAGAATTACAGCCCACTTTGCAATTTTCCCTGAAAGTATGGGCCGTGAAAGTATATATTTCAAGGGGTCTACTTTTGCTGTCAACTTGACTTCGTGTTTCAAGGCATAGTGCTTTAGTTTTTGCAAGGCGAACACCAAGGCAAGACATGTCTTTTCGATGGGAGAGTAATTGACTTCTACCCCAACCAAAGTACGACTCAAGTAATACAAGACATTTTCTTTCCCATGCTCATTGTATTGTGCCAACAGTCCCCTAACAAACCATCCAAGGCTGTTATGTACAACAAGAGTGATTTCCCTTTTATTGGGCTTATGAGTACTGGAGGTTTCAAAAGATACTCCTTAATACAATTAAAAGCATTTTGGCATTGTTGATCCCATTCAAATGGAACACCCTTTTTCATCAATCTTGAGAATGGCAAACATCGACCAGCCAAGTTAGAAATAAATCTTCTGATATAGGCCAATCTCTCTTGTAGCCCCTTCAATTCCCTTAAATTTTGTGAATGAGGCATTTCCGCAATGGCTTTAATCTTGGTAGGGTCAATTTCAATCCCTTTGTTTCGAACCACAAGCCCTAGAAATTTTCCTGAGGAAACTCCAAATACACATTTTAGTGGGTTCATCTTGAATTTATACCTCCTTAAACGTTCGAAGATTCTTCTCAAATCTTCCACATGGTTTTCCTTTTCCTTGGTCTTGACGACAAGATCATCAACATAGCATTCAATGGTGTCATGGAGCATATCACCAAAATTACAGTCATCACCCTTTGATACGTGGCCCCAACATTTTTCAGGCCAAAAGACATTACCTTATAGTAAAAGCCTCCTCTCGGAGTCCTGAATGCAGTCATTTCCTCATCTTCTGGTGCCATTCGGATTTGATTGTATCATGAGTATCCATCCATAAAGGACAAGGTTACATACCCAGTAGTTGCATCTACAAGAAGTTCAATGATAGGCAAAGGAAAGTCATCGTTAGGACAAGCCTCATTGAGATCACGGAAATCAATGCAAATCCTGATTTGACCATTCTTTTTCTTGATCGGCACTATGTTTGCTAGCCAGGTTGGATATTTGACTTCCTTGATGAATCTTGCATTGATAAACTTGTCGACTTCAGCTTCAATCTGGGGTGTAAGCTCTGGTCGAGTTCGCCTCTGAGACTATTTAACTAGGCATTTCTCAGGGTGAATTGCAAGCTTATGGACTGCAATGTCTGGATTAACACCAGGCATCTCACTGTAGTTCCATGCGAATATGTCGCAATACTCCCTTAAGAAGGAAATATATTGTTGAGCTTCTTCTTCCTTTAAATTTGCACTAACGAAGGTTGGTTTGTTTTCTCCTTCATCACCCAAATTTACCTCCCGAAGGTCATCCACAGTGGCTTGGCCTCTTGCTTCAAATTCTGTTGGTGCAAGTTGAGCTGCATCTTGGTCAACATCTTCCAACACATCTTGAGTGATAGTCATGTTTATTGGAAATTTTTCCTCATCACCCCGATAGCCTAACCCTTCTGTCTTAGCGGTGATAATACCGCCTTGCTGGATAGCCTGCCTCTGCGAAGGTGTTAATGCAAAGTCAAAGGGTGTCATTGTTTCTGGTATTTTTTCAGGATCTAAACCAACTTTTACCAACATCTGTGTAATTTCTACACTGAAGGTAGGCTTCTCAAAGCTCGAGATGTTTTCTTCTGGCACTTGTTCAATTTTCACTTTCTGTTCAACATCTCCAAGTGAGTGGAATATTATGGGTTTTAACCCTTTTCCTTTAGGAGGGACGACAATCTTATTATATTTCTCCACATAGGTGCATTCTGTCCTCCTTAATGGCAACGTGAACTCACTCTTGAGATCCAAAATTGGATTTATTAGGGCTAGAGCCTTTGCCCCCAGTTTTCTTTCGGACTTTGGCACATATCGAAAAGTTCTTTTTGTTGAAACTGGAGTGGACTCTAAAGCATCTTTGTCATTCGGAGTATCTTCAAACTTCTTCACATCTTTTCCCTTTCTTTGTGAAGTCTTTGTATAGAAGTGAGCATCAGCATAGTAGGCCTCTACTTCTCCAAATGGATCATTATCAGCTACAATTGTCCCTTCTTTTTTGGGTGAAGGCAACGGGTACTTAATAGATTGGTGATAAGTTGACGGCACTGCATGATGATTATGTATCCATGGTCTCCCAAGCAAAGCATTGTAAGAGGTGTCTACATCAATGACCAAGAACTCAGTGCTTTCTTCAATATCCCCAAACTTGGTTCGCAATTCAATCTTCCCCATTAGGCGTTGTTTATTCTGATTAAATCCTTGAATGACCAAACGACTTGGGCGAAGTTGTGAAATTCGAACCCCTAATAAGTTTAAGGCCCTTCGAGGCAGGAGGTTTACTGCAGATCCTCCATCAACCAGAATTTGAGAAATTTTCACATCGTAGATAAGCCCAGTGATAAACAAAGGCTGATTATAGTCTGTCATATCAGCACACATGTCTTTGTCACCAAAGGTTACCATAGCCATGCATATAGTTGCCTTCTCTTGATTTCTACCCTTGATTTCTTTGTGGAAATCCTCTGGCTTGGATAGGGTATGCATTAAAGACTTTCAAAGCTCTGAAGACATTTTCAGTGCATCATATACGCTCAACAATGCTGGAATTTTCTTTAGATGAGCTAGTACATCATATTTCACTTGCTCTTCCTCCAGCAAAACCTGTGGAACTTCTGACGTTTGAGGGTCCTGAGGATTTCATAATTTCCTCCGGTAGGTCAAGTAAGTCTGGCATACTTCAGCAACTGCCTTTTCGTTGACCTCAACTTTTTTTATTCCCTCACTTATTTGGACCATGTTAACTGGTCCAGCTGCAGGGTGATCATCATCATCAGTCACTTCTCCATCTTCCTAGAGCTGCATTCTTCTTCAATTTCTTAGGTACTGGGGAGTCACGCCTATAAAAGCATTGAGATTCTTCAAAACCATTCTTCATGGCCTCCCAACTAGGCACCATGACTCCATCGAGGGAGCAATACCAGTCAAAGGCAATCCTCTCCAAAGAAAGGGGGAATTGTTTTAGGCAAAGTACTTGATTTTGAGCTGTTTCCCCACACTATTTCAAAAAACGCTCCATACCCTTCATATAGGACAGAATTTGGAAGTTCGTGTCCTTCAGGAAATGGTGTTTTCTCTACCCATAAAGGAAACAAATCTCTTGGGCGATAAGTGCCCATCTCTCGAAGATCAAGGGCAGTTTTAATCTTCTCCTCAATTGTGCCTTCTATGAAATCATATGTTTGAGAAGATGTACCTTCGTCATTCAAATGTTCTGACATCCTAATTTCTATTGGCCATGGTTTGTAAAATGTCCTATAGAATCGATCAGCCATGGTGTTCCAATCTGGGATTGAATTAGTTGGCAGGCTGAAGTACCAATCTGCTGCCCATCATTCCAAAGAAAGAACGAACTGTCGTAGAAGTAACACCTGGCTTTTTACTGTGTTTCCACATTGTGCAAGGAAACAAACCAAATGGCGCCTTGGACAACCTATCCCATTATATAAAGAAAAACTTGGTACTACATATCCTCGTGGGAACTGAGCCCATTCAACCCAATTAGGGAAAGGGTGTCCAGAAATTTGATTTATTTCAATAATCAAATTTTGATGGGCTTCAAAACCCTCATCTTTCAAAGAGACTATTACTTTTGCCTGATGTTCTGCTTCCCTTCTAGCTTCAATTTTTACTTTCTCATCATCACCTGGATTGCGAATGATATGTATTTCTCGCTCTTCAAAATTTACATCCATAGTGATGACATTACAAGGAAAGTTAAAGTAGTCACTTGATACACTTTCTCCCTCGTATGTCCTAGCTAGGGATGTATATGGTGAACCATCAGGAGAAAAGTCAAGTTCCCAATCTTCATTAGGATCCTCAACTTGAGATGGCTTTGCTTGTTTACTTGAATGCTTCTATACTTCATCATCCGACATACACCTGCCATTATTCTCATCATCCTTGAAGTGTAGTCGTTTTTTTGCCTTTTTCACAAGCTCAGAGTCGGACCTACACCTGGTGTCTCCTTGTTCTGCTCCCCTTACATATTCTGGAGTGCTTTAATAGTACATTGGTGGTACTGGTGAATATTTTGGAGAAAAGGCTTCTGTTGTGTACTCCGGAGCAGCTGGTGTATACTCTGGTGAGGCTGGTGTGTATTCTGGAGAAGTTGGTGTATACTTTGGTGAGTCAGGTATGCAGATAGGAGATGTAATGCAATCTCCTTTCCTAACTTTGGAACCAACTTCACCCTCATCTTCCTCGTCATCACTCAAAACAATGATGGTTAAGTAAGGGGCCAAAGTAAACTTTTCCTCCCTCTTTTTATCAAAGTATGTCTGCAACTCCATAGATTGAAATTTTGAAGGTATAAATTCTTCCAATGTGACTGGGACAAGGGGACATTGCTCTAACTGCTCATCAGGGACCAATTTCTCTCCTTGTTCCTTCTTTGGGTTCTTCTTTCCTTTTCTCTTACTTACTTTGGCTTTTTTCTGTTTCCTAGAAACTTTTGGTTTTTGCTTTTTGGAAACTTTTGGCCCTTGTGTTGTCGAATCAACCACACTTCTAGCTTTCACTGTGGCATTTTATTTTTTTTTCATGCTTTTTGACTGATAAACAACCCATTCACCTTCATTATCATTGTCGATAGTGATTGGGTTAGCAGCTGCTTTCTCTTGAGGAGGGAGCTCGATAATCTTAGAGTCCAAAAGTTTCTGAATTTTATCTTTCAGAACAAAGCACTATTTTATCGGATGGCTAATCAAACGATGGTAGGGGCAATACTTTGGATCATTGGTCTTTCCTACCTCATGTGGTCTTTTCACTTCAGGGAGAGTAATCAACTTTTGCTCAAACAGATCTTCAAATAGGTCTTCAACCAGATCATCCATGAAAGAATATTTCTTCTTTAACCTTTCTTTCATAGTCACCTTTTTAAATTCCTTGGGCTTTTTAGCCCCTACTACAACGGGACCCTTCTTTCTGGTTGTGATTGTAACTGCTGTCGAGGACTCAACCCTTTCAATAGCCCTAGGCCTGCTTCATTTAGCTAGATGCAGCTTCATATCACAAGCTTTAGTGCATAGATCATTGAATCCTTCAAAAGTTTGAGCCATAAGAGCCGTAGAGAGCTCATGTCGGAAGTTGTTAAGGCACATCCGAATTAACTCTAATTACGTAAACTTTTGAGGACAAGCAAATGTCAAAGCTCACCATCTTGCAATGAAATCTGTAACAGACTCATTGTCATGTTGCTTGGTCTCAATCAGTTCTGGTACTCCAACTCGTCTTTGTGTGTTGCAGAACTGTTTAAGGAACTCCTTCACCATGGAATCCTAATTTAGGATTGATCCCTCAGGAAGATTAGCATACCAAGTAAATGCAGAACTTTCAAGTGCTCATTCTGGGCTATTGGCCCACATCTTGAATGGAAATGAGCCACTTGTTGTCTTGGATCTCCTGTTCCATCAAACATTTTGAAATCTGGTTGGGAAAAACCAGAAGGGAATGGAACAGTATCTACCCATGCTGGGTAAGGTTTTGTAATTATTCAAAAGTTCTCATCATCTTTTTCTTTGACTTTCTTTACTTGTCTCCTCACCATATCATCAATCATGGCCATGAGCATTGGATTCATACCACCACTGGTTAGATCAGAGTAACAAGGACCATTGCCCCCTGGGACTAGTGTACTTTGTATGCCTACGGATGTCCCCACAATAGGTTGTGTCATTTGTTTGGGTGCACTTCCTGGTCCTATCATTTGGGCCTGCAACTGTTGCATTTGCTCCAACATAGCAGCCATTTCCCGTTCTTTTCTCTCAAGTTGTTCTTGTAGGGCCACCACTTTTTCTTTGAGACCTTAGTCTTGTTGGACCTGCGAATTTTCACCTTCTTTCTCAACCTCAGTCATCATAATTGCGACTTTGTTGACATCTTTCAATTCATTGTTTCCAATATTCGTTAAAACAAATGAGATAGAATCATGCTGTTCGTACAAAGGATTTTCAACCCTCACAACATTACTCATATTTGAAGCATCTGACTATGATGCATTGTTTTGAGCCTTACGGGTTATGGACCTTGTTACAGGCCCTTTTCTTATTCCCTCCATAGATAGTTCAATCAAAATAGAAACATTTCCCAAGGTTTGCTTACCCTCCTCCACGTTTGACTTTCTAACAAAGATAGGACTTTCAATTTGTTTTTGGCGTTCATCTTTCGAGAAAGCCTTTTCAATAGCTCCTATAACATTTGTTGCCACTGTTCTTAGTTCAAGTTTCTTTAAGGCCTTATTTCTTCTTCGCCTTTGTCTTTTTGAAACTGGACCGGATGACATATCAAGTAGAGCCCCAAGGGGCATAGAAGGAACTGTTTGCGTTTTTGTAAATTCCTCATGAATTTTCAAAACGGCCCCTACATTTTTAGAGCGGACCAATTGATGTTGATTCAAATCCCGTTGGGCCAATAGGTGTTCGTTATTCGAACCTTGTCTGGCCAACGGGTGTTCCTTATGCTGTTGGGCCAACGGATGTTCCTTATTCGAACCCTGTCGAGCCAACGGGTGTTCCTTATTCGAATCTTGTCGAACCAACGAGTGTTCCTTTGGCTCTTGAGAGTTGACTGAGATTTGGTTTGACTGATTTTGTGCTCTAAACAAAACTATCGGTTTGTAGGCCGCAATTATTTTTTCAACAACAAGGGCCTTTTTTCCATCAACAGGAGTTTAGGTCATTATCCTCCTCCCAATGGCCCTAATGATGGCCATGTTTTCAGTAGAGGCTTTCTTCTAGAAAAATTCCACCATTTTAATAGAGTCTTCTACCCTTTTCAGTAGTTGGGCCACAACATTTTTTGTTGCCCCCGTTGAAGCTACAACAAAAGTCGTAGTTGCAAACTGATTAGCCTCCTTTGCCTGAATTAGAAAGCTCTTCGTTCGGGCTGTGGCCTTCACAATTGCGTACTGCTTCGACGCTTTCACATAATCTTCAGTAATCTTTCTCAAACTTTCAGCTTTTTGGAGAAATGTGACTTTCTTCGTCAAACCAATTACCGTCGGGACAGCCAAGAGCTTTCGCTCCGGAGCCCCTTGGATGATAGGGGAAATAAGTGCATCTTTCTAGGATTTTGCTGGTTCTACCTTTGGGACAGCCAAGGGCATTCGTGTAACAACCTTCGTCACTGTTTACCGATTAACCACTGATTACTACTAAACCGAGACTGATTATGACTGGTAACTGAATTGATTGAAGTACTGAACTGACTGACTGAAATCTGGAATTGAATTGATTAAGTATATCTGTTTAATTGTATGTCTATCTGTTGACTCTTTGATTATCTGTTCATACCTTTGTGTTTAAATTGCGAATTGAAGGCCTTATTGGCGGCCGAATCTAAAATTGATTGATGATTTGTGATCCTTAGAATTAATGTGATTTTATGGCATATTCAGTTAAAATATGATTTGGTATGATTAAATTGGATTAAAATGAGTTAAATTACAAGAGTTGGACTTAATTGCCATTTTGCCACCTAGTGGACTTTTATGAGCCTCTTAGTTGATCTCTAATGCTAACATTACAACACTTCATCAGCCCATTCTTTCTTAGACTTGCCAACCAAGAGGGAGAGAGGGAGAGAAGTGAGTGTTCTTGAGAGTTGGCTTAGAGAACTTGAAGAATTGAAGGACAATTGTCTAATTAAGCTTTTAGTCTTGTGATTGAAGACTTAGGTAAGGAAATTCAACCTCTCATTGTTGTGTTTAAGTTGATTCTTGCATGGTTCATGTCTAATTGAGGAGCCAGGTCATGTCTTAGTCTAATAATGTTGAATTGGAGCTCATTCCATGCATGCATGTTTGAATTGTTGAGTTGTGAGTTGATTTCATGGTAAAATGTTATATGCATGTTCATATTGTGTTTAAGTCCATGATTTCATCTTGCCCTTGGAAGAATTGGCTCATTAGAGCATGAAATTGAAGCTTTGAAATGGTTTAAATTCATGTATGTTATGTTCGAATTATATTCTTGAAAATTGGTTTGAAATTGAGTTGTTTGAAACACCCTTGGGCTTTGATTTTACAATTGAGCTTTGGAATCATGTTAAACTACGAGTTTTGGGATGTTTTCTGGAAAATTGGCCCAAGAGAATCGGAATTTATGTTTTAAAAGTTGAATTTGAGCTTGAGGTTCAAATCTGAGAATTCTAGATTTTGAACTCACGCTCAAGCGGGGTGACTGGCGCTCGAGCATGAAATTCGTGCTCCCAGTACTTTGCACTGTTTTGAAGTCCGCTCAAGCGGAATAAATGACGCTCGAGCGGGACATTGTGTCTCATGCTCGAGCGGGTGTCGAGCGCCCAATCGAGCGTGATTTTCACCTATCCAGTACTTTTGACTGTTTTGCAGAACGCTCGAGCGGGTAAGTCTACGCTCGAGGGGAAACCTTTGTCTGCATGTCCGCTCGAGCAGAGTAACCTACGCTCGAGCATGACCCCTATTTTCTGAAAATTCTGAAAATGCTTTTAAAGTGCATCTTTGCATCCTCATCTATCCTAGGCGTTCTTAGGCCTAGTTTAAGACATCTTAATGAGGATATAGATGTATAACACACTGAGGCAAATTAGGGATTAAGTTATTATCTTTCCCAACTGTGTAGCTTAGTGTGTGTTCAATCTGTAACTGTGTAGGGTTGGCGACTGGGGACGCGCTCTAGCTTTACTGTAGCCCAGAACTCTGTGAGTAACAACTGTGTAAAGATATGTTCAAAATGATTATCTTCTGAACAATTGAATTGTACTGCTTTCTAAACTGATACTGTTAATTGAATGAATGTAGATATATTCTGAACTGTATTGTGGCATCCTTAGCAACTACTGTTTACTGTTACTGTTACAGAGATATCTGTCAGTTCCCTTGTTGGAACCACTACTGTTACTGATTGATGGCCATCATTTACTGTTCGGTCTTTTAAGACCTACTGTTTACTGTACTGTTATGCTAATGGATGTACCACATATGACTGAATGACTGATATACTGAATTAACGAACTGTTTTCATTACTGTAAGGACATTCATTCTTAACCTTTTTACGCATTACGTTATTCACTGGGCTTTAACTCACTGCTTATATATATATGTAGGTGTACAGGCACCAGACTATGGTTAGAAGCGTCGGGGTAAGCTCCAGTTTTGTCAAGCCAACCACTGTGCCTCACTGCGAGGTTCCGAGCCCGTCAAGTTATGGCTTAGGGGTGTTTTAATTTCCCCGTCTGTCTCTGTATCTGCTTGTATAACTGTATAGACTGTTACCGTACTGTTTAGTAGGGATTAGGTCCCTGAACTGAATGATTGTATATATGTACATACTGTTCTGTACTGTTCATGTATATGTGTATGAAAAGTCTTTTTGGCATACAGACTGTCACAGCTCATTGGACATTGTTTATTTATTGTTTTGGCTTCCGCCATGCCCCTGTACTCTGTTTTACTGTATTACTGTTAAGCAGGCCTTCGGTAATCTTGGATTACTGGTCAGTTACAGTGCTAAACCCATAGGGGCGGGTTTGGGTCGTGACAATTTGCTCCAGAGCCCTTTGGGTGATGGGTGCCATCTCTACCCTTGGTGATTTCAGAACCACTGGAGTGTAGGTTTGTCTCTCAATTTCTTTCTCTCTCTCTCTCTCTGATCTTTTCACTTCTGATTTTCTTCCTTTCCCGTGTTGTGTGATGGTCCTCATATTTATAGAGGGCCATCAGGTGATAGGAATGCCTCATCTTCAATTTGAATTTCAAATTGAATGATAGCGCCATTTGAATTTTGAATAATAGCGCTATCTGATTAATCGTATATCTGATTAACCGGATTGATTTTTGGAGTTTCATCCCATGTGGTGTCCTTGCTGTAGGCTCTACAGGTGTCATCTTTCATAGGCTCCACGTGTCATTTGAGCATATTGAATAACGTCATTAAGATACGACGTTGTTTTATTTATACACTTCAACGGATCAAGTTAATCATTTTGGGAAGTGTTTGGCTACAACAATCTTATCGTAGGCTCTATGTGTGTCATTGACTGTATTTGAAATTTAAACATAAATTTGGTTAAAATTTATGTACCAAAAAAGAGAAATAGAGAAAAAGTTCACACAAGTTGTAGAGGTGAACTAGAGGCTCTGTATTGGGTTTCTTTATGCTTCTTCCTCAAGTTCTGCCCAATTCCTCAACAAATTATCAAGTTCCACAAGCATGGAATTCGAAGTATCATGTATTCAGCCGCAGTATATGTTTGATACAATTAGTTTCTTGAAATTTCT
Organism: Camellia sinensis; assembly: GCF_004153795.1. NCBI lineage: Eukaryota > Viridiplantae > Streptophyta > Magnoliopsida > Ericales > Theaceae > Camellia > Camellia sinensis. Next base: position 440,613 of record NW_021025474.1, on the reverse strand, counting down.
TATGTGATCAGTTTTGTTTGCAATTTTAGATTTTCATCTATTCTAAACCCTCTTCAGTGATGTTCTCAAAAAATAAGCTATTGATTTCCCATATTGTGTTGCTTGATTTTTCATTATAATTTTTTTAGTTGTTTTGATAATGTAAAACCCCAACCTCACTTTCTATGATCAAAATACCTAGATGCCTGTGACAACCAATATTATTTGTAATCTATTTGGTTAATTAGAATGAATGTGAATTGTAATGGGTGATCTTACTTTTAGTCTAAGCATCTCTAATCCTTCACATTTCTATTATTACATTGTAATTTAATTTAAAGATGTTCAAAAAATTATCTCAAATTCTTTCAGATTGAAGAAGAGTCATTTTTTTTTTTATCAAATTGACAACTTATAAAATTTGAATTTTATCTCAGACATTAGAGATTTTTTTTTTTTTGGGGGTCAAATTTGAAGAAAAGAGAAATTTGAGATAAAATGGAATTTTTTAAAAAAGATTTTGATGAAAATTTGATAAAAATTAGAATTACTTATGTCAAATTAAGTTTTTTTTATGAAATTTAAAATAGATAAAAAAAATTAATAAAAAAAATAAAAAATAAAAAAAATTTGTGAAAGGTTGGAGATGGCCTTATGAAATTCTCATTCCCTTAAACTAGTTTCAATGTATTTTCTATAATCTTCATAGTAAATCAAAAGTAAAATTTTATTTCAATGAAACAAACATAATAAAATATTTTTGTTTGACTATATGTCTAGGTGGTTGCATTTTGCTAAAATACATCCTCAAGTACTCATATGGTTAGCTTGTGACATTTTTAATCAGAATCATAATTTGTTCAGGAAAATCAAATCTTAGCTCAAATTGGGTTCAACAAAGGAGCCTTTACAACCTAATTTCTGTGAGTAATCAAGAATCACAAATAAGATAATAGCTTTCAATGAGAAATTAAATAAAAACTAGAGATAATTTTATATTGCTTAAACTCTTTCAAAAACAAAGTGTTACTAATCAACCGTCTTGCCACCAATTCATAATAACCAGAAAAATAATAAAAACAAATGTTGTCAATCTTTACATAAAAATTCAGTCACATGTGTAAACCAAAAGGAAATTTGTAAAACTATTTGAAACTTTAGCATCCCCACATAAAAACCAACTTCTGAATATTGCTAAATAAAGCGATCATTGCAAGGATTCCATCATGATTGTCATCTTAAACTTCAATGTTGGTCCTCCTTTCATTGGCCTTTGTCATGAAAGCTATTGAAGTGAAATCCATCATATCCTTGTGCTGGTAGTTGTGCTTGTAAATACAAAAAATTATGTTATCTCTGTGGTATATATTCTTTTTAAATTGAAAAAAAAAAAAAAAACATAAATAATGTAAGAAACACTAAGTTACCTGTAGTAAATCAGTCATTTTAGTAGGCCTTCGTTGATTTTTGAATAGACTGTAAGTACTAAGATCATTTTTCTGATACATATTTTATTTAAAAATTACACGAATGAAACATATAAGTTATCCCGCTAATGAAAAAAAAAAAACACAAAATAAATAATAAAAAAATGCCAGTTTAATAATGAGAACTTATCATAGACTCAATTTACCTGTCCATATTAAGATGTTTGTGTTAGTTGTGATGATTGATGAAATAATGTGTGCACAGTAGGAACATCCATACTTGAGTAAGCATTGAGTTGCTATTGGTTTTTTGAATTGAATCATTCCATAGAGAGAGAGAGAGAGAGAGAGAGAACATATCAATTACATCACTTGTAAAATAGGAAGACAAATTATTTTATAGTATGCATGACTGTATTAAAATAAAAGGAAGACAAATGATTTTATATAACAATAATGATACTTGTGTGGAGTGCACTGATGGAGAAAATTCACTTTGTTTAACAGGATCATACATTGGGTTATCATCATTTGAGAATGGACTTCCATGAGATTTTTTGTTCTTAGTAGCCCTTTCAAGAGCACTTTTTGGCCTTTTGCTAGACTTGATATTAGTTCTCACTTTAACTTTAATACCTCTAACTCTTACATCAATGCCATCAACGCATATGGTTTCGTTTTTCTTGAACAAATTATTGTTGGCATGTGAAGTCCCAAGACAAGTTTTCTCAATTACAACTCCTCTTAAACTTGCATTCATCTCTTCCAATATCTTGTTAAGGCCATCTAAAGCAATTTTATAAGTTTTTTTCTGTTTCAGCAGCTATTGTTGCCAATTGAGTACACAAGTGACACAACTATTTGTATTGTCTTCCAATCATTGCCTTTGGATCTTCATAGCTTATACAAGTCACTTCTATACTCCCTCATTTTGCATCCTTTGTCCACCTCTTTATAATGTATTGGTTAGGTATCTTCGTAACATTTTTTGAAGAAAAAACTTTAAGTGCATGTGAACATAAAATTCCCATGAACTCAAATTTCTTACAGCTACACGCCACTGTACCTTTTGATGAGTCGTATGTAACAGTATGATCGTGACACTTGTGGTAAGGAATGATCTTATATTTAGTCACTGTTCCATCCTCACCACATAGATGCATATTACAATCATAAGCCTTGCACAACTCAACTTGAAATAATTCAAAGACCTCCGGTGAGTATATACTTGCTGCATGCTTTAAAATTTCTACCGGAAATGTTAAACTCGGGGTACTTTGACTTGCTCTAAAATCAGCTTTGAGCTCTTCATAACGGCGATCATCAATTAACCTTTGGAAGTGTTGGAAAAAAAACAACAAATCATGCTTGTAGTTGACATATTTTTTTACAACACTATTCATGCTCTCACTGCGCTGGGTGGTGGTCATGTCTGCACAAAAAGTTTGTCTGCCAAAAACTAAAGCCCATTTCTCCTTCATATTATACATTTGCTTCAACCAATCATTATCTTCAAGACTATATTTTTGAAGCATCACATTCCACGCATTGATAAAATCATTTTCTTCTTCATAGTTGTATATGCAGTCACTAAAATCTTTTGTAAATTCTTTGAACCTTGCAAATACACCACTAAGTTTCATAGCTGCATTTTGGTAGATGTGCCAAATACATAAACGGTGAAATGTGTCTGGCCACTGAACAACTAATGCTTTTGCCATTGCTGGATCTTGATTTGTAAGGATAGTTCTTGGTGTTTTTCCAGATATGGCCTTAGCAAAAGGATCAAATAACCACATAAAAGAATTAGCTGTCTCGTCGTATAACAATGCAGCACCAAAAACAGTGGTTTGCCTGTGATGGTTCACCTCAACAAACATTGCAAAAGGTCGACCTTCTTTGTTTTTCCTATACGTCGTATCAAAACATACTACATCTCCAAAATGAGCGCTCATTCTCTTTCTTCTCCCTCGTCCATTCTACTTCACATCGTCACGTGCTTTCTTGTTCTTTGAGCCCCGTGCACCATAAATACCCTCAACGGTTGATCCCTTCAGTGGTCGACCATCACGTTGGTCAGTCACTACACTGGTCGGTCAGCCATCTTCGTGGTCAGCCAGCCTAACAATCTTTCCTCATGCTCGGCCACCTTCGCGGTCAGCCAGCCTGCCAGCCATTTCTTACATTCGGCCACCTTTTGTAACAACCCTCATACTGTTTACTGATTAATGACTGATTGATTACCGATAATCACCGATTACTGTTAAACGGAACTGGTAATGACTGATAACTGATTGAGAATGGGACTGATTAAAGTACTGAACTGACCGACCGAAATTGAAACTGAAATGAATGACTACATCTGTTTGAATTGCATTTTATCTGTTGACTGGTTGTTTGATCTGTTCGTGTTTTTGTTTAAACTACTAATTGAAGGCCTTATCGGCGGCCGAACCGGAAATGGGTTGGTGTATTATGATCGTCATATTTAATATGATTTTATGGTATAATTATCTGAAAACTGATTAGGTATGATTAAATTAGATTAAATATTGATCAATTGCAGAGTTGGCCTTATTTACCGAACTACCCCTAGTGGACCACTATCTCACACACACACTTGAGCCTTATACATTGAATCAAACATTTCTTTAGCCTATTTGTGAGACCCTTAGCCGACCATAGAGAGAGAGAGACTTGAGGAGTTGAGTCCATCTCAATATTGCTTAGAATTTGAAGAGAATTGAAGTGTAGATTGCTAAATTGAGCTCCTAGTCTTCTAATTCAAGACCTAAGGTAGAGTAATTAAAATTAAAGCCCTACAA
>NW_021025474.1:423999-436332 GCF_004153795.1 Camellia sinensis | reverse complement strand
TAAAGCTACCGGGAAAGAGCCTATGAGGCAAGGTCGAGTGTTTGCCTTAGTACCGGGAGATGTGCAGAATACCGAGACCGTTGTGTCAGGTATTCTCTCTATTTGTACACAAAATGCATATGTATTGATTGATTCGGGGTCTACACATTCTTATGTATCGCACGCTTTCTCACGGAAACTGAATAGATGTATGTCCTTTATTTCTGAACTGTACTGTGGCATCCTTGGCATCTACTGTTACTGTTACTGTTACTGTTACAGAGATCTCTGTCGGTTCCCTCGTGGAACGACTACTGTTTACTGACTGATGGCCATCATTACTGTTCGGTCTTTTAATACCTACTGTTACTGTTATGCTAATGGATGTACCACATATGACTGTTTACTGTACTGAACAACTGAAATACTGATTGAATTGATCTGTTTTCATTACTGTAAGGACATTCATTCTAAACCCCTTTACGCTTTATGTTATTCACTGGGCTTTAGCTCACTGCTCATATATATATGTAGGTGTACAGGCACCGGATTGAAGCTAGAGGCGTCAGGGTTACTCCAGTTTTGTCAAGCCAGCCTTTGTGCCTCACTGCGAGGTTCCGAGCCTATCGTGTTAAGGCTTAGGGGTGTTTTACGATTCCCCCTTCTGTACCGTCTTACTGTTTTGTATAGACTGAATGTTTACCGTACTGTTGTATAGGGTTGAGTCCCTAGTCTGAATGATTGTAAATATTGTACTTACTGTTCCGTATTGTTTACGTATAAATGGATGAAAAATCTTTTCATATAGACTGTCGCAGCTCATTGTGCATTTCACTGGGCTTTAGCTCACTGCTCATATATATATGTAGGTGTACAGGCACCGGATTGAAGCTAGAGGCGTCAGGGTTACTCCAGTTTTGTCAAGCCAGCCTTTGTGCCTCACTGCGAGGTTCCGAGCCTAACGTGTTAGGGCTTAGGGGTGTTTTACAATTCCCCCTTTTGTACTGTTTCACTGTTTTGTATAGACTGAATGTTTACCGTACTGTTATCTAGGGTTGAGTCCGTAGTCTGAATGATTGTAAATATTATGCATACCGTTCTGTACTGTTTACGTATAAATGTATGTGTATGAAAAATCTTTTCATATAGACTGTCGCAGCTCATTGGGCATTGTTTATTTACTGTTTTGGCTTCCGCCAGGCCCTGTACTCTGTTACTGTCCTGCAGGCCTTCGGTAATCTCGGATTACTGGCCGGTTACGGTGCTAAACCCATAGGGCCGGGTTTGGGTCGTGACACCTTTGCAGTCGGCCAACCGGATGGTCTTCCTTCACGCTAGGCCACTTTCATGGTCGGCTAGTCTGAGGGCCATTCTTCCTGATCAGCCACCATCGTGGTCGGTCGGCTTGACAGTTATTTTTCATGTTCGGCCATCTTGACGATCGACTACTCTCCTAGAAACCCCCCCACCGTCCCTGTCCCTCTTGGCCTTGGGGGGACTACCTCCCACACTCTTATTCCCTTCGTTGAACTAAAGTTGCACTTGGGAATGAGGGACTACTGATATTAATGGGCACCCAAGAGGGCCCAGCCTACGGATTAGGCCTAGCTCACAGCCTAGATATTAAAGTCCAGTAACTTTGAGAAATCAATGTTGGGCCAAGACCAATAGCATTCAAACACTTGTCAGGCAGAAGCCTAGCCACGTAAGTAGACAAAGATCTTGCAAAGTTATTGCACCTACACATCAACCATTTAATGAGGCCCTCGTAGCATTAAATGCGGAAATCCCTTTACATCGGAAGAAGCAGACTCACCATGAACGATGTCAACTAGGCTATAGACTTTCAGCCAATAAGACAGTTTGGAATGGATAAGGAAATGATGAGCAAAGGATATAAGAAAGTTTTCAAAATACGTTGAGGTTAAGTTTTCTACCCCTTTGCTTCTCTCTCTCTCTCAACTCAATTTGCTCTAAGCTAACTTGATCATCGGAGTGTCCGTCGGGGGATCATCTCCCCCTTTGGACCTTTTTGTAGGTATGCTTTGAGGACACAAAGGCCAGTAGACTCGTTAAAAGGGTGAATCAGTCCGACCCATCCACTATTGAAGTTATTGTATTATCAAGACTCATATTACAATGATCACCTAACATACAATACACAATACATTGAGTTTCCAACCCACTACTAGTACATGAAATCATGAGTATCTTTTGCATGATATTAAATCATGTAATTTTGATGATTACCCAAGCTTTCCACTAGAAGAGGTTCTTAAAAAAACTAAATTATCAAAATTGTCCAAAAATCTCTAAGATGTCAAGTGCAGTTTATTTGTGAAATTAATTACCGATGAGTGGCATAGATTCAAAACATGATAATAGTCTCTTCGCATATCTAATTCTTTTCAGATCTCGTAATGCAAATTTCTTTCTGTACAACAAGAAGAAAATGGAAAATGCTCTCTGCCATGAATTTTTTATTCTGAAAATTATCCTAACAATAAGGTGTATGGTGTATATATAAAATTGATGGGTTATGGGCCACATCTATGGGGTAGAGGCATGTGAGAACCAGGGGTTACGTGCCCCGCCTTAACTTTTGAAAAATTGCACTTTTAACTCTATCATAAAAAATAATTTCAATTTAATTCATTCAAGCATGTTATTAAGTTTTTAAATCACTGTTTTCTTTAACTTCTCTCTTCAAAAAAAGAAAAATGTTTAATTCATCATTTTAAATGTTTAGTTATACTATTTTTTTAAAATATAAATGTTATATTAGCAAAGTACTTTATGTTACCGATTTTTTATTTTATTTTTATTATATCACCTCTTACATGAATACTTATAATTAATTTACTTGTTTAGAGATAATTATTACACAATTAACGACAACTAATAATATATTACTATGTAATTTAATAGTTCAGAATTGCGAAAAAAACAAGTGATATATAGCAGTGTCTTGGTATTATTTATTCACATTCTCTCTCATTTCTTTTTTTCATTTATTCCTATCTACATCTCTTTTTGTGTGTGCAACTTAATATAATTTTATTTTCATGTTTTCCAAGCCATGTGATGATTTTTTGAACCATGTGATCATCATACATAAAATAAAATTGAAAACAAAAAATAATTAAGATCAATTAACTCGAACTTATATTTAAATACAACATTTGCATTACAGTGATTTTTATTCCTACTATCAAATAAAAATTAATTTTTATTAAAATTTCAATTCAATAGTACTCCTTCTAAGTCAAATTTCTGGCTTCGCCACTCATCACATCCAAAATTATTGTTGCAAGTAAATTGGCCAATTTCATGTTCTTGATGCTTTGTTACTTGTCTTGTCAAGAAAGGTGCGTTTGCTCGGGTGCAGATTGGGTTGTCGTGTATTTTTGGTGTGGTGCTAGTAAATGATAAGATTTGTTTTTTAATATCAACTTAATTAAGATTATATAGTTTTGATTGGATATTTTGTGCGCTTATCTCACTTTATTGATGGTTATCGTAGTATCATTTATACATCGATTTTTATTAATAAAATTTTTCTTTTTACAGATTAAAAATAAAATATAATAAATTAGGCTGCATGTGTCACAAGTGCAACATAACAAAATACATGTATTACGGACATATGATTCTGATAAATAATTTTGTATAATAAAATTTCTAAAAGTATAGCATATATCACTGCATGAAATGAACACTCCAACAACCAGGCCAAGTTCATATAATTAAAAAGGTTAAATTATAAATACATCTCCTGAAATTTGTTTAAAATATGAATTGTTCCCTGTGGTTTGGAAAATTATATTAATATCTCCCTGTCAGAATTTTTTATTTAACAGAATTAATTGAAAGAATGAAATTTCTAACTGTTCACCTATACAATAATAAAATCATAGGAATTATTAATTGAAATAAAATTTTAACTTTGTTAAAAACTGTTAATTAACTTGATGATTTATTAATAAAAGGATCTATTTGTTATGAAATTAAAAACTTTAGGGGACATAATGTAATTTCTAAAACCACATGAGAGATAATTTATAATTTAAGTAAACTTCAAGGGGTGTGTTTGTAATTTACCCAATTCAAAATGATTAAAAATCAAATGTGAAGAAATTTAAACATAGAAAATAATGAGTCACTTTATACCAAATTAAAATAATTTGAGAGTGAACAATGAGTCAAGAACCAACATTTGGCTAATACTCCATCCACAGATGAAGTTAAGCAAACACCATTTCACAGTTTATATCAAATCAGTAACTTCTTTCTGGAATAAGAGATATAAAACATCTATACTATTATTTGGAATGGTTAGAAGAATCCAAAACCAGCCTCAAACCATAGTGTTTTTTCAACTTAGTTTAGTACCACAAAATTCTCTGAATCATAAAAGGGAAGCAAATAAATTCTTTACGATTGCAATCAGAGCATCAAAATTGAAACTCGTATGAGCTAGGCTAGGAAATATTATTCAAGAGAAAGAATTTCAAGGCTTTAAAAGTAGATGCAAGAGAAGCTAAATTGATTTAGCAGAGACTTTGTCAAGTATAAAATTGAAACTTGTTGATTCCACACAAATCATCCCATTAACAAATTTTTCCTCTATCTTCATTTGATTTTTCTATAATATAACTATGTCATACAAAGTGCATTTCCTTATTCATTATAGGATCTTATGACTTGCGTAATATAAAAATGACCTATAAAGAATACAGACATTCTTGTAGAATTCAATTTTCTTCAACAAAGAGGACTACCAATCAAATAGCTTCACAGAAGAGAACTCATGTCATTTTTAAATTTTTTTTTTTAATCTCCCTAATAAGAGAATCTAAAGATTAACTCCACACCAACCTACACCAAGCAATATCTGATAAAAAAAACACTCCGCTTTATAAATTTTGTATCTGCCACACATATGACCGATGACTCAAAAATTAGAATGGGGGAGTGAGAACATATTGAATGGCTAGCTTAAAAAAAGTGCAGGTGTGCAATAAAAAATTCTTATTGTCTTTTTTTTTTATCAGCAATTTTTTTGTTTTATTTTATTGATGATAACACATATTTTACATATGCAAATACATCAATAAAAGAGGGGAAGAGCACAAAGCATCATAGCAAAAAAATTCTTATATTGTCAAACACCTAAATGCTTTGAAACAATGGATTAGGGCTTTGAATACATACACAATCAATGAGCAGCCATACATGGAAATACATACACAATCTATGAATTAAAGCTTTGAAACTAATGAAAGAGAAAGGAAAAAAAGGAAGATATGTATCAAATCACTAAAATCATACCCATATTTAGGACATCAAACCCATAGAACTTTAGAAATCAAATCACAACAACTAAACCCATTTCAGAAATCAACACGAAATGAAACTGAATCAAATATATAAAACTCTAGAGCAATCGTCAGAAAGGAGAGAGAGAGAGAGAGAGAGAGAGAGAGAGAGAGAGAACATCTGCGACGGTAGAGGTGGTGGTTTGTGGCGGTGGCGGTGGCAATGTAAGATGTCCGGTGAGTGACGGTGGTCTGTTATGAAGTGAGGCGGGGTGAGATTTGGTGGTGAAGGAGAATCTGTGTGAGAGAGAGAACAAATTGTTTTGTCGACACAGAGAATAGGGGTGGGCGCCAATATTAAATGATTTCCCTCTAAAATGTTTACATCTTTAGTGGCTAAATTGAATTTTTGTCGGCAAATCTTAATATATAACCAATAAAACTTTTTGTAGCCAAAGCTTATTCAACTGCGACTAAAATATTAGTCACCAAAAGTATTAATTTGGCGACTAATTTTTTTTGGATAGGAAAAAATGAATATACCACGACAAATTTTTTTTTTTAGTTACCAAAACTTAATATTTGCCGATGAAATCGTTTAGTCGCCAAAGAGTACCATAAAAATATGGCTGTTATTTGACGGCTAAATTTCCTTTTGTTGGCAAAAAATATTATACGACGACTAAAAAAAATTTTAATAGCCTAAAATCTAGACTAACTGCGACTAAATTTTATTTTAGTAGCCTATTATGGCATTTTTTTTTTCTTAATTTATTTATTTTATTCACCAATAAGTAATATTGACTAAAAAAATTTAGTAGTTATACCATAAACCAACGCCGACTAATACATTTTTTAGTCATCAAAAATATCACTTTTGATGGCTACATTTTTTTTAGTTGTCAAATTTGATTGCCAAAAATGCAATTGTTGTACTGATAGCATACACGCATAATAATTATATAGAAAACATTCCGCGTACTGCAATTTCCACATGGTTAATTTCCTAGAAGCACCAAGCAGAAAACTATGGCTTACCATTTGGGACTTAGGCGAAAAAATCTAAATAAGTCCTATTAAATTCTAAGAGATTATTATAATACAAATGAAATGGTAAGCTTATCATATATAAGTTTATTAAATAAATTTTTTCTTCTTAAGTCAATTGTATACAAGTTTATTTATGTATCAGTCAAAAATACAAATGAAATGTCAATTTTTCCCTAATGCATTCCTTCCATAGCACTCCCTTACCCTTCCCTCACTGTCATTGCCAGCCCTGACCTTCATATTTCCATCCCTCTCTCTCCAGTCTCCCTCCGCCGTGGCTGCCCTTCGCCTCTCCTCTCCTCTCCTCTCCTTCATTTGAATATTCCTAAATACCTGGATCAATTCGATTTCAAGCAATACTAGGGACTCTAAAAAAAATTATCAAAAATTTTACATAATACTTACTTGGGTGTGAAAATCACACCATATGAGATCCACACCTCATGTGAGTTAATGGGTAGAATATTTAGTAATTTTTTTTGAAGGTATATAGTATTTTTTATTTCAATAATTAAGTGTTGTATATATATATATATATATGTATACGTAACTATATATATATAAAGGGTCATGCTGTGTTAAGTATTTTTATTTCAGAGTGGTGTGACTTTGTATATATTTTTGTATTTCTATTGGATCCATAACATGGTCAACAAAACTAACAATTGTGTAGAAAAATATAGGTTTGTGTGGGATTTCCTTCATATTGAGCCTGCTTTCATTGGGGGGTTTTCCTTAATATGAAAACGTTCTTAGTTATTAAGAGGCTTTTTTTTTTTTTTAAATTATGTGTGTTAGGCGACAGCCTAACTTACCTAATACTAGCATCATAACTTATGAAAAAAAAAAAAAAATTACATGAAATGAACACCAACAACCACTTTTTGTTTGCTAACATCACTTTAATTTAATTTAATTTCTTTTTGTTTTTTTATGATCCATGCTTTGTTTGGAGCTATGTAAAGACAACGACTAGGGCACTAAACAAACTAGCACGCCAAGTTTTTTTTTTTTTGATATCTGAGTGTCCTGCTTTTCTATCTATCTACACACACATACTTACATAAACATAAAACCTTCACTACCTTGGGGCACTTGTAGCCATGACCATGGTCACTCTCAGGTGTAAACTAGCACTACGATCATAACATGAGTCCACCATTTCCCTTAACCTACAGGTACTGAGGTAGGCTCCGCCCCATACACAGTCCCAAACTTCTTATATAGTAAACACCCATGTATACATGCATGCACTGATTAGGTATATGTGTGTGTACATAAATTTAACAAATTATTATATTAATCAGAAAATAATGATTTTGATGCAGAATTGATTGGAAATGCCCATAGGAAGAATAAATCCATGTCCTGAATCTGAGAAGCAAGGTAACGGCATGAGGGTGTGCAAGAACAACTGCATGTACTTGTGCAAGTATGTTTATGTGCAACAGTGCCAGAGTGAGAAAAAAAACAACGCCCAATTAATACACATTAATTTGTGTTTGGGAGGGGAAAGATTGAGTACACATCTAACATTTGGCATCAAGGGTGAGAGAAACGAGAAAAAGTTCATCAAAGCCTTCTAACTCTTCAATTTTTTCATCATATAAAGGAAGCTTCCTATATTGCAACTATCAAGTGACGATCAAGTTTCCATCTCTAATTTTTATACGTCTATAGTTTGTGTACTCTAAAGAAAGTAAGATCTGATTTTGAGTAGTAGATAGTGTCACTGGCAGCATTTCTGTCAAGGTTTTGACTTGTAGCACTGTAGACCAGAAGTCAATGCTTATTTCTTGTTCAAAGGTTTAGTTACCTACCAAAACATTTATAAACTCTCTCATTCTATTTTCTGGAATTTTAACTGGACTGTATCTCTAATACACCTCAAAACGGCAACCACACTCCCTACAAAATCCTCTAAAAAGGCAAGATCCAACCACCGTAAACAAATCATGAAGACATATACAAAGTAAGGAAAGCAGCTTATCATGTAGTTGTAAAACATCTTTGCAAAGCATAGAATTAAGCCAAGAGAACTTAAAGAAATTAAACATGCATAGCGATAATACTAAATGACCATATAATCAATTTAAACTATAAAAATTACTTATGCAACACACCTTGACTGGAAAGGTACCCATAGGAAGTTTTGTTGTAAGTAGTTCCCGTAAGCGACGAATGGCTTTAACTTTGCTTGCTAGAATATCAAGCAATGGAAGGAGTTCTTCAGTTCGCAAAGGGAAATCTGGGGAAAGCCAGAGGACAGGCCTTAAGCCTTTCTTATACTCATTTTCACGGTTTCCTTCCTTGCGTCGAGTTCCACTCTCAGTACTCATGGATGAGGACGCTTTGGCATCCCTTCCTCCAGGTTGTTCATCCCCCCTCACAGCAATCTCCATGGAATGCCTCCCCGGTTTGATCTGACTTTGTGATGGAGAATCCCCAAGGAGATCACTAACCTTCTCTTCTACACAAAGTGAACTTCTTGGTGCTGTATTCAACTTCTGCCCTTCATGCTTAGTATCACGTTTTCTCCAGCCACCAAACCATCCTTTCTTTTCCTGCTTAGTCTCTCCATTTCTACAACTACCCATGTCCTCAATGGGAATCTCTCTTTGCACATAACAACTCTCTCCATTTCTAGAACTACCCATGTCCTCAGTAGGTGTCTCCCTTTGGTCGTAACAACTATGGCGGTGTTCAATAATCACATCACCATTCTCATTGCTTAAATTTGAAGAATTGAACTTGAGTGCAACTTCAAGTTGCTTTCTTTCCTCCTCTGAAAGAAGATTATCAAGGCCATCACTTTCTGTGTCATTTTCATTGGAAGATGAGAATAACTCATCATCTGTCATAGCCCCTGGGACCCTTCTGGATTTGATGCTCACAACCACATTGTGCATATCGTATACTTTAGCCTTCCAAGGACCCACCATTTCTGTTTTCTCCTGTCGTCTCCATGTCAGCTGTGGCAAAAGAACCGCTTCAGTTACATCAATCCCAGGCCTAATTATATTAGTCTGAGACATCGCTGCAACTTCTTGCTGCACCTCTGCCTCGCTCGCTGGAGCACCAGCACCATCCAGAGTGTTCATCACTTCCTTATCTTTGTGCGAGATCATGCAAAGTGAACCAGCATGAACCTTCCCATCCTCGGACCCATCACCAAGAAAAAGAACGGTCTGATCAGAGCGCTGTATTCTGAACCCATCAAAACCAGCCAAAGTCATATCCGCCCTCAAATTGGCACCTCTTTTCCAAATTTTATAAGTATCAGAAGGTGCAATCCTCGATATGAAAGGAATAACAGAGCTCTCAAAATTGAATGTAATTTCCATGTAGAAATCTCTCATTCTCTTCATTGTTTCAATCAACCGTGGCAACCTTCTACACCATTTCGCCCAAGCCAATGGCTGGTAATGCCTAACTATAACTCTGGCAATCCCTTCCTCTCTATTACATATTGCTTCCTGGAGTGCACTCCAACCCTGCTCATTTTGCAAGCTCCAATCTGCACCAGCAATCATAAGCATCTCGGTTGAAGTCTCGTCACCGAGTTTGACAGCCAAGTGAAGGGGGGTGTCCCGGTTAGGGACATCCCGCCTATCAACGACAGCAGAGATGGCATCAGCCTTCTGTTCCTCAGCCAGTGAAGCCGACTCAGAGCGAATTTCAGCTGGGTCACAGAACCGAGGGAGGCCCGAAAGTATCTTCCTCAGACAAGCATAGTCTTTCATGGCTACAGCTCTGTGCACGGGACTATGGACATACTTGGACACATCAATGCTTGCCATACCTCAGTAGTATGCAAGGCCAATCCAAAACCAGTACACACAATCAAAACTCAATTCAAATCATCCAAAGTAAAACTACCAGAGACCAATCAAGTAAACCCTAATTCCAAATCAATAGAGTATGATGAATGAACACTGCCAATAATTCAAATCCCAATAAGACCAATTAGTAGATTTCAACCAACACCAACTTCTAATTCAATTTACCAAAACAACCAGACCCAATTCACAATTTGTCAAGAAATCTCACCTCTTCTTTTTCTCCTTTCTTTTGCTCCTGTGAAACCCTCCCTCAAAGAGGACCAAGATTGCTGCCAAAAAGGACTGAGTCAGAGAACCCCACCACCTCTGCAAATAGAAAAAGAACAAATAGATTCTTGTGATCCGATCCAGATCAGACAAAACCAAGAACATGTATGTGGGGGTTCAAAAATATATTTTATATAAAAAAGAAAAGAAAAGAAATGAAATGAAATGAAAAGAAAAGTCCAATTAAAGAGATTGAAAGTTACAGAATCAAATGAAAGAAAAGAAATAAACAAAGAAAAAGCATACAGGAAAACCCAGCAGCCAAGAAAACCGCAAATTTGTCTATGTTAAAAAGGAATAACACAAAAGTAGAATCACATGATAAAGGAACTCAAGACAACTCAACAAGTATTCATAGTTCTAAAGAGAGAGAGAGAGAGATTACCCAGTTCTAGAGTGCAAAAGGAAGAGAGAGAGAGAAAATAATGGGAAGGGTTAATTTGAGAGTAAGGTTGAAGTTGAAGGAAGAAGAGTAGAGGTTCCATTTTACCTTTTTCTAACACAACACACAAAGTTGGAATTGTTGAATGAGAAGGAGTGTGGAGAGAGAAAGGAGGAGGTTTTTAGAGAGAGAAAGAGAGAGGGGAATGGCTGCATGTGAGCCTGGAAAGTGGGAACCTGCCTTCCTATATTCCCATTTTTTTTTTTTTATAATAATTATTATTTTTTTTCTTTTAATGATTTTTAATTATATTTAATTAGAAAATTTTTTATACTAAGGTTAAGTTTGGGATCTATTAAATAATACAAAAAGTCAAAAAGTCATTATTCTATTTAAGTCACATCATCTTATTTAAATCACATCATCTCTCTAACACATCACATCAAACCCAATCCAAACCCAACTTATATAAGTTAATAAGTCAAAAAGTACACTTTTTTAGAACATGCCAAACCAACCTTAAGTAGGAATTTTTGTTTGAATGAGAACTAGGAGGGGTCACGTGATCTATCGATCCAAATCCATTTAGTTATGCTAAGCTAAGTAGTAGCGTAGGGTCAGCTAGCAGGCTGTCAGAAATATTCGGGTAAGTTCTGACCCGACCCATAAGATCATTTGTAAGGGAGAAATTATTCGGTACTCGAACATTGTATAATATTATTAAAGTTTCATTTGATGACTTTTAATTTTAGTTAAAAAATATTATAAATTGTCACATTATTTATTTTTATTTTTTTACATGTCTTTTTATAAAAAATTAAAAAATTATTAAAATAACATATTCTTATATGAGGCCTAAAAATAAGACTGCGTTTTTCTCCGATTCTTAATCGAATTCAAGAGATGTTGTCAGACCTATTGAGCCTCCGTTTGGGAAGTGGGTTGACTTTTTGGCTTTTTGGCTTTTTTGGCTATTTTAGCCTGGGCTAAAAAGTTTGGTTTGGGAAGGGCTTTTTGGCTTTTTGACTTTTTGGCTTTTTTTTGTGAGAGAAGAGTGTAATGATTATGGGTTGGATGTGATGTTTTGTTTGTTGTGGCTAAAATAGCCTGTTTTAATCAAACAAGATTATAAATAAAGAGATAAGGGTGGACAGAGACTTACACACGTCAATTTACGGAACTCTCCGTAGCTTGTTACCCAAGAATTTTTGTCCTATAAATAGAGAAGATTGGTATGTTAAGGCAACGGAAAAACAAATAAATAGAGACTAGAAAGAGGACGGCACGAGTGAGAATCTTGAGTGGTGGAAAGGAAGAATAAATGAATTAATTTAAGGTGAGTTATATTATACCTTGAGTTACCAAAAAGTATTTTACTTATGTTTTGACTTACCAAAATCTATTTTATATAATTTATGTTTTATTAATATATTAATAAAAGTTATGTTTTATAAAAGTTTCAGTTACGTGGTTTTATTTCTGAACCCTATTTGTT
>NW_021025474.1:392407-423676 GCF_004153795.1 Camellia sinensis | reverse complement strand
ATAATTTTTTTTTTCAATTATAATGTGTATGATCCCATTGTCATAAATAATAAAAAAATAAATATAAATATTTTAAGCCTGAAAAAACATATTTTTTAGTTTATGTTTTTAAAATTTTTCAAACATTTTGTTCAAACTAAATGCGTTTATAGTTTATGTTTTTCTAAAAATAAACAAAAATCAGTTTATAAAATTTTTATAAACATAAACAAAAAATGTAAACGTTACCTTAAATTGACAAGATTATGCTTAATTAAACATGAAGTAATACAGTGATAATTAACAAGAAGTTTAGATCATCAGATTAGGTTCATAACATCTATACTTGAATAATCAAAACGGTCCGACAAGTTCAGCTCATTGCTACGCAGTGCCTTGTGTTGGAATTTAGAGAAAGATTCATCGTTTAGGATTTAGAATTAGAAAATTTAATATTTGATTCCAAAAAATTGAGTTTATTTTTCAGAAAATTAAGTTTTTTTTTTTTGTGTTTTTTTAAATAGTGAATTTTTAAAATATTTTAAGCAATTGTTTTTTTATTGTTTAGGTACACCTAATCTAAATATACTTAAAAATATGATATTTGTGAAAAAAATTAAAAAAAAATTCACTAAATATAAAAAATGCAAAAAAAAAAAAAAATGAAAATTCAATACATTTTCTTATTTTGTTGTATTCAATGAATTTTTAAAGATTTTGTACAAAATTTTTACTTTTTAAGTATATTAAGATTAAGTGAATCTTAAATTTTTTAAAAATTAAATAAAATATTTTTAAAAATCATTAAAAAATATAAAAATATTAATTGAAAACTCAAAATACTATTTTTAAAAAGTGGAAACCAAAATACCTAATTTTGGGGTCTCAATGATTTCATTTTGAATCACATTTTTCCTAGGAATCTTACTATTTTTGGCAAATTTTCAAATTTAAGTAATCTTGGCTCAATTTAGAGCTTGATCCTTGGTATGGTTGGCATGACCTGGTCCAGTTTATACTTTTATAACAATACCACATGCTCAAAAAAACATATTTAGAAAAATAAAACAAACTACATTTATTGTGGGTGTGGTCCATATCATCCTAATTTTAAATTTACGCCATACATCTCATTTTTTAGACATTAAAATTATGGTTCATAGTATTTTATACACGACAAGAAATTATAGTTCAAAATAAAAATTTAAGAGCGAAATTACTTTTTTGTGATGAAATATCTTTATTGGCAAATGTGTTATTGTTATACTTTTAGCAACGGAATTGAATACTAAGACGTGAGAATAGAAAAGAAAGCATCATTTTAGTTCATGAACCTAGCAAGCCTTGTGACAGTGAGATAATTCTATCACAAAAAGGAAGGTTAGAAGAAACAACCAGTTTGTTAGAAAAGTCTTGGCTAGTAAGACGTGTGAATGGACAAGAAAGCAACATTTTAGTTCAGGAATTTCTTTCTTTTTAAAGGATATCATCATCATGATTTTAAATGGCGATATGAAGGAACTTATCTCTATTGATTGCAATATCTAGTGCTGCATGTTGGGAATTGAGTGTAAAAGACATGAAATTTCTAAAATCACCAGCTTTCACAAAAAAGTTCATGGTAGCTCAATTGGCCGCCGTATCAATTGTAAATTGACTATGTACTGACTGATACGTATATAATTTCTATTTCAATCACTACACGAGAGTATATCAATATTAAAATGATAAAATCTCAATACATATTAGTCAATATTTAAAACTATGATGATAATATAAATCTATAAATTTTGGGACAAATTCTCTTTTAAAGGCATATCTGTGATCACATCTTCCCAATTAATTATACATATTGGTCGATATTTAAAACTACGATGATATTATAAATATATAAATTTTGGGACAAATTCTCTTTTAAAGGCATATCCGTGATTACATCTTGACAATTAATTAATGATGGGATTAAAGAACTCTTTAAGCCCTGTTTGGAATGTTAAAATTTCACTAAAATAGTCAATAAAAACAAAAAAAAAAAGAATAAAATAGTTAGTAAGATAAAATGTCACATTTAAATCATAATTATTTCACTTTTTCTCTCACAATCATAAAATCACGTACAAAAAAGAAAAGAAAAAAAAAAGTCAACTATTATCACAAACAAATCTTTTTCAGCCAAGCTAAAATAATCAAATAGTCAAAAAATCAAGTAAAATAGCCAAGTTTCCAAACGGGCCGTGGTTAAATTATAGTTGTATTGTAAGATAAGAATATATAATAGTGATAATAATTATCTCTTAGAGTGGCTGATAGTTAACAAATTGCAAATATGAAGATGGTGAAGTCCTTAGTGTGGACTCCATATTGTGATGAGACTAGAAGACATAGCTTCCCATTGATTTTGTTGTCTAATATTCATAAAATCACCATACATACATCCCAAAATGTCATACTTCCAAGTTCATACCAGATTCATTCTATTGTGCCCTTTTGATTTAAACAACAAATTATTTTTTCGCCAATAAAAAAAAAAAAAATTTAAATTAAATAAATATATAAACACACACACATACACACAGTAATCCTCACTGGTTTAACACTTTCACATTCGATTTCTTTGCAATATGGAGTTTTGAGTACAACATTTTAGCCCTAACCAGCCCTTTGATCTTCTGTTTTGCAAAGATACATGGACATACATACCTATGGTTGTGGGCAGTTCCCTATGTACAATTGCGCGCGCGCACACACACACACAAAAAAAACACTTAGATAAAAACACAAAATTATTGTCAAAGTTGGAGAACAAAGTGGAATATATTATTCCATCTTGTGCTGTCTAGGAGATGTGAGCCGATCAACTAATATGTCTAATGCTTCCTTCATCCACCAATGCTGACAAACTTCTCTAGCTTTGTCCACATTCATCTACACCAAATCAACTCTATGTTTCAATAAAACGATATCACCATAATAACACACGCAAGATAAAAATATACAATGCAACAGTTTAATCATTTGAGATAATTGGTATTTTAACATAGTTTTAGAGGTCCGATATCAAAAGATCATGAATTATGGTCTTTCTATCGTCCCATTAGCTTGTATTTGGTGCTCCCTGTTTCTCCACTCATGCATAGGAGGAAACTATTAGCTTGAGATACCGGAACTCATTTTCTAACCGTTTAAGCTTATGTACTTTATTTATTTTTCAATGGCATTAAATGAAGTCCAGTTGAAGATTACGGTGGTGCTACATGTACAAATTAATATATACATTAGTGTACCAATTAGTGTTATGTCATTATTATTGACCCACTTATTATATAAATTACAAATACTCAAAACTTCTAAAATTATACCACAACATCAGTTAATATATTAATTAGTATATTAATTGGTACATATAGTATTATTCCGAAGATTATTACTTGGTCAATTAATTGAAAGATAAGGGAGGTCTCACATGACTTAAATGGCTTTAAATGAGGTTAGATGAACATTATATTACTCGCTCAGTTAATTGAAAAGTAAAGTAGGTCTCATCCAACTCATATGGCTTTAATTGGCATTGGGTGGAGACTGTTAATTGTTCAATTAATTGAAAGAGGAGATACACCACGTAGAATGGTATTATCGCCATTCGTTTATATATATATATATATTTTTTATCAGTAAAAAGAAGATTTATTGATGAAGAAAACATACAAAGTATGATAACGTACATCAATAAAGAGGAGGGTGCAAAGAGTATCAAAGTGAAACATTAAGATCCCAACTAGGTTGACATCACTGCCTCGCACTACTCTCATATTGTTAGGTTAGTTTCTACAATTTTGGTATAATTGGTAATTAACAAGATAAATCGTAATATAAATATTTTGATTGAATGCACTATCTATCCCCAAAGTAAGTGTTCTGTGTCATTTTTATTATCAATATATTAATTGTGTAAATTTACTGCATATCTTATTCAATTTGTTTTTAAATAGTCCCCAACGCCATTTTCCTCAATTTTTTGCCCAAATTGGACAAAAAAATAAATTTATTTTCATTATAAAATTTGAATGGAAACGATATTGATACCATTTAAACACAAATTAAATTAAAATATGAGATGAAAATGTACTTAGCAGCCAATTTTAAGCTACATACGTACCCAGAGTCTTTGGCGGGAATTTTGTTCCGGCCAAAGATTGAGTTCTTGAGTGACAAGCAATGCGAACATGCGTCCTTCATGATATATTCCTCCGCTTTTGCTCTTGAAGCTCCATTCTCCTAGTTCTCCCTGCCAAAATTCACAATATCATAAACCTTGAATATTGATATCAAACATTAAAAGTTTGTTTGAATTTTGAATTTATGAAATTTTGATGAAATAGAATATAAAAAAAAAAGTGACAAAAAATTTAACTCATATTTCTTTCTCTTTTTTTGCTCCTTGACAAATCTGTCCTTAAATCTAAAATCCATATGCAGCCTAATGGTTTAATACATAAAATGCATGTAGATTGGAATAAGGAGAGTGGAGAATACGAAATATGGTATAATCTATTCTATATTATGTAAAGTATATACTTTATTTGGTGTAAATACTGTTAAGAATATCATACACATCTAATAATTGTCACATCCAATAATTGTTAAATAGTTCATCAAATTGTCAAATAATTTATAAAATAAAATATATAAATATATCGCATTCATATGTACTTATACATCAAATTTAATGGAAAGATGATAGACCTCAACATTGCCAAGAACCCCGGCTTCTTCAAGTGTCTCTCTCGAAGCTGCTTCTTCAACAGATTCATCAGTTTCCCAACCTCCCTAGTGAATCAGCAACGATACAACAATTAGCATGCATATACATATTGAATAACCATTGGATATTGAAAGAATGCTTTAAAAACATAATAATAATAATAATAATAATAATAATAATAATAATAATAATAATAAGGTTTGGTTTGGTTTTTTGGTTTAATAATAATATTAATAATAATATATGTGCAGAATAAACTCACAAAAATATACACAAAAAGATCAATGTCAGGTTCAGATTCGATTTAGGTCACTGCAATTCATTTTAGGTTATCACTGTGCCCAACTATATATTTCATTTTTCTTTATAATTTTTAGTACATTGTAACATTATGAATAATAAATTTTAAAATGTGGGGTTACCTTGGGAAATAACATTCCTTGACCTTTTTGTGAAGAGATCACAAGAACTTCTAATTCATCATTTTTTGTACCTTTTGTGGTGCAAGTTTTATATCTATATGGAATGCATCTGCATAATTAGAAATTAAGCAAAATGAATCAGAATAAATATAGCATCTCAAAAAAATAAGCCAATACTCCTTTAGAAAAGCAGAAGAAAAAAAAATTAGGTGAATTTACTCATATTCTACATATAATTTCTCTTCAGCTCTTCTATGTTTTTATTGTGACATCAAACTTTGTACATTTATAATAATAAGATCTAACCTTCAGTCTCGTATAATAAGCTAACCAAAAATAGTCACATGATGATTATGTGTTAGGATTGAAAATCGATGAATTAAATTGAAAATTCATGTATAGAATAGAAATGTGTGTAATTAATAATTTAAAAAAACAATCATTGAAAAGTAAAGAAGGTAAACAAAAACTAACCATAATGGAAAAGAAAAAGAATCTTTTTGAGATTAAAAGCCAAGAATTTCTTGTTCTTTGGTGAAATGCTAAGAAGTTGAAAAGCCAAAAAATCAAATGTTGAAAGAATTGATTTTAATTTGAAAGTAAATAATATAAAATCATGAGATTGATGGAGAAAAAAAAAGGCAAAAAAGAAACAAACCCAACAACAAGGCGACGGCCTTTGTTATATCTCTGAGAATGCCTTCCAGTTCGAGAAACCGAACATACCATCCTGAATACTCTAGAGAGAGAGAGAGAGAGAGACAGAGTTTTTTTTTTACTTATTTAGGTTTATATCAATTTATACATGGCATATTTATACCCCATATATATGTATATATATATAGAGAGAGATAGAGAGATAGAGAGAGAGAGAGAGAGAGAGAGAGAGAGAGAGAGAGAGAGTTAATGAAGAATGGTATGGATGGATGGATAAGAAAGAAGGCAAAGGTTGACGAGGCGTTAAATAGAGAAGAGAGACAAAAACCTAAGAAAAATATTAATAAAATGGTGGGCGGGTTCTATAATAGATTCGGTGGGTGGCCCCGCTAACGAACGCCGTAGATGCATACTATTCGCAAATAATAAAACAACCGCACAAATATTATTATTTTCAAGAGTAATTTTTCAGTATTCTATGAAGACTACTGTTTCGTCATTTTAATTGATTTTTTTAATTTTTTACGAAAAAATAAAAGGAGTGAATTTTTTTGACTTCTTAATTAAAAATCACAATTTCCAAATGGGGCCTAAGCCAAAAAATCACCAAGTCTATTAAAATCGCACCGATCCGTATTAATTAACTCTTTAACTGTGGGTTAGTTTGATCTAGGGTTTAAAATTTATAATTTGTATTCGAAACCGTTCGGCTCTACTAGGCACCAATGAGAGAGGCTCAAGCAAATGCAAGCACACCACCTAATTGATAAGAAACCAACCAAAAGAGAGATTTAAAATATGAAATTTCTTGCACATTTAGTGTTATTTATATGAATTATATATTTTTAAATTAATTAGTATTATATATATGAAAAAAATTATATAAATTAGTATTATCTATTATGCAAATGCTTAATAATTGCTTAAGATTATTCTTTAATTAATTAACAAATTAAAACTACCCAAACCGCGATTTAATTATTTGTCAATCCATCATTCAGACTTTAATTTATAATTTTATCTCCAAACTGCCCTAAACCGCACCACGTATACCTATAGAAGACATATTGCTAATGAGTGCACTTCAACTATTGTTCAATCATCAGTGATACATTCATACAATTTCTTCCTCACAATCTCCCTAATGAGGTGGCAAGACGGAATGCATCTGAGGAGAGTTTTGAGAGAAGAAAAATGCTTCATCTACACAATTTTCGCTCACACAATCCTCACAAATAAGATGGCAAGACATAATGCAAGTTCTACACCAATTCGTGGGTCAATTTTTGAAATTTTGCTTAACGCCAATCCTCTAACGCCAATCCTCTCAACTTTTCTCTCTCTCTAAAAAACCTCCACCCCCGAGCCTCACTTTTGGCCGGCCGACCGCCGCCTTTGGCTATGGCGGTCGGCTGGCCCAGCTCTATTGTGTGTTTGTATGCTGGTTTTTATTTCTAATAAACTTGATTCCCACATCTTCTTTCCACTTTGTGGTCCTTTCTTTTGTTTATTCAGGTGCCTTGTTTTGTTTGTTTTTGTACCAACAAGGGGAGTTTATTTGTATCAACATGGGGTGTTTATTTGTATCCACTCAGAGAAGGAGGTCGGTTCTGGACCGTTATAGAGGTTGAGCAGATCTGGTTGTATTTTCATTCGGGCGCTCTTTTGCGAGTGAGAGTTTGAGGGATGAGCTCGGGTTCAGATCTTTGGAGTTTACTTCGGTGTTTTGTTTGGGGGGAACTAGGTGTTGAAGTTGATCCAGATCTGTCCAAGCTTTCATTCGAGCGCTCCTTTTTCGAGTGGGAGTTTGAGGGGTGAACTTCATCCAGATCTCGGCGGATTTCGTTGTTTTGGGTTGTCAACACCGGGGCTTGGAGATGTCAGTGGGTCTTGTTTGGCAAAGAGTGCTCGGTCCCGACCATGGTAGTGGAGTTTTATCCAGCCATGGAGCTGTTGGCTATGGAGTTTTTCCGGCCATGGATCTGTCTCGGTAGAGTGTTGTCAGGTGTGGGTGAGCTTGCAGCAGGTGTGGGTTTGGAAATCCAATGGTTGGAGGTGTTTCCGGCCATAGATTCAGTCCAAGGAGATTGACAGTCTGCTTCTGCTGGGGTTGGGGCTTTGTGTGGGTATAGAGGCTATAGAGTCTTTCCAGCCATGGAGATGTCTTCGGCAGAAGCGGAGGAGCGTGCACAGAAGCGTGCAGGAGCAGAGGAGCGCGCAGCAGGCGTGGGTCTTGGCAGGTGGGCGTTGTAGCAGGTTGGCGTTGGAAGTTGGAGAAGCATAGGTGTAAAGTGCAGCAGCACCATAGGCGTTGGAAGTTGGTAGCTGGAGAAGCATGGGCATTGTAGCAGGTGCTCTGGGAATGCAGCACCATAGGCGTGGGTGTGTGCACCATAGGCGTGGGCAGCAAGGACATAGAGTGCTGCAGCATTGGGAGTGCTGTAGGTGTTTAAATTGTTGGGTTTCCACCTCGGATGTTAGACTGGTGGGTTGATTTTGTGGAATCATGTATTTTATTTTTTGTTAAGTCCTTCTTAACGTTTTTTGTCTTTTTTTTTAAAAAAAAAAAAAATCGTGAGGCCAAGGGGTTGGTTGTATGGTTGCGAGTAGCAGTAGTAGGGGTATTTTGTACTTTCCGAATCTCTCTCAGTGCATCTCATCTTCCTGTACCTTTAATTTCATGTTGATTAATGAAATTTTTCTTTGCTGATCAAAAAATATATATGCAAAGCCAGCTAGCAGCTTCTTCTACTACTAATATAGGCATTATTTTAATAAGATATTTTAGGTGTGATTTGGAATGTTCTAAATAAGTATACATTTTGACTTTTTATAAAATATGAGTTGGATTTAAAGTGATGTGGTAGACATGTGATGTGACTTAAATAAGATGATGTGACTGAAATATGATAGTGATTTTTTGACTCTTTGACTTTTTTAGTATATGCCAAAGAGAAACGTTTGAGGGCCCGAAATCAGTGGCTCGAATTTGCTTGAAACCCAAAACGGCGTCGTTTTGGGTTTTAATTTTTTTTTTTTCTTTTTCTTCCTTTTCTTTCTTTTCTTCTTCTTCTTCGTTTTGAACACAGGAGAAGAGAAATAGAGACGAGAGAGAGAAACAGAGGCAAGAGGCGAGAGAGAGTCGTCACAGCTCGTCGGCCGATCGTCGCATCGTAGCCCCGCCTCCGCCTCTGCCTCCGCCTCTGGCCCGATTTTGATAATCCCTCCAGTTCTGCTTCTCCTTCTTCTTCTTCTTCCTCCTTCTCTTCTTCTTCTTCTTCTTCCTCCTTCTTCCTTCTCAAATTCGAGCCAAATTCGAGCCCCGGTTTTCGGGCTCTGTACCGGGGCTAAAAGCCAGGCTTGAGGTCTGTCCGTAGTTGTTTGGGTCGGCCATGGCGTGCATTGTATAGCCCCTTTGCATTTTTGGCTTGTTGGCCTTAAGTGTGTGAATGTGTAGCATGCATCCTTGCCTTAATTTAGTGATTTGGGACCATTTTCCATGTTATTTCAGTCCCTTTAACATGCTTGTATGCTTGCCTTGGATGCCTCTTTGAAGCTTTGAAAGCTTGTGTAGCATGCTCCATGTTTTGGCATTTGTACATGCCTTTGAATTTAGGTCATTTGGATGCCATCTAAGTGATCTTTAGGCCTTGTCTTAACATGCTAAAATTCTGTTTTTAGTCATTTAATTCATGCCATGTGTGGTTGCACTAAGTGTAGTTCAATGCTTCTTTGGTGGGCCTTAGGAATTGGACCATATTTGCACACATGTGTACGTGTGTTTTGGGCCTCATTTCCTTGGCTTTGGCCACTGTTTTGGGCCTAGCATAGGGCTGTCCAAATTAGTGTAAGACCATCCTCTTATGTTATTGCATGCATGCCTTGCACATTATCACATATTCACACCATTTCACCTTGTGTTGCATGCCATACGTAATTGCATTTTGTTGCAGTGCTTGAGTTGCATGATATGTTGTTGTATGCTTAGGTTGTAATACATTTGGCATGCATTCTCTCCTCTAGCCATTTAACATATTGTTGCATGTTTGTGCATTGCCCATGTTCATGCTTGCATGCTAGTTGGCATGATTAGAGTTGCATTGCATTGGCACGCATGCTCTACCTCTTGACCAAGTCATGATAGAGGTAGAAGCCTCTTGATTTGATTGTGTGCATTGCATGTCATTTGACATCAAAATGTGCACACTTAGTCCCTTGGGCCATCACGCATAGAAATGCGCGCTTGATGGTCCGAGAACCAAGGAGCATGTCCCTTTGAGTCACTAGCATGATAAGGGACATGATTGGTGCATACATTGCTTGAATTGCATTGCCATGCTCTGCCTTGCCCTCTGTTGCTGTCAATTGCAGATTCTGCAGGAACCTTCTGCCGACCGGCAGTGTCCAGTGCCGACCGGCAATCCTTCCAGGACCGACAGCTTCACCAACAGCCGGTGATCACATGCCACTGCCGGTGGACATTCTACTCAGCCGGTGGCACTCCCCAGTATCCAGAGAAGCAATTCTGAGACTTTGACAGTCTTCAGAGGAGCAGAGCAGGGAAAACAGAGGCAGATTGCGCATGGCAGTGCACTTCCGAGCAAGACCGAGCATGCATTGCATCGAGCTCTCCTCCCGAGGCGGTTTACTGTTTTTCCTAGCTTAGTTAATTTGTTAACTAATTAGGTAATTTGTAATAATTAATTAGCTAGGATAGTTAATTCATTATTCAAACTGTATTATTCTTTTGGTCCCTCCGAGCAAGGGCGAATCTGTAATAAGTGTGGGTGCGTGTGTGTGCATGTCTTCCACCCCCACTTCTTTTCTCCCTTTTACTTACCTGCTTTGATGGTTAGTAATAGGACATGTTTAATTTAGCATACCTTATGCTATGCATGCGTGCATTCATGCATTTGTCTTGCATGCACCAGGCTCGGTATATCATGCTAACTGTATTTGTACTTCAATTCCAAATTGAATACGTGCATCAATTGATCGCATTTCACATGCCATGCTTAGGTTGCCGAGCCTACTCTAATTGCATCGATGTATGGTGTTGGCATTAGTCAACTTTGACATGAACCTTGCATATTGGCTTAACTAGTTTAATTGTTTTTGGCACGGAGTACGATGTAAGTTATTTTATGCTTTTAGCATCTCGCATGAGTTGTGAATGCTATCATGACAAGCATGCTTACCCATGTGGCTAGAGCTGCTTATGTGATATAAATTTGCTTGAATGCCCCTGTGGGTGAAGGTTTGGATTGGGTCTGAGTTTGGAATAGCTCTTGAAAATCCGTGTTTTTTTAACAGCTACTTTGTGAGTAGCAAATTCCAAAAATATTTTCAAAAAACAAAACAGATATTGGCAATGCTTATTCCCCAAATTAGGCAAATCTAGTCTATTACTTGTGTGCTGTGCGCATAAACATAGTAATTCTAAGGCTAAATAACTCGGAATAAGAACACATAACGTTTTCAAAACTGGGATATCACGGTTAAGTAAGAGGCCGATCTTCGGATCGGCGAGAGGCGTGCTCATGAGCTGACCTTCCCGTCGTACCCAAGTTCCCTTGAGCCAGCAAACTTGTGTGATGAGCGGACACGTGGCCTTTTGGCACCGGAGTCAGAGGGTTTCCTTAAATTCTCCGATTTTACCCATTTTAAAATATTTAGGTGGCGACTCTGTATCTGGCAAAGCAGTCCATGTTTGGCACTTCTTTTCAAAAATCTGTTTCTCAAAACGATTTGCCGGATTTGGACTCTTTGGTTCAGATTAAGAACCGTGACACAAATCGAGTCCGAACTGTAGCATGAGGCCCGCGGGCGCGTCTGCACTTCTCCCGCACTTGCACTCTCGTACTTACATTTATTGCAGTAGCTAAACAAGCCCTCCCTTGTTTTTCGCAAGTACAACTCAAGCAATTTCCAATGCATTTTGCATTTTTTCTTCGACGAGCTGACCGGGCAGCTCGACCCCCGTATGCTGACCGGGTTTCGGACTCACCTACCACCACACGTGAGGTGCTTCTCCCGCACTCGCACTCTCGCGCCTGCATTTATTTTAGTAGCCAAACAAGCCCTCCCTTGTTTTCTGCAAGTGCAGCTCAAGCAATTTCGAATACATTTTGCATTTTTTCTTCAGCAAGCTGACCGTAAGCTGACCGGGTCAAAATCAGGATCGCTATAACCTCCCCGCTTAAAGAATTTTGTTCTCGAAATTTTGAATCAAACTACCTAAACAAAAGGGGTTTCTAGCGATCAAAACCACATTATTTCATTTAAAAATCACAATATTAACTCGCAACCATTTTTTTTTTTTTTTTTGCCATTTCCACCATGGTTATCTCATTAACAACAACCGTCCACATTAGCCTAAACATGAAGCAAAGAAATGACAATCCGTAACTACTTCATGCGTAACATAACAACATACATAACAACATGTGGTCAACAATTTTAACACATTTCCCTCAAACACTAGGGAATATTACAAGGAAAAACAACTTAAGCATTTTCAAACAAATCCGAATACTTAGAGCGGACTTCCGCCTCCTGTTCCCACGTCGCTTCTTCAACCCCATGGTGTCTCCATAACACCTTTACCAACGGTATAGTTTTGCCCCGTAGCACTTGCTCCCGGATATCTAATATTTGAATCAGTCGTTCTTTGTAAGAGACATGCTCATCTACCTCCAAGTCAACCCAATTTAGCACATGAGAAGGGTCGGGTTCATACTTCCTAAGCATAGATACATGAAATATGTTGTGAACTCCTAAAAGTTGTGGCAGTAAAGCTAACCGGTATGCCACTTCCCCAATTCGCTCTAAGATCTCAAAAGGCCCAATGAACCTTGGAGATAATTTGTCACTCTTACCAAATCTCATTAAACCCCGTCTTGTTGAGATTTTTAGAAACACATGGTCACCAACTTCAAAAGATAAAGGTCGTCTCCTCTTATCGGCATAACTCTTTTGTCAGCTTTGGGCCATAGCTAACCTCTTCCGAATGAGAACAACTTTCTCGATTGTCTCTCTAACAATTTTCGGACCCAGTAATGGTGCATCGCCCACTTCGGCCCAACAAACTGGTGATCTACAAGGTCGGCCATACAAGGCCTCAATTGGTGCCATCCCAATACTACCTTGGTAACTATTGTTGTAAGCAAACTCAATCAATGGTAAGTACCTTTCCCAAGGCCTCTAAAAATCAAGGACACAAGCTCTAAGCATGTCCTCCAAAATCTGAATGGTACGTTCCGACTGTCCATCGGTTTGAGGATGATAAGCGGTGCTAAGAGTCAACTTAGATCCCAATGCCTCTTGAAGGCTTTGCCATAACTGGATAGTAAAACGAGGATCCCTACTGTCACAATAGTCACAGGGACTCCATGAAGTCGAACTATCTCTCTAATGTACAACTCTGCCAAGCATTCAACTGAGTTGCTAGTGCACATCGGAATGAAATGGGTAGACTTAGTCAACCTATCAACAATCACCCAAACGGCGTCATTGCCTCGTTGTGTTCTAGGAAGCCCAATTACAAAATCCATGGTAACACGCTCCCATTTCCACTCGGCTATCGGTAAGGGTTGTAACAAACCCGCTGGTCTTTGGTGTTTGGCCTTCACTTGTTGACAAGTAAGGTACTTCGATACAAATAAAGCGACATCCCGTTTCATACCCCCCCACCAAAACTGACGACTAAGATCATGATACATTTTAGTGCCTCCCAGGTGTACCGCAAGGCGTAAGTGATAGAACTCCCGAAGTACTTCCTCTCTATAAGATTCTGGTACAAACAAACGGTCTAGGTAATGTACACTCATATCCGAGTGAACGTTCAAACCTTTCTCTTCCTTTCCATTGGAAATCTTAACACGGATTGATTCCATATCACGGTCTCCTCGTTGTGCCTCTATGACCTTACTAACCAAGATAAGTTGAGCATTCAAAGTAAGCAAGGTAGCACTCTCTCTAGACTCACCCAAGTGCAAATCAAACTTGCCAATAATATCTAGCATATCCAATTCCCGAATGGCCACACTTGCCAAACTACTCACAGATTTTCGACTCAAAGCATTGGCCACCACATTAGCCTTCCCTGGATGATAGTGTAACTTAAAGTCATAATCCCCCATAAATTCCATCTACCTCCATTGTCGTAAATTCAAGTCTTTTTGAGAAAACAAATACTTTAGACTCATATGATTAGAGAAGACTTCAAACTTCTCACCGTACAAGTAATGCCTCCAAATTTTCAAAGAAAAAATCACCACCGCTAATTCTAGATCATGGGTGGGGTAATTTTTCTCATGAGTTTTCAATTGTCGTGAACCGTAGGCCACAACTTTTCCCTCTTGCATCAAGACACAACCAAGTCCATCCCCGGACACATCACAATAGACAGTGTAATTCAAACCCCTTTTTGGAATTATCAAAACTAGTGATGTAGTCAATCTAGTCTTAAGCTCTTGGAATGACTTTTCACAAGCCTCACTCCACACAAATTTGATACCCTTTCTAGTCAACCTAGTCAAAGGTGTAGCTAGTCTAGAGAAGTCCCTTACAAAATGTCGATAATACCCCGCTAATCTCAAGAAACTCCGGATTTCAAAAACATTCTTGGGTTGTTCCTAATCTTGTACGGCATCTATCTTTGAGGAGTCCACAGTCACTTCCTCTCTAGACACTACATGCCCCAAAAACTTCACATCTGTTAACCAAAACTCGCATTTTTCAAATTTGGCATACAATTGGTGCTCACTAAGTAAACCCAGCACTACCCGCAAGTGAGTCTTGTGTTCCTCTTCAGAGGTTGAATAAATAAAGATGTCGTCCATAAAGACGACCACAAAACGGTCTGAGTATTTTCGAAAAATTATGTTCATCAAATCCATAAAGGAAACTGGTGCATTGGTCAACCCAAAAGGCATTACAAGGAATTCATAGTGGCCATAATGAGTACAAAAGGCCGTCTTCTGAATGTCCTCCTCCTGGATTCTCAACTAATGGTACCCCGACCTCAAATCTATTTTTGAGAAGCAACGAGACCCTCTAAGTTGGTCAAACAAATCATTTATTTTGGGTAGAGGATACTTGTTCTTAACTGTAACTCTATTCAACTTATGGTAATCAATACACAACAGCAATGACCCATCATTCTTCTTCGCAAAGAGAGTCGGCGCTCCCCAAGGCGATGTACTAGGGCGAATGAAGCCCTTGTCTAAAAGTTCTTGGAGTTAAATCTTCAACTCATGCAATTCGACAGGTGCAAATCTATACGGTGACATGGAAATCGGTGCCATGCCAGACACTAATTCAATGGAGAACTCGATCTACCGGTGAGGTGGTAAACTAGTAAGATCTTTTGGAAAGACATCCGGATATTCACAAACTACCCTTGGTAACTCAACACGAGCACCGTCACTCTCACTATCCAATAGAGTTGCACTAAGTTTACTCCTACTATGAGGGTCAACAACTAGCAACAAGGCTCTATCAACTCGGTTCCCCAGAAAATAGAAACGATCACCACTTGAAGTGCACACCGTAACTCTCTGACAGTAACAATCAATCACAGCTTGGTAAGAACACAACTAGTCCATGTCTAAAATGACATCAAAACTCAACATATCTAGTAACACAAAAGCAAACGGAAGTCAACGCCCGGCAACTTCTATTTCACAATCACGACAACCCCAGTCTAAATGAATTGTACCCCCAACATGTGACTCTACTCTGAGTGGAGGCACTAACCGTGCTATCTCTCACCCTAATGCAGAAGCAAATGTAGTAGATATAAATGAATGAGACGCACCCGTGTCTATTAATACATTAGCCAAAGAATTACACACAACAAAAATACCTCTCACAATTGAGGATTCTGGCAACTGCTCTAGCACGGTAACAGCATACACGCGCCCCTATGGCCCCTGATTAACTAGCTCCCCTCTCGGAGCATAGGCCTATTGTGTTGACTGAGCGGAAGCGGCTCCCTGATTAACTCACAAAGCTTGGACTGATTTAGCTTGCTGGTGGCTTTGAGTCTGCCTCAACCCTGAAGCGCCAGATGTGCCTCCCAACTGTGGGCAAGTTCTCTTCATATGCCCCGGCTGACCACATTGATAACAATTAAACCATTGACTTTTACTCTGAGACTGAAACTGATTTTGAGATCGGTTAGGTGGTGGTACTATTAACTACCATCCTCCCTTCTGTGGGCATGAGAAGGCTTTGTGACCCAGTTGACCACACTTGAAACACGAGAAGCTACTCGATGCACTTTTTTCAGGACCCGCACTAGGCAAAGAAAAAGTAGATCTAGACTGCTGTGGTTGGGACTGGAATGGATAGGTGTTCCTGCTCTTCTTGTTTTGTCTATAGTCTTCTTGAGACTCTTGGCCCCTAGACCTCAAACTCCGAAGCCTTTCCTTCTCGGCTTGTATGGAAATTTCTGCGTGTGTCACTGTCTCCACAAGATGGTCATATTCCCAAATCATATTTCCGACAAGCTTGAACATAATTTTTGTTTTCAATTTCTTTTCAAATTCAATGCAACGGCGCTTTTCCGTTGCCACCAACTCTGGTGCAAATCTGGACAAACTAGAGAAGACCACCTCAAACTCGGCCATGGGCATGTCAGGTTGTTTGAGGTCTTTAAACTCTTGCCTCAATCTCTCCCTAGCAGTGGGAGGTATGTACTTATCTTGCAAAACAACCACAAAGGCTTCCCATGCCGGCTCCACTCTACCCTTGGCATATTTCCACCATTGACCCGCGTCTCCCTTAAGGTAGTAACTCGGTAGAGTCACTCTTAGTTCACTATCTTCGATGTGAAGTATCTCAAATGTCTTCATAGTTTGTTCGAGCCACTCATCCGCTTTCTTGGGCTCGGGACCACCATGGAACTCATCTGGTTTGGCCCGCAAAAACTCTCTAGTAAGGAAACTCGCCCTTGACTCTGCGGTGTTCTCTCGGGCTTGATTCTCCACCCTCAACAAGTTCATAAACTCTCTTAAAGCCCCTGCCATTTCTCGAGCTAGGGCCCCCATTGTGGTTTGACCCGCTTGTCCCGGGATTCCTGCCTGCCCCACTTGTTCGGCCACATTAGCTTGGCCGGACTCTTCCTCTTGCACCGGAACCTCATTGACCAGTATCTCATGCACACCTTGG
The DNA here is from genome assembly GCF_004153795.1 of Camellia sinensis. Taxonomy (NCBI): domain Eukaryota; kingdom Viridiplantae; phylum Streptophyta; class Magnoliopsida; order Ericales; family Theaceae; genus Camellia; species Camellia sinensis. The sequence continues at coordinate 406,681 of NW_021025474.1, read as the reverse complement.
CAAGACCTACCACGCCTCCCACCTCTACCACCACGGGTTTGACTTTTTCTTGACATCCTATAAATGACAATAGAATTAATTTAGCACACTAACCCACACGTGCCCGCAACTTGCCTTACATGTTTGATCACAATAATTCTATATATTCCTCTACCATATAACAATTAAATTTCACCCTACATAAGCACTTAGTCATGTAAACACATACGGATTATACTCTTATGATGAGATTTGTCCCACGAAAAATCAAGAATTCTTAGTAGAATGAGTATTGATCATGTACCCTTCTAATAAGACCTCAAAGAATTTAACAGGCACAAACAACATCCCAAAAGTCCAATCCCATACCCATTTAGTCACATAAGCAAGTTATCACATAGTCACAAAATGCATAACGCTTTCTAAGCATGCTAAATGAACCCATTGTGGTTAAACAACCACTTCCCACGAGCTCCAAGTATTCAAACCCGGTAGCTCTGATACCAAGTTGTAACGCTCCAAATTTCTAGCCCAAATGATAATACAACAATCATGGCTCTTTTAAGAAAAACCGAATATAAATCTCCAAACTTACATTACATGATATAATAGTTCTTCATGCAACAATACATTAATCCAACAACAAGTAAATAAACAAATAAATGGCCCCAAGGGTTTACAAGTTTCCAAGGCTTGAGCTTGGTTACACAAAATGGTTATTCAAACTCACACACATATAACCCTTGGCTTACACACAGAGTCACAGCAAAATGAGAGTCTTGTACTCTTAACACACATTTCCTCGCCTTTAGTTAGGCGGCATCAACACATATTTTCCTGCACAAAAATCCCGTAGGGTGAGCATAAAGCCTAGTAAGAAATCCTTAACAAAGTATATACATTTTATACAAGTCTCAAGAGATGAAATGCACATACCATGCTATGCCCTTTTGAAAGAAAATCACATCTTCATCTTTGAAAACCATCATGCTCAATGATGTCATGCAATTTCAATTCTTCAAAACTTAACAATTCATTTCAAGAGCGGTAAATACGACGTTGGTAATCCCTAGGTCGGTGTCTGCAAGTAGACTATACAAGTACTACCAACTTGTCATTTTTATCGGTATTAACCGGAAGGCTCGACACCTATCCGTGCGGGTTTTCGGTCTTTCACCCCGGACTCTCAGGCCAACTTATTCAATATCATCTACACCACCTATCAAGATTTACCAACGTATTTATCCCAAAATCATTCCATGAAAACTTGTTTCTCAACATTCTTTTCTCAATGCAAGTTTTCAAATCAACTTTCAAAGTTTATTGTAATCAAATGAATTGATATGCCAATAACACAAGACGAATATAAATACTTTTATTCCAATTCATCATCCGAGGAATAACACAATTCCCTCTCCTCAAGTATCCTCAACAATTAGTCATTTCAAGACTATTTCAACGTTTTGAACAATAATTTCCAAAATGAACAACAATTCTCATATTCCCAGAAATTCATTATTTATATAAATAAAAATAAGAAATTTTCCAAACATCCATTTATTTTGACACACAAAATAAATATAACAATATCATTCATGAATTTTCAGTCTCTTTTAAATTTTTTTTCCAAATTCTAGGTTTTCTCACCAAAACTATACAACTCAAATCTTTTGAAAGAAAACTTTCTAAAATCATGTTTTCTTCAATCAACAAAGATCAAAACCCATAAGATCATTTTAAAAGAATAAGAGACAAACCCACTTTCAAAATCGCTCAAGATCTTGAATCAATAATCAATTTTCAAAGCTATCGAAAGATGATTTCAAAAATCATATAGATCTTGCAAAAATATATATATAACTCTAAAAAAATCCCTACCTCAAGTTTTGAAGAAGAAATGAGATGAAACCCCCAAAATCAACGGTGTCGAAACTCAATCTTCACCGCACACAACGAAGCCCTCGAGAAGTTAACCAACTTGGATAAAGAAACTATGGCAGAACTCTAATGGATCTTGAGAAATAAGGTCTTGATCCAATTTGGCGTAAGGAAATGTAGAGAGAAGGGAGAGGAAAGGGTTTTTAGAGAGAGAGAGACCTAACTAGAGTGAGATACATTCAGCCTAAAGAGAAGAAAATACCAAAATTTCGGACTCACCTACCGCCGCACGTGCGGCACTTCTCCCGCACTTGCATTTATTGCAGTAGCCAAACAAGCCCTCCATTGTTTTCCGCAAGTGCGGCTCAAGCAATTTCGAATGCATTTTGCATTTTTTCTTTGGTGAGTTGACCGAGCAGCTCAACCCCCGTAAGCTGATCGGGTCAAAATCAGGATCGCTACAGGGTCCATAGTTTTAAAGTGACAATGTCGTGGCATATATTGGTACAGTAATTAGTATACTAATTGGTGCGTGTAGTACCACTGTCTCGAATCTACACTCCATCATTGAAGATCCACCCGAAACAATTTTGAGAATCGTGCCTGAATATGAAAAATCTTTCCTATCAAAGATACTTTTTATTTTTTGGTTTTGTTTGGATTTAATTTCATTTTTAACAAATTTTTTTGTTTTTTGTTTTTTGGATTTTTCAAATCTCGCCCTTCTTCCTTTACAAATATATTAATTTCTTATAAATTAATGTTTGAAGAATTCTGTGAGTGATAAATTTATCATTGAATGTATCTTTAATTTTTTTGTTGATTTTATATTGATCTATGATGGATTCATTTTTTTTTTCTCAGTGATAAATTTATCCGCCTCTATTGTTTCCTGTGTATATGTGAGAGGATGGTGGATTCTTATAAGTAAATGAGTGAATATAAATAAGAGTGAGTGAATCTAATTTATTTGTAACTTTTTTAGAAATTGATCAATAAAGAATTACTAATGAATTTATTAGTGATTTTTTTTTAGTGATAAATTTATCACTGAATGTGTTTCTAATAAATTTATTAGATTAGTCTGTGTTATATATGTCTATGTGGTTGTATTTTAGTGAGTAAATAACAGTGAGTGTGCATATGTGTATGTGTACGTAAATATGAATGAGTGATCGAGTGGTGGAGGTGGTGGCTGTTGTGATGTAGTGGTGATCGGTGTTATTTTTGTCAAAACAATTCAAAAAATACAGTAAAAAATTATCATCGAAGGTGGTCATCGGCACTGGAGGTAATCACCAGTGACTGGTGGTGGTTGTTGGTAGAGCAGGAACGTATTGATAATAGGGATGAAGAAAGTGAAGGAAAGGTATTTTAGGGATATTGATAGGTGAAAAAATGAGCAGAATTTATAGGTAAATAAGTCTTCTCAATAAGACTAGCCCATATGTAACAACCCGACCCTCATATATATTTTCTGGTATACTTTCAGTCCCCTATTCTGTGCATTTATATGCTTATTGTGAAAATTTTATGTGAAATTGAGTTTAATTAAGTGAATCCTATGATTATGGAGGCATATCTGTCTAATAAGAGAAAAATCTGTTACAATTATAACACTTGGATCATAAATTGAGAGCCTTAGATGCTTAATAATCTGAAATTGACTTTACATTTAAGACCGGCATGATTTTTAAGTCATAATATGATTTTCTGTGAAATTTTAATTTGGAATGATTAAATTGATTGAATTTCGTCCTTATTCACTATATATATATTTGCTTTCCTAGATATTTGACTTAGGAGCCTTAAACTCAAATATCTCCCGAGAGGGTTAGGAAAGGAGAATTAGGGAGAAAGAGGAGAAGTTCATCAAGAAGAAAAATTGGGAAATTGAGAGGGATTGTAGGGTTTAAAGCTCAAGGGACGTGAATTTTACTTGAATTAAGTCCTTTCTTGGATATGAGTAAGATTTTCTTTGATAATCATGCAAATTAGGGTGTGTATTGGTTAAATTGAAAAGATGTTTTAACATTGGATTGATTTGGAGTTAAATTGAGTTATTGGAGAAGAATTTCATTTTATTCTTTATCTGTACATATTTGAACTCATTTATGGATTTGGATAATTATATATATATATATTTGGGAACTATGTAGTAGGGATTCAAAGTGCTTATTTTATGTTTATGAAATTCAAGGAATTAAAGATTTAATTCATATTCTAATTGATATATGTTGTGATCCCTATTTACATGGTTTTTGGACCTTATTCTAACAATTAATGGATCTATATTGAGCCTTGTAAGTACCCACCAAAGTTGGGTGTTTATGTGAATTTCAGACTGCAAAACTGGGCAAATCGCCACACGTGCGGGAGCACTGCCGCACGTGTGGGAGTCATGGCTGCACGTGCGGGAAATGGTGAATTTTGGGACTTTGGCTACTGCCAAAAAGGCACGTGCGGGGCTTCCCAGCCACACGTGTAGGACCAACTGCTGCACGTGCAGGGCTCACAGCTGCACATACGGCCCATGTTAGAAAAAGTGGTCTGCTCCGTTTTACATGAATGACCCTCAGATATTTTTGAAATCTGTATTTGATGTCTTTTTGATATTTGTGAATTCGTTCGAAACGAAACTAGTCAGAAAATGGTTACAAAAGGAAAAAGGAACTGACTTGTGAATTGTACACATATGTAGGTCATAGCCCGAGAGGAACTAACGCTCTACTACAGAACAGTGAGTAATAGTACTGCACAATACATTTGGTTTACTGTTAATAGTTAATATTAACATTCTATTCTCCGTAAGTGAACTACTTCGTTTCTTAATGAATAAAGGGAACTTATGTTCATTCTTGAATAATGGTTTTTGCGTGAATATGAGATCATTCTGTTTTGCTATTAATGGGCCAGAGGCTGTTCTGTTATGAGCCATCGAGTGTGGACAACTCTACACAATCTGTAAAATACGCTTCCCTTTTGCTAATAATTATCAGTAGCACTCTGTTAAACGCAAATTAACTATGTTAACTCATGTGAACGATTGAAAGAATCTGTGTGCCTCTGTGTAACTCTAGGACTAGTCTGTTCTAATAATATCTGGACCTATGGCCGTTCTGTATAATCTGTTAGGCCTATGGCCGTTCTGTATAATCTGTTAGGCCTATGGCCGTTCTATATAATCTGTTAGGCCTATGGTCATTCTGTATAATCTACTAGGCCTAAGGCCATTCTGTGTAATGATAGTTATTATTATTAATGCTCTGTTTTCTGCGAGTTAATTACGTTAACATTTATAAATGATTGGAAAGTCTGCGTATGTTGGTACGACTCTGGGATTACTCTGCTCTATTAATATCTGGGCCAGAGGCCGATCTGTAAGATATGTTGGGCCTAAGGTCGTCCTGGATGGTATTGGGCTTGAAGCCTTTCTGTATAATAATCAGGCCCAAGACCGTTCCGAAAATGTTTACAAGATAAGATTAATGATATGACTCTGCACTTTTATACGAAATAAACATTACAATTCGAGTTTATCTTTAAATTGTTTGAGTGCTATTAATCACTGAGCCTTGCTCACTTTGTGTTATGTTTGTTTCTGTAGGCAATCAACCGGGAGACGGTCTTAGTTCAACTTTGGTCACCCCTTCTTGGTCAAGCCATGTAAAGAAGCCTGTCCATTTTGTGGGGTTCCCTTAATGACCCCTAGTTTGGTCCTTAGTCTTTTGTCTAATGTAGTTAGTCGTGTATAATTTCCTTTATCAATATTTTTTCCATATGCCCACGTGTGGGGCTGGTTTTGTATATATGCCCATATATGTTATTGTGTGAATGCATATATCTGCCTCTTGTATACATGTCTATCATATAAGGAACTGTTGAATGGCACAATGAGATCCTGGCATATAGGTGTGAGCTCGATGGATGTTAAGTTATATTATTTTAAATTATTAAATGCTTCCGTTCAGGCCACAGATGTTGTATATATCGTATTATCTGTCCGTTTCGGAAGTGGTCATGCCCAAACTTTTAGGGGCGAGTTTGGGGCGTGATACCATAAGTCCCTCTCTAAAGTTAGGGCTACAACTCGGGAGGGTTCAGGCTGGTTAAGAGGTTATCCAAGTCTAACCCAAGTTGTGTTGAGAGTCGCCCAAGTCCGAATTGTAACCCGAGTTTGTCTGCCCATGTCCAACTCGAGTTAAACTCAAATTGTCCGAATTGCACATAATTTTTTTTAGTCCACATAAGTTATTTAATTTGTTAAAATTAAACTCTGTTTACATTTGTTTTTATATAAAATCATTAATAATATCAAAACAAATAATTTATATAATGTAAGAGAGATGCCGCTATTGTGGTCTTTACAATTTATGAGTGAAAAAAAAAAAAAAAAAAAAGATTTTGTGCTATGTTACTTGTGTGTATTCAATATTATCTAACAATCTAAATTACTTTAATATCATCCAATAACTAATAATTTATATGTATATTTAATATTTTTATATTTATATATACAATTCAGGTTTCAGGTTGTTTGGGTTGCTTGATGTCTTTATCCAAACCCACCCAAATTTAATTCGAGCTTCTGAATTTCTGTTCAAATTCATACCAAATTCGAAAATATTTTGCCCATTTCCTAAATTTTTTTGGATTGGGCACAAATTGCTCATGTTGAACCTGTCCAAATTGCACCCTATCTATACTTAGACCACTTGTAAAAAAAATTTAAGGCTTTGATTAGGTACATTAAATCAGTGCACCAAGGTTGTTCGAAATGATCTAAATAAGTATATTTTTTTACTTTTTACAAAAAAAAATGTACAAAAAAGTAGAAAGGTGATGTGACCCAAATAAGTACACTTATCTAAATAAGTTCACTTATTTAGTTTATGTCAAATAGTGCCATAAATGTACTTTTAGATATAAAATAATTTGGTGCTAAAGGTTTATCTTTTTAGACAAAAGATTTGATTCCAAAAAAATAGTAATTTATTATTAATTGTCCAATTTCATTGCTAAAAGTATAATAATGACACCTTTGACAACTAAACTATTTTATCTTTAAAAAATAATTTTGTTCCTAAATTTTTATCTCTAAAATTTTAATTTGTTGTAGGAATTGTTGAAGGTTCTAATTTTTCAAAAATCTAGTATCTGTGTAGTATTCATCATTACATTAGGTTATTCTCATATTCACATCTCAATATATGATAACTTGAGTGGTCCATGAAGTCCACTATAGTTCTCATTTTGATGATCCTAACCGTTCACTTTTTAGGACTCATTAAGTAGAATATTCATGCAAAAAAATTAATACGATTGGATATCGCTAACTATGTAGCATTTGGAAACGTTTACATTTTTTTATTTATGTTTACAAAAATTTTATAAATTGGTTTTTGTTTATTTTTAGAAAAACATAAACTAAAAACGCATTTGATTTAAACAAAATATTTGAAAATTTTTAAAAACATAAACTAAAAAATATGTTTGTTTAGACCTAAAATATTTATATTTATATTTTAATGTAACGCCCTCAAAATAATCCATAGAAACCCATATTATTGACATGCATAGACATAAGTAAACAAAACTCAATTCCATTCATCAGAGTATTCTTACGAAAGATATTACATATTGATAACAAAGTAAATGCCCTATAAGCTTACAACTTTCCAAGCCAACACTTGGTTACAAAAAAAGAGAGTACTAACTCAAATACATATTAAGCCCTTGGCTTGAGTTTACATATAATACCAAAGTAACAAGACATCAAAAAGGTCTTCAACTCTCAGAACCTTCCAAGTTACGTCCTTAGAGGTAGCATATCACCTGAACCTGAAAATGATATTTCATATAGAGTGAGCCAAAGCCCAGTAGAGATATGCTAAACATAATATGAACAATGACTAAAACATTAGCATTTGATAAGTGTTTAACTCATATAATTCAACTCATGACTCAATTCAGTTCCATGACACAAATGTCCATGCTCCATTTCATTTCTCCTTTACTTAACAATTTCAAAACATAATTATGGCTCAGAACCTGGCCAAACAATTCAGTTCAATGAGCATATAACTCATATTAAAACACTTCCATACTTCACAATTAATACACATATTTGTTGTATTAATGTCATAACAAAACACTTCCATACTTCGTAAATGATACACAAATTTGTTGTATCAATGGAGTTCATCCCTTATCTCCTCCCAAACAATATCCGGTTTAGGAGTCCATCCCCTATCTCCTCCCAAACCATAGAGTACATCCCCTATCTTCTCCCACACAATACAATATATATAAACAATTATCATATACCTGATCAATCAATACACATATTTGATGTATTAGTCCAACCGTCATATTCAATGACATATTCAACCATCATATTCAATGACATATTCAACCGATTAGTTTTAATTCACCTAATCATCATGCAGTGTCTACAACAATCAAGACTATCCTCCACCGATAGCCCCAAGCAATTATTTCTAAATAGATAATAATTACCTCCAACAGATAACTTATCAACAATTTTCGAAGGTGAGTAATTTATAATTCCCACTCCACCATTCTATCTCATAATGAGTCAATTTCATTATTTCCAACTCAATTTCACATATCCATAATTTTCCCAAATTAATTATATTAATTAATTTATACAACAATTTAGGGTTTTCTCTCCCATTTCTCAATATTGACCCCAAGGTCCAAATATCACTAATAAACAACACTAATCTCATTTTAAGACCCAACAAACACATGTATTGGCCCAAAGAACAAAACCCTTTTTTTTCACATTTTGAAACCCTAACACCCAAACTTCTCAACTCTCAACATTTAATCAAAATGACTACAAGTTTATGTCAAAGACCATAAGAATGAATAGTTATCCCTACCTCAAGATGGAGAGCTCAAATGGAGATGATGACCAAAACCCAATGTGTTCCAAATCCAAGATTTTTCAAATTAAAACAAAGCCCAAGTCACCCTCTATCTTTCTTACAAAGAGATTAGGGTAGAAGATCACTAAAAATAGATGAAATCCTAGAGAGAAGATAAGTGTAGAGAGAGGAACAGCCGGATCTAGGGTTTATACAAAAGAGGAGATGAAAAAGTGAAGTGTAATCCCGCTGCTACCTACTGATATAACACAGGCTCGCTCGAGTGAAGGATTGGTCGCTCGAGCGACCAGACACAAAGAACCCTCGCTCGAGCGCAGAAAGCCTCGCTCGAGCAAACAATCGAAGTTTCAGGTCTGCAACCCAGAAGCACGCTCGAGCGCAAGAATGCTCGCTCGAACGAAGAAAACCAAAACATAAACCTCGCTCGCTCGAGCGAAGGAAAGCTCGCTCGAGCGAAGGATTACAGCTCTCAGGTCCAGAACTGGACGCAGACGCAAGCTTGAGCGAAGGACTTCACGCTCGAGCCACCAGATACAAAAACTCAACTCTCGCTCGAGCGAAGGAACCCTGGCTCGAACGAAGGGACTAAAACACAGAGCTCGCTCGAGCGACAAAAGTCTCGCTCGAGCGAAGAACCAAAAAAATCTGGGCAGCAACCATTTGCTCCCAATCACTCCCAACCTGTAACAATCCTGCCCAAAACATCCTATAACTCAAATACAAAGTATTGAAGGACGGAAACAAGATATATATAACATCCACTCCACGAAACTTAAGTCCGGAATACAATAATCAATGGAGGGAAAATCGAGGTCGCTATATTTAATATTTATGATAATGGGATCATACACATTATAATTGAAAAAAAAATTAATTAAAAAAAATATTTGAAAAAAAAAATATTGTTAGTCAAAATTTTAAATTTTTGTTTAAAAACCAACGTGAGCTCATTTTTTGAGTTTGCGTTTTTTCCTCAATTTTATAAACAGAAATAACCATTTAAAAACCAAAAAAATTATCAAACAAGTTTTTATGACAATTTTTAAAATTTTTGTAAATATAAACTAAAAATTGAAAACGAAATGGTTACCAAACAGACTATGTGTTACAAAAAAAATGGATGGTTATTCTTAAAATTATATTTGTTGTCTATTTTTTTAAAACAAGTATGATTCAAATATATAGTTATTGATATCTAGTCATTTTGATTTTTTAAATGATCCAAATAATGAAATCACCGAAATTTCAAAATGGACCTGTCAAACTCAATCATTATCTCAAGTTTAGATGACAACTTGAGAAAAGCCAAACCCTTTTTTTTTTTATTTAATTTAGATATTATATCATGTATTATCAACCCATCAGTAACTCCCAAACAAGCCACCCAATTTTTCAAATTTTCATTTTTATTTTTAGTGATTTTTTTTAAAATTATGTCAAAAAAATTTTCTTTCTTTGTCTGCCTTGTGTAGACAAATTTAAAATGTAATTTCTTTTTGAATATTCTAAAAAAAAAAATGAAAAAGCTAAAATAAGTATTAAAAAAAAAGTTGACTACTTTTGCTTATTTTTGTCTTTTTTAAATTTTTTTTAGAATTATTTAATTTTTCGGTTCATCACGTCTAGTAGAATTTAAAAGAAAAAAAAAATTAAAAAAATATAAGAAATTCACTAAGGACAAAAATAAACCACCAAAAAAATCACACAAAAAAAAAAAAACAAACAAACAAACAAATAAATTCCAAAACACGCGCTTCGTGACTTTAATATTATCAATTCTCCTATTAACATAGGAATCAATCATTGAACTACAAATGAAATATATTTACAAGATTTTAGAAAATTTATTTGTGGGTAGAGGTGAGTAGCAGATATATCGATCCGCCTAAATCATCCGACCCGAACCGACCCGAACTGATCCGCCGCATTTTAGACAGATGCGTGATGACGAGCGGACGGTTGCGGATTAATTTTTTTCAATCCACCTAGTTTTGAACGGATGGTGAATTTGAGGTTCCTTTGGCCGCAACCGAAATTGTTAAATCACCAGTACCCCTAGTAATTTGTAAGATTTTGTGTTTTTAATTTGTTTAGATATTCTGTTTGTGTTTTCAATTGAAAAGGAGTTTAAATATTCTATTGAATATATTCTGTTGAAAAAGAGTTTTCAACTTGAATATATTTTTTTGAATTGTAAAAAATAAATGTATTATTTATCTACATTTTTTTGTTTATAAATCTAACTCTAAAAATAATAAATAAAAAATATGATATATGCTAGTTGGTTTTTATTTTCAAAAACTGATATAGATGTAACAATACAGAGGCATACAATCTGTACTACTACTCGGTTCATGATTTTGGTAGTTTGAATTGTTTTTATATTTTAAGAATCACAGATTGTAATACTTTATGTAGTACTTTATGTGGATGAGACATGTTGTTATTGTAATATGTGGATGAGGCATGCAGTGATTGTAATTCTTTTTTAAGTCATTGACTGTATTACCCTTTTTTTCTTTTTTCTTTTTTGAGCAAGTGTACAAGTTGAATTATGTTAAAAATTTATAAAATTTTAAACCGCCAAATCGATTTGCATCCATCCGCCAATCTGCCAATCCGTTCAATCCACATCTGTCGAATTGGCGGACGGATACGGATTGATTTTCTCCAATCCGTCAATCTGGCAGATAGATGGCGGATTGGAAGTTTCGTGGCCGCAACCGATCCGCCTCCACCCCTATTTGGGGGTCTATTTAAAAAAAAAAAATTATGAGTTCATTTCATACATATTATGTGTTGTCCAATTCTACAATTTGTTGAAGATTGAGTTATTTGAAGTTTAAATTTAAACTTGAGAGAATTTTAAGAGTCTGTAGGGTCCACCATAAGTCTCATTTAATTATTCAAATTATTCAATTTGTAAGATACTTCATATATATTATCCATAAGAAAAAAATTAAATCGATCCAATAATCATAACCTTTTCATTTTATTGTGTTTGTCTAAAAAAAAAAAATGAATTTTGATTTTAAAAAACATACTTATTCGTCTATTTTTTTGAGATAAATATTATAAAATAAAAAAAATTACAATTATCAAATTGATTGAACTTTTTTCATAGATGATATGCACTGGGAGTTTTATAAAAATAAATAGTTCAAATTATTGAAATAGCATCCGTTATAAGCCCTCAAATTTTTCTCAAATTCATATTTTAACTTGAAAAAAATCTAACCCATTCGTTTGTGTTGGGTGACTTATTCCTATATTATTAGAAACCTCTAATTTTTATTTTTTTCCACCAAAAAAAAAAAAGAAAAAAAGAAAGTGGAACTACCCCGCATGCAATACAAATTTGCCATGCACAAAAAGAAACGAACAAGTCTCCTCTGACTAAGTTCAAAGTATACCTTATATACATATATACATTTTAAACATGAATTGGTTTCAGTTGTGAAACAAATCATGAAGATCCAAAATGGAAGCCACAAAACCCTCCACAGCTTACAGAGAGATCTGAGGAAAGCCGTTGCAGTATTATGACATGGTGCTCCTACCACTCCTAAATGTATTAACGCCTTGTAAATTACCACTCCCATCACATGAGAGACACAGACAGAGAGAGACAGAAAAACAAGCCATGAAGACTTCAGGAACCTTTCTAGCGTTTGTTGTCTTCTTCAATCTCTATCATGCTACTACATTGATCAATGCATCTGTACACGATGATAGAAAGGTATGTTGACTGGTTCATATTCATTAAGGCTGTGTCTGGTTTAATGATTTGGGAAGCGATTTGGAAAGAGGATGAAAAATGTGTATAAAATTAAGTGAAATGTATGTATAATTTATTAATATTTCGCCGTCATTTTTCTTTTTCCTTTTTAAATTCTCAAACCAAACACAACCTAAGAGCAATACTAGGGATACCATGTCCTACCAAAAATTTGACACAATACTCCCATAGGGTGTGAGATCCACGTTCACTTGGAACCCATACTCAAGTGATTGTTTGGCAGAAATTTTAGTACAACATATGGAGTCTTATTTTTGATTCATTAATGTCCATGGGTCCAACGTCAATGTGTATTTAAGTAAAATGTGATGTTTGATATACGGGGAAGATTCTGGTACACAGTGTATATTATCTGCACCTTATAATTAAAAAAAAATGATATAATTTTATATTTTTTGAGTATAAAAAGTAAAAGTCATAATCAAACCCTACATGAAGGTAACTAAATATCTCAAAATAATTTCATAACTAAAGAAGAAAATAATGTAACTAAAGGTACATATGGTATTGGATGTGTATTGTAGAATTCTCCTTGATTTACATATGTATCTTTCAAAACTTGTTTTCGAAAACAAATGAGAGAATTAATCAGATGTGATAGCTAAAATAATTATCAATTGAGGAGGCTCACGAGAGACATTAAATTTGTTGGCCGGCTACTGTGGTTGGTAGCCAAAGGTGAGGGATTCACTAGGAGAGAGTCACCACCAACAGTAGTAAGAGAGGATCTCCGGTGGCAATGGTCAACGGTGGTAATGGGTGGCGACCAAAAGGGTTAGAGATGGGAGGAATGAATGTATACTTGTTTTTAAATAAATGAAAATAGCTTCTTTTTTATTATAAATTGTTACATTTTATTTATTTATTTTAAACCAAAAAAATGGATTTACTTATAATTTAAAATTTTGTGTAAATATAAATAGCAATTTTAAACATAAAAGTAATCAATTGGCCTACATATTTTTTGTTTGTAAGGTCTTATTCATTTCTAGTCAAGAACAGTGGCAATTTCATAAATTTTTTTGTAAGTGGTGATATTTTCATTTTGGCATTTTGAAAAATAAAAAAATTGAAAACAATTATGCTTGTAATATTCATCATTTTTTTTTTATAAACGTAGTTTTTAAAATTTTGAAAAATAATTCCTACAATGGAGAATTTTCAAAAAAAAATAAAAAATAAAATCTCAAAATACTTAGTTAAATAAGTTTTCTATACAATTAAATTTTCTTCTTAGCAATTTGTCAATAATAGTAGACGGGAGACTAGTTCACCACAGAGAAAATAATTAAGGGTATTGTTAATGAGTGTTCTTAATACATAGATTAAGACCATTAAAAAAATTATATATTTTTTATTACACACTTCATACATAATGTACAATTTTTTAAAAAAATTTAACACATATCATGTCTTAAAAGCATATGATAGCAAAATTCAATAATTATACCAGTAAGAAAGGAAAAATTATTAAATGTCATTGGGACATTGCTCTATATCAATCACTAATTCCTTTTCTTTTTTAAATTATTAAGGTGTCGTTTGGTAACACTTACGTTTTCAGTTTTTTATTTATATTTATAAAAATTTAAAAAACTCAAATAAAAACTTGTTTGGTAAAATTTTTGATTTATAAATCAGTAGTCTCAGTTTATAAATTTTTACTAAAAATGAAAACACAAAAAATGTGTTTCCATTTTGAAT
>NW_021025474.1:369442-383281 GCF_004153795.1 Camellia sinensis | reverse complement strand
TTTCTTCCCCTATTGCCGTACTTCCATGTTCCTCATTTAATAGTTTCTCAAAATAGTTCTTCCATCTTTCCTTAATCTCTTCATCCGTCACCAATACCTTAGAATTCTCATTCTTGATACATTTAACTTGATTAAAATCTTTTGTTTTCCTCTCCCGTATCTTAGCAAATTTGTATACCCTCTTCTCTCCCTCCTTACTATCTAGTCTAGTGTATAGGTCATCATAAGTTTTCAACTTAGCCTTTCTCACTACTTTTTTGACCTCCTTATTAGCCAATCTATAGCTCTTAAGGTTTTCCTCAGTTCTATCCTTTTGCCACTATTTAAAGCACTCTTTTTTTGCCTTAACTACCGTTTGGACCTCTTCCTCCACCACCAAGTTTCCCTGGAACTGGGTCCCGTTCCTTTCGACTCTCCAAGCACTTCCCTTGAGAGTAATGTGGATTAAAAGAATTCTTGAAGAATTAAAGTTTTCTCACCCGACACCTATATCTTATTTTCACTTTATGAAACCAGCTATATCTATAGCTCATAATCCAGTTCTACATGATCGCACAAAACATATAGAAGTGGATAAACATTTCATCAAGGAGAAAATCAATGCTGGCATAATCTGTATGACCTACCTTCCAACAGGTGAACAATTAGCTGATGTGCTAACGAAGGGACTACACAAGAAGCAATTTGATAAGCTGACTAGCAAGCTGGCTATGGAAGATATCTTCAAACCAGCTTGAGGGGGAGTGCTAGAAATTTGTGTTAATGTATATAATAAGATGGTGGCATGTATATAATATGATAGTGGTGTTGGTGGTAGATAGTGGCATGTATATAATATGATAGTGGTGTTGGTGGTAGATAGTGGCATGTATATAATATGATAGTGGTGTTGGTGGTAGATAGTGGCATGTATATAATATGATAGTGGTGTTGGTGGTAGATAGTGGCATGTATATAATATGATAGTGGTGTTGGTGGTAGATAGTGGCATGTATATAATATGATAGTGGTGTTGGTGGTAGATAGTGGCATGTATATAATATGATAGTGGTGTTGGTGGTAGATAGTGGCATGTATATAATATGATAGTGGTGTTGGTGGTAGATAGTGGCATGTATATAATATGATAGTGGTGTTGGTGGTAGATAGTGGCATGTATATAATATGATAGTGGTGTTGGTGGTAGATAGTGGCATGTATATAATATGATAGTGGTGTTGGTGGTAGATAGTGGCATGTATATAATATGATAGTGGTGTTGGTGGTAGATAGTGGCATGTATATAATATGATAGTGGTGTTGGTGGTAGATAGTGGCATGTATATAATATGATAGTGGTGTTGGTGGTAGATAGTGGCATGTATATAATATGATAGTGGTGTTGGTGGTAGATAGTGGCATGTATATAATATGATAGTGGTGTTGGTGGTAGATAGTGGCATGTATATAATATGATAGTGGTGTTGGTGGTAGATAGTGGCATGTATATAATATGATAGTGGTGTTGGTGGTAGATAGTGGCATGTATATAATATGATAGTGGTGTTGGTGAAGGATAGTGGCATGTATAGAATATGATTGTGGTGTTGGTGGTAGATAGTGGCATGTATATAATATGATAGTGGTGTTGGTGAAGGATAGTGGCATGTATAGAATATGATTGTGGTGTTGGTGGTAGATAGTGGCATGTATATAATATGATAGTGGTGTTGGTGAAGGATAGTGGCATGTATAGAATATGATTGTGGTGTTGGTGGTAGATAGTGGCATGTATATAATATGATAGTGGTAGATAGTGGTAATATATAATATGTAAGTGGCATATAATGGGTTATAATGATGTTTGTAATATCTCCTATATAAGGAGTGTCATTTGGTCTTGCAAGATAAGAAGTTTTGAATATAACAGAAATATATTCCTTCTTCCTCATATTTTCGGAGTTCTTCTTCCTCATATTTTCTAAGTGTTTCCTTATCCTACAAGAGGGTTCTAGAATCTACCCTAAAAATATCTATACAAATATCCACTTCATTCTAGAAGTAAGTACAAGAGTCTTTTACCACCTCCATTTCTCTAGGGGGTTCTGAAGCTTTTATTGCTTCCATCTCACTAATATTCACTTAAATGTTATAAAACTTATTCTAGATCTTTCTAGGTACATTATAGAATTATATACCGTATTCTCTAATTTTCTCAAGTTTTCCAAGAGCTTCTAGAATATATCATTAGCCTCCCTTCCTTGAGATTTCCTCTTGGTAGGCAATTCTGTCTATGTAATTTGGCAGGACGTGACATTCTCCCCCATTTATGCTTGCGACGCCCTCATCGCACCTTCTTCTTCGAAGCATCAAGTTTTCTTCTTAACTTACGCCTTCTTAAATTTGCCTTGTCCACTTGCCCTATCGATAACTTAACAACTGTGCATGTCGGTGGACTATCTTCTGTAGAGCCAATCATCTTCTTGGCAATGCCTACTACTTCTTTCTTGTCTGTTTCCAACTTGATAGACATTACAAACAGAAGTTTGAGTTTAGTATTTAGCTTACTTACCATTAGGACCATGCAAGGCCCACTTTCCATAATGCACATAGTGTTGTTATGAGGTAACAATGTTACGTTGAATTCTCGCAAGAATTCCATCCCTAGAACTTTGTCATAGTCATCGAGTGATGCTATCAAAAAATTGACTTTTTTGCGCCACCCACCAAGGTGCAGCTCAACCCCTCGAGTCATGCCATCTACGGGCTTTGCCTTGGTGTTCATCATCTTGATCAATCCTTGACCCTTGTCAAGTTAAAGACCAAGCCTCTTGGCCTCCTCCGCCTTGATGAAGTTGTGCGATGTGCCTGTGTCTACCATGATTTGGGTCACCTTCCCGTTGATCTTGGCATCCATGTACATTAAACCCTTATCCCATTAGGTCAATGTAGTAGGCTTCAATTCAATGGCACCACCAGTTGTAGAGATCCTATCTACGGAGTCTACACCTTTTTCCATTCTTCAATCATGGCATTGACGGCTTGCCTCTTGGGACACTCTCTTGCCCAATGTGGCCCCGTCACATAGGAAACACTTGGTCTTGGGTTTGAATATCTCATTGTTTTCTTTGTCCTTGCCTTTGCCCTTTTTGCCAGTGGAAGGCTTGCCGTGCCTTTCCTTGCATCCGATGCCTTCATCCACATCCTCTTCACTTTCACTAGAACTTCTTCTAGGGTCATCCTTGGATGTCTTGGCTTTACCATCCCCACGTTTGTACTCAATAAGCGATTTTGCCACTGCCATGGCCAAGGCAAGATCTTGTACTCCACGTCCGCATAATTCTTGCTCCGCCCATGGTTGTAGGTTGTCCAAGAAATTGAAGAGTAGTTTTTCATCAGTCATACTTGGGACTTCAAGCATAAGAGTATAGAATTCCTTTACATAGTCCCGAATAGACTTTGCGTGTTTAAGACTTGTCATGCTCTTCCTTGCTTGGTAGGCCACATCATCGCGATAAAATTGTTTCTTAAGTTCTCTTTTGAAATCATCCCAAGTTGCTATGGAGCACGTACCTCTCTCAATGCCAGCATATTTGTGATGCCACCATAGTGTTGTTGTATCTGCAAGGTAAAGGACTACAGTTCGTATCTTAGCATCTTCCACGGTTACTGCCATCGTTTCGAAGTATCTTTCCATATGTTATAAGTAGTTGTCCACTTATTTGGCATCCCTCTTTCCATCAAAAGGTTTTGGCTTTGGTACCTCCACCTTAGATGTCCCCAGCATGGTCACAGCTCCCTCAGCTATGGCCTTCTTGCACATCGCTATATCTTGGTACATCTCCTCCAAGCAGGCTTCAAAGTTCTCAAGCATCTTCAACACTTTGGTTTGGAAGGAAATCATTGGCAATTTGGCTATCATGCACCACGGAGTTGATGTTGGAAAGCATGCCATCATGGAGTTCCTTGATCTCCCCCTTGAGACCTTCTACCTCCTGTTCTAAGCTTTGCTCCAACACATCAAGATGCTCCCCCGAGTCGTCCATGGAAAGCTTTAAGTTGGCTAGCCGAGTTTTCATGGTTGCAACAACGTCACGCCCCATCTCGTGACTTGTCCTTCCTTGCTTTGCTAGTGTTGTCCCTCCCATGGGTTTGCTCAATCACCATAGTCTCACTAGCACCGGATATGTTGCCTTTTCTTCCCTTCTTACAAGCCTGCTCTGATACCATGTGTCACAGACTGGGTGTTTGTCATCCTCCCGAGAAGCTGGCTCCATTAGTGGTACTGCATACCTCCGTGCATTATACCCAAGGACTAATTCAGGTGATACGATAGGGATCTACCCTGCCTGACTTGCCGTTTACAAACTAATGTGCTTGTAAGGTACTTGGTGTAGAACTCGCATCTCCAATGAGTCGGTACAAGACATTATGTCCAAAATCTCGTCAAAGTGCCACACCCATTGTGTTCCAAAGTGCCACAAAAGACTCTCACTTCATTTCTCCCCTCCTTCGTTGCAATCCCTTGACTCGACTTTACAGTCGGTACAACTATGGAAGGTCTCGCTCTGCTCTCTGCGCACTACCAAGACCCACTAAACTTGACCCAACTTCACATTTCATCTCAAACCTCAACTGGGATTCACTCCCATCTCCAAACTAGGTTCAACCCTTCTTTGTTGTTCCTAATCTCGTCACATACCCCAAACACACCTCCACCCAAGCCCTTCCCTTTGGATACACCAAATTCTCAACCTTTTCGACAATCCACCCAACATGGAGACACAACTTAACTTGGATTCATGCTTATGGCTGCTAAAATTTCGATCTTTTAATTGGTGCCCAGCTTTGTTGCATTCGTCGTGTTGCGTTCCAATCAGCAATTTCGTTGTGGGTTTGCAGTTCTTCTACTGGACTCTTTAGCAAAAGGGTTATTGTCACTATATTGAATGCTTATGTTCTTTTGATTGATTGATATACGACTACTGATATCTAGTGAGGAGTGTATTTGATGTGTTTTATTGATTAAATGTTTCTGTGAAGCCTAGTAATGGTGGTGCAATTGCTGTGTTGTGTTGTGGGTGTGGTGTCGAAGGGAAAGAAAATGATATTGAAAATCAAATAGCCTGTATTGAATTTAAATTATAATGCTGTAACAACACTAGAATTATGAGATAAGAGAGTTGAAATAGAGAATGATAACAAATGATCTGAAGCTGATAATAATATATCTGTTCATAGTAACACTAACATAGAATAGATATCATATATTTAACAAATTAGAATGTCATTTTTTTTTTTTAAATTTTATTGTATTACTGAGTTTGATGTTTTTCTCTGTTTTTTTTTTTGTTGTAGGAATTTGGATGAAGTCACCCAGTTTTAGTGATGTAGGCTTCGGACCTCCTCCATCGAAATGGAAGGGCAAATGTGCAAATGGAACTAACTTCGCAGGATGCAACAAGTATGTGTTCTCTCTCTTACAAATTTGTGTTATAGTGTTATTATGAGTCCAAGAATATTATGTGTATAGGTCTACTAATTTTTTTTCTTCGCAAGCTAAAATACATCAAGCCTACTTGTAAGTGAAGGGGGCTGTCAAGGGGAGGGGAGGGGAGTGGAGGGGTTGGAGGAGGAGAGAGGGCTGTAGAGGGGGCGAGGGGAGGAGAGGTGTCAACAGGGAGCAGAAGAGGTGCTAGGTAGCCAATGGGTTAGGGTTGGAGTTACAGTTGAAGAAAAGGGTATTATGTAAATTAGATGGTGTGAATTCAGGAAAAAACAAAATTCAAAAACCAAAATTGCCTATGTATGAATTGAATATTTTGTATGAACTGAGAGAAAGTACATGAACACATAGGCACTACCCTTTAGACTGAAATTGGACAACATGACCTTTCTTTATCACAATTTAATAAAAATCAGTCATTTTTTATCTACTCATGAGTACCCATTAATGATTTTCCCTAGCAAAAATGCTTGATTTTTATGTGCTTTTAAACCTTGCGAATTATTGAGTAATTTCCAAGTAAATATATCATCCTGCATGGGATTATAACTTCAGCAATAATATGTATCACGGATTTTTTTTTATACAAAATCATCTCAAAAACCATAGCCGGTCAACTGGCCTGTCTATCCTAAGCTTTGCCAATCAGCCAGCCATGACTTCAAGACAATTTTCACGAAACATCTTTTCGTGACACCTAACTCATGGTTATAACTTTGAATCTCATTTCAACCTGGGCAGCAAGGTCATCGGAGCGACATGCTACAACCTGGACAGCGGCCCGGTAGATGATCTGAGTCCAGTAGACAACGACGGCCACGGCACACACACTTCTTCCACTGCTGCCGGCATACCTGTCAAGGATGCAAGCTTGTATGGCATAGCAGAAGGGACTGCACGCGGAGGAGTCCCTTCTGCTCGTATTGCAATGTACAAAGTATGCTGGAGTGTCGGTTGCACCGACATGGATCTCTTAGCTGGCTTTGATGCTGCTATTGCCGATGGGGTCGATATTATATCGATCTCTATAGGTGGAACACCTAGACAATTCTTTGAAGATCCTATCGCCATTGGAAGCTTCCATGCAATGAAGAATGGAATCCTCACTTCTTGCTCGGCAGGGAATTCAGGGCCTGACTTTGCATCCATCCAAAATGTGGCGCCATGGATCATGACAGTGGCTGCAAGTAGCATCAATCGACAGTTCAAGACCACTGTTAAATTGGGTAATGGACAGAATGTGTCTGTAAGTTTCTCTTTTTCTCTGTTTTTCTCTTTGTAAGCCTCTCTCTCTCTCTCTTACATGAACTGTCTTTTGGTTGGTAGGGAATTTCCATCAACACATTCTCACCCAAAAGACAAATGTATTCTCTAACAAATGGAGCCCATGCAGCAAATTACAGCGACGAAATATATGGAAATGTCAGGTACATATTGCAAATTGTTTGAAACTGTTTGTATTCGAGGATATTAAAGGGAAAGGGGGCAAAAAATCCTGTTATTATAGTATTAGTTAATAATTTTTTAAAAAATTATACAGACTCACCTCTTTTGTTTCGTTTTTTTTATTTTATTTTATATTTTTTTAAAATAAAATTTTAAGTAACTGGCCCTTTAGGTTTTTAAAAAAACAAAAAATTAAGAGAAGAAAGCAGAGGAGAAATCAGCAAATTACTATATTTATTAAGGAAGACATTGTCGATTCCATCAAAGATGTGTTTAATGATATAAAAGAGCATTGAGAAAACAATAATACGAGGGATCATAAAAA
Source organism: Camellia sinensis (assembly GCF_004153795.1). Lineage (NCBI taxonomy): Eukaryota > Viridiplantae > Streptophyta > Magnoliopsida > Ericales > Theaceae > Camellia > Camellia sinensis. The sequence goes on along the minus strand of NW_021025474.1, from coordinate 376,025 downwards.
ATATATCATGAAATGCTTCATAAAATTTTTTCATCATTTGATTAGTGTGTGGTACTTTTTTGTATATATAATCTAACGGTGGAGAATCTTATCAATTGAGGTGCCTCATTCTAGTAGATAGATTATCCACTGGTTGCAATTGCTTGAAGACATTGTCGATTCTATCAAAGATACATTTTTTTTTTTAGATGGTATCAAAGATGCATTTAATGATATAAAAGAGCATTAAGAAGAACTCAAGGTGCCTCATTCTAGTAGATAGATTGTCTAATGGTTGCTATTGCTTATTTATATATATATATATATATATCTTATTCTTTATTTTCATTGCCGTAAAAATTGATATTGTAATTTATATTTTCTTTTTTCTTTTCTTTTTTTGTTATTTTATTTATTTACCCGATATTAAACTCATGAATCCGTTCGCTTATGCTTTTAGGATTTGAAAAAAAGTAATAGATAAGCAACCATATTTAATTTAACCATAAAAGATAAATGGCATATCTTGATCACTTTCCTAGTGAAATAAATTATTCAAGTGGGTAATGATATATATTAACACATTTTTTTACAAAATTTTTATACTGAATGATGTGGTTGTGGTTCTTTTAAACCCAACCAAAAAATTTCCTCTAATGACTCATAATTTTAAAAATAACATTGTCACAATAAATTTTATGTACCAAAATTCTGTTTGTAAATTTTTATTTTTTAATTTATAACACTGACAGTACTTAGCCTCACTAATTTATCGGGTCAATTATTTTTTTAGTCTTTAAAGTATATTGTTTGTGTCATTTTAGTTTTTAATGTTTAAATTATATCAATTTAATGTCTACTGTATAAAAAGTATTTCAATTTGGTTTTCCTACCTAATTCCATCAGTAAAAGCCATTAAATTTGGGGATAAATGTGAAAACTCATTAAAAAAACTATACTTTGTCTCTTGAATATACGATGTGTCATTTTCGTCTACGAAATTACACATTCACCACTGATTTTATCGGTGTCTATTGACAGCGTTAGGTTGAGGGACCAAATTGAATCACCTTTTATACATTAGGAATTAAATTGATATAATTTAAACATTAAATACCAAAATAACACCGAAGTCAAGGACTAGAAATATAATTAACTCATTTATAGCACTGCTTGATGTACATATATGTATATAAGTTCTTTATGTAACGGGGACGCCATGTGGTTGAGATGACATGGTATGTCTTTTCACTTGTTAATTGACATATGATAGAAAGTGAAACCGAAATTTGATGTGATTGAACATTTTTGCACCTGAAGGCCAAGCATAAAGTGACTCCTCAAGCTCCACTTTTGTTACATGATGACAGTCTATGAATGAAATGGATACATTACGTTATCTTAATCACGAGTTATACGCGTTACATACAATATTTTTCGGCTTGGAAGAGCTGTAATAATGACACTTGTATGTAAAATGATTTGGCAGTGCATGTGATTGGGGAACTCTGAGCAAGAATATGGTAAAGGGAAGGATCATCTACTGCCTTGGAACTAGTGGCCAGGATTCCACCATCAGAGATTTAGGTGGGGAAGGAATCATCATGGCATATGACAACTCAGACTTAGCCTTCTCCTTTCTTATTCCAGCAACTATGATAACTGTTACTGAAGGAACCAAGATCGACCAATATATTAACACCACTAAGTAAGTTCTTTTACTTCCATTTATTGGAGTAATATTAATATTATTATATTATATACCAGAATTGAACTATACAAAAAGAAGTGTCCTTTTTCTAAGTTTGAAATTTGTTCACATACTATGAACAAAGTATACTCTTCCATTGGTTAATTTTACATTTTTTTGTAGGACCACTCTATTGATTCAGCCAATAAAAAAATGTGTTTTGTTCACTCTCTTTTCTTTGGCCAAATTAATAGAGTAGTCCTAAAAAAAGTTGCAGAATTGACCAATGAATTTGAATTTTCAACTGGCTGGGTTTGAATAATTGAAGTTTCTTCCAAAAATATGTTGTGGAGAGGGCTTGAACATGGAACCAAGTGCATAAACAGCAAACACTCAAAACTCGTAAGCCATCGACACAATTGTTGACAATGTAATAAGTATATATATTATATATTCAATATTATCTTAATTATTTTTACTAATGTATAAAAAACGTAAAATAAATTTAAAGAAATATTTTTTTTTTTGTAATTTTAATAGCTATATTTTTCATACTTATAAATTTTAATATATTTATGACATAATTATGACATCGCAGTTCAATTCCGGTTCACCCGCGGTTGAACCAATGACCCATCCACCCGGTCACTTTTCCGGTTCGCTCACTGGTCCGGTTTTCAAAACATTGCTCGCAGATATAATTGTCTCATACCCCCCCCAGGACACAATAGTCCCCCATATGGGGGATAAGGAGTCCGGCCGGACTCCATGTCCGGCAGATTAAAAAAAAAACAAACGGCGGATTGGATGCTTCTTCCGGATTACAATCCGCACAGTAAATAGTCCCCCCCTTATCCCCCAATCAAACACACCCAAAGTATACTCTTCTAATGGTTGATTTTACATTTTTTTGTAGGACCACTCTATTAATTCAGCTAATTAAAAAAGTGTGTTTTGTTCACTCTCTTCTTTGGTCGAATTAATAGAGTAGGCCTAAAAAAAATACAGAATTGACCAATAAATTTGAATTTTGAAATACATGCTCTCAAATATATTTTCTATTATCGTTGAACTTTTTGTTACATTAAACTCTGTGATTTCACTCAATCTCTGATGGTGGCTATCTTTCTCACCCTCTCACTTATCATTGTTATCTTCACAAGCATTTTCTTGAACCTTTCTCCCTACTTTATTTATTTATTTTTAGTTCATATTTATTTTTTTAACTTTCCCACTCTTGGAAGCTTTATGCTTGAACAACTCAAGTCATGATACCTAATTATACACATATTAGGATAAGAGAAACTATAATGTCATGCACCAAATTGTCTTACATGAATATAAAAATACCAAAATATTTGTGAGAGAAAAATATGTGACACCCACATTTGAATAGAGGGCGTATCCCGTGTACGAAACTCCCGCTTAAGCGCAGTCTAGGGAAGCGTTGATGTACGTAGCCTTACTCTTACAAGCGGAGATACTGTTTCTGCGACTTGAACCCATGACCATCAAGTTATCAAGGGGTAGCTTTACCGCTACGCCAGGCCCGTCCTTCTAACACCAACATTTGAATACTTGACATTAACAGTATTCTTAGGATAGATTGTAAAAATTCTAAAAGACCTTGACTCCTCTAGCTAATCACCAACTCTTTGTGATATATCTTCCACATCATTCTCGTCATTAGATTTTATGTTTTTTGAGAAATCTGATTTCTTCTCCAACAGTTGCCACTACTAGAAGGTATAAGGAACAATGAAGGAAACTAATAAGGAATTAAGGAATTTTGCATTAATTTTACGGAGAGAATTGGAACAGAGGCCCATTTGGTTGAGTTTTTGAATCACTTTTTCACAACCCAAAATGTAACGCCCCAAAACATGACAACTAACCATCCCATGACATATAATGGAAAAGCATAAACTTACAAAATATTAATCTTTCATTGATTTTCTTTAATAGTACAAAAGATGACATATGCATGCATACATTCATAAATCCTAGATTCTGAATCTATAGCATGTGACATGTATGAATAACTTGAAACAAAAGGGAACACAGATAAGTTTATACCATAATGGCTACATATTTCCAAGACGATACTTAATTATAACAAAAGTGGGTCAAGCCCAAAGAAGCAATAAAGCCTGTGGCTTGTGCAAAAGATATATATAATTAAAGAAAAATAAAATGAGCCTTCAGCTCCACGATCCTCCTAAGTTAATGTCACGACCCAAACCCGCCCCTATGGGTTTAGCACCGTAACTGTAACGCCCTCAAAATAATAACGTTAAATCCATCAATATAAACATACATTTATATATAAAAGATCCACATTCTTCAATTCATCGGAGTACTTCATTACAAAAGTATTACATGTTAACAACAAAAGAAAATGCCCTACGGGCTTACAGCTTTCCAAGTTAACACTTGGTTACAAAAGAGAGTACTAACTCAATTACACATTAAGCCCTTGGCTTGAATTTACATGTAATGCATCAAAAGGAAATAAGACAACAAAAGTGTGTCCGCCTCTAACCTCCCAAGCTATGTCCTTGGAGGTGACATGCTACCTGTACCTGAAAATGATGTTCCCATATAGGGTGAGCCACAGCCCAACAGAGATATACTAAACCAACTATGAACAATGACTAAAAGATTAGCAATTGATAGATGGCCAACACTGATACATCTACATATATCACATCACAATTTCATAACATACGAGTCTATGTCACTTTTCATTCTCCATCTTTATTTAATAGATAAGCATATTAGCTATACCAACACATCAACAGATAAGCATATTAGCTGTATCCACACTTCTCTAGACAAGCATATGAGCTGTATCTACGGAGTTCATCCCCCATCTCCTCCCAACACTATCCGGTTTAGAGGTACATCCCCCATCTTCCCCTAAATCACGAAGTACATCCCCCATCTCCTCCTCTACACACAATGCATATAAACACAAAGGTTCTATACACAATTAATCAATACATAAAATTAATGTATTCTATCCGCCGTCATACGCTATGACGCATTCAATCGATTAGTTTTAATTTGCCTACTCATCATGCATTGTCTACAACAATCAAGACTATCCTTCACCGATAGCCCAAAGTAGTTATTTCTAAACAGAAAATAAATGGACAAAATGGATATTAAATCAACATTTCAATTAGGTGAGTGATAAACGATCCAACTACACCCTCTAATCCCTTCCCTTTCCAATTTCCAACAATTAATTGTACAAATTAATCAATCAATATAATTAGGGCATTTTCCATAATTAACATTTCAACCCTCTTCGGTTTCATTTTCATCAATGTTTCAACATTTACATCATTCCTTCATGCCAAACATGCATTTAGGTTTTATACAATTAAAACCCCAACTTTTGTAAAATTACACAAAGGCCCAAACTCTCTCAAAATTACCCAACAACCCCCAACATATCGAAATGCCAAAATTTAAAGACAAACTCATAAAGAGGAGTAGGATATCCCTACCTCGAAGTTAGAGCTCGGATGGAGAAGAGACCAAAACCAAAGTGCTCCAAAAGCCAAGATTTTCGGATCAAAACGATGCCCTCGACGATCAACACAACTTTTGTGAAGACCAAAGGTGAGGAAAATACCCTAGCTAGATCAAACCCTAGAGAGAAGGGAGTTTCTAGAGAGAGGGGCTCTCAAAAATGGGTTTTAGAAAAAGTAGGAGAGAGAAAGGAAAGTAAAAAGTGATTTAAAATCACCGAGCGGATAACTCATATACGCATGACCCGGTCGAGCGTATAATAGAGCGCTCGAGCGTAAAGCACAAACGTCTGGTCCCGCTCGAGAGCATAGATAACCGCTGGAGCGCCAAGAAACAAAAACAAAACACATCTGCTCGAGCGTGAAAACCAGTCCGCTCGAGCACAGATTTTCATCTCCCAGAACTTTACAGGAAAAAGGACTACACGCTCGAGCGCCAGTAATCCCGCTCGAGTGCAAGAAACTTGCTCGAGCGTAGAAAACACACTACAGAAGTTTTGCAGGGCCACGAAATACTGGAAGTGTACAATATCCGCTCGAGCACAACAAGACCCGCTCGGGCGGAACGACCAAAAACCTGGCAACAAGATTTCAGACCAAGGTTCAACCCACCTGTTCGAAACAAGCCCAACACATCCTATAACTCAAACCAAAGGAATTAAAGGACAACAACAAGATGGATACAACTACCAACTTCACGGAACCGAGTCCGGAATACAACAGAACAGTAAAGGGATAACCGGGATCGCTATAACCTCTCCCCCTTAAAGAATTTCGTCCCCGAAATTAAACACAAGTTTTTTTTTTTTTTCAAAAACAGGTTTTCTCCATTCTCAACAATATTACAACATAATATTAAACAACCCGACCCATTACCGGTCAATTCCATCTCTTTTTAAGAGGCAAAACACATTATTCATAACAACCTGCATTATTAACATGCATTCTTTTGAAATATATCAATTTCAACCTGTTTCTCACCATTTCTTAACACATGCAACATTATTATCATGCTTGCATTTCCACAATATACTTAACATACGTAATATTAAAACAAATTTCCATTAACCAAAACATTCACAATGTTTTACAACTTAAGACATATACAATGCTCTTAAAGTTCAACAATATTACAGAATTTCATTACAAAATTACACATCGATAAACATGTCAGGATACTTCTCACGGACTTCCAACTCACGTTCCGAAGTGGCTTCCTCCACTCCGTGATGTTTCCACAAGACCTTTACCAAGGAAATGGTCTTGCCTCGCAAGACTTGATCCCGCCTATCCAAGACCCGCACAGGTCTCTCCTCATACGAGGCATCCTCATCTACCTCCAAGTCGGTCCAATCCAACACATGTGATGGATCCG
>NW_021025474.1:318127-365998 GCF_004153795.1 Camellia sinensis | reverse complement strand
AGAGAGAGAGACAAGACAAGGACTGGCCCCTGCCCTGACTCTGGCCCTGAGGTCTAGCTGAAGAAGAAGCAGCTCGCTGACCCCCTCCCTTCTGTGGGCAAACCGAAACCTTGTGACCCAGCTGGCCACACTTGTAATAGGTGAAATCCCCCTGACTACCTCTCCCGGAGCCTGCAATCGGCACTGGAAAGGTCGACCTGGCCAAACCACCCTGAGACTGCTGAGGGTTAGGACCCTTTTGTCTCCTACCATCACCCTGACCATCTTGGCTCCTCTTGGAGCCTCTCTGCCCCTCGTCTTCCTCCTGCATCATAATCTCCATATGAGCTGCAGCATCCACCAAACGTCTATGCTCTCGGATGAAAGATCCACCAACCCTCAACTTGAGGCCTCGCCTCAACTTTCGCTCAAACTCAAAGCAACGGCGTTCCTCGGACTCCACCAGTTCAGGTGCAAACCTGGACGGACTAGTAAAAGTAGCCTCAAACTCGGCCACTGACAAGCCCTGCTGTTTAAGCTGGCAAAATTGTTCCCACAGCTTCTCCCTTGCAGCTGAAGATAACAACTTCTCCTGGAAGATATTTACAAACACCTCCCATGCACCACCAACACTGCCCTTCTCGTACTTCCACCATTGACCCGTATCTCCCTTCAGCTGGAAGGATGCCAGGGTCACCTTCAAAGTCCCGTCCTCGATGCCAAGCATCTCGAACGTCTTCTTCATCTATTCCAACCACTCGTCAGCCTTAAGTGGCTCCTTCGGATCCCCAACAAACTCGTCCGGGTTAGACCGGAAGAATTCCCTCTTCAAGAAAGAAGGCCCTGCCTTAGCAACCTGATTCTCAGCTCTGAGAATATCCAAAGCCCTCGCTATCTCTCGGGCCAAGGCGCCCATAGCCTGCTGACCCGCTGGCTCGGCCACGTTGGCCTGGCCAACTCCCTCCTGCACTGCCGGAACGTCATCCGGTAAAGGCATGTCTTGCCTACCACGCCTACCACACCTACCACGTCCTCGTCCTGACATCCTAATAAAGGTAACCAAGACCATTAGCACATTCACAAATGTGCCGAAGCTATAACACTCGCGTCCTAATGCATGGACAACTGTAATTCATTCCACGTAAGCACATAAACACATAATCACTTACGAATTTCATTTCCGGATGATGGTAGTCCCAAGGCATTACTAGAGTTCCGGTTAGAAACAGCATTGATCAAGTGCTTTTCCAACAAGACTCCCAGAAACCCAAGGATCCAATCAACATCCTAGAAACTAAATCCCATACCCACATAGTCACATAAGCATGTTATCAATTAAGCACATAGCGTATGACACTACATCTAAGTCTCTATCAAGTGAGACAAACCCATTGTGATCCTAATCACTTCCCACGTACCCAAAGTATTCGAACCCAGTACGCTCTGATACCAAGTTGTAACGCCCTCAAAATAATAATGTTAAACCCATCAATATAAACATACATTTATATACAAAAGATCCACATTCTTCAATTCATCGAAGTACTTCATTACAAAAGTATTACATGTTAACAACAAAAGCAAATGCCCTACGGGCTTACAGCTTTCCAAGTTAACACTTGGTTACAAACGGAAAAGGAAGCCTATATACACAATAAGCCCTTGGCTTGAATTTACAAGTAATACATCAAAAGGAAATAAGACAACAAGTGTCGTCCGCCTCTAGCCCTCCGCAGCTATTCCTTGGAGGGGTGGACATCTACCTGTACCTGAAAATGAATAGTTCCCATTATAGGGTAGCCACAGCTCCAGCAGAAGATTATACTAAACGCATATATGAACATGACTAAAAGATATAGCAATTGATAGATGGCAACTACTGACTACACACAATATATCACTCAAAATTTCAATAACTACGAGTCTATGATCACTTTCATTCTCCATCTTTAATTACTATAGATAAGCAGTATTAGCATATACCAAACACATCAAGATAAGCATAATGGCTGTATCAACACTTCACTAGACAAGCTATATGAGCTGCATCTACACTTCTCAAAGATAAGCCTATGAGCTGTTATTCTTCACTTTCTCTAGACAAGCATATGAGTTGTATCTACGGAGATACCCCCTTAACACCGGTTTAGAGGTACATCCCCGCAGCTACAGCTCAACCGCGGAGTACATCCCCCCTCTCCCTGCCTCCACATGCATATAAACACAAAGGTTCTATCACAATATATCACATACCATAAATTATGTATTCTATCCGCCGTCATACTCTAGTGACGCATTCAACTTGATTAGTCTTGTAATTTTGCCTCAACCATCATGCATTGTCTACAACAATCAAAGACTAATCCTCGCACCGATAGCCCACAAGAATGATTAGTTCTTAAAACAGACAAATAATGGACAAAATGGATATTAAAATCACATTTCAATTAGGTGAGCGATAACACGAGTGCCAACTACACCCTCTAATCCCTTCCCTTTAATTTCCAACAATTAATTGTACAAATTAATCAATCAATATAATTAGGGCATTTTCCATAATTAACATTTCAACCCTCTTCGGTTTCATTTTCATCAATGTTTCAACATTTACTTCATTCCTTCATGCCAAACATGCATTTAGGTTTTATACAATTAAAACCCTAACTTTTGTAAAATTACACAAAGGCCCAAACTCTCTCAAAATTACCCAACAACCCCCAACATATCGAAATGCCAAAATTTAAAGACAAACTCATAAAGAGGAGTAGGATATCCCTACATCGAAGTTGGAGCTCGAATGGAGAAGAGACCAAAACCAAAGTGCTCCAAAAGCCAAGATTTTCGGATCAAAACGATGCCCTCGACGATCAACACAACTTTTGTGAAGACCAAAGGTGAGGAAAATACCCTAGCTAGATCAAACCCTAGAGAGAAGGGAGTTTCTAGAGAGAGGGGCTCTCAAAAATGGGTTTTAGAAAAAGTAGGAGAGAGAAAGGAAAGTAAAAAGTGATTTAAAATCACCCAACGGATAACTCATATACGCATGACCCGGTCGAGCGTATAATAGAGCGCTCGAGCATAAAGCACAAACGTCTGGTCCCGCTCGAGCGCATAGATAACCGCTCGAGCGCCAAGAAACAAAAGCAAAACACATCCGCTCGAGCGTGAAAACCAGTCCGCTCGAGCACAGATTTTCATCTCCCAGAACTTTACAGGAAAAAGGACTACCCGCTCGTGCGCCAGTAATCCCGCTCGAGCGCAAGAAACCCGCTCGAGCGTAGAAAACACACCTGCAGAAGTTTTGCAGGGCACGAAATACTGGAAGTGTGCAATATCCGCTCGAGCGCAACAAGACCCACTCGAGCGGAACGACCAAAAACCTGGCAACAAGATTTCAGACCAAGGTTCAACCCACCTGTTCGAAACAAACCCAACACATCCTATAACTCAAACCAAAGGAATTAAAGGACAATAACAAGATGGATACAACTACCAATTTCACGGAACCGAGTCCGGAATACAACAGAACAGTAAAGGGATAACCGGGATCGCTATAGTAACCGGCCAATAATTCGAGATTAGTGAAGGCCTGCTTAACAGCAATACAGAGCACCGGGGCTGGCGGAAGCCAATACAATAACTAAACAATATCCAATGAGCTGTGACAGTCTGTATGCAAAAAGACTTTTCATTCAAATATATACAGTCGAACAAAACAGTATGTACATATATACAATCATTCAGTTCAGGGACCTAATCCCTATCAAACAGTACAGTACCGCAAACAAAACAGTTATAGAGACAGAAGGGGGAACTAAAACACCCCTAAGCCATAACTTGGCAGGCTCGGAACCTCGCAGGGAGGCACAGTGGTTGGCTTGACAAAACAGAAGTTTACCCTGACGCTTCTAGCTGCGGTCTGGTGCATGTACACCTACATATATATATAAGCAGTGAGCTAAAGCCCAGTGAATAACATAATGCGTAAAAAGGTTAAGAATGAATGTCCTTACAGTAATGAAAACAGTTCGTTAATTCAGTATGTCAGTCATTCAGTCATATGTGGTACATCCATTAGCATAACAGTACAGTAAACAGTAGGTCTTAAAAGACCGAACAGTAAATGATGACCACCAATCAGTAACAGTAGTGGTTCCAACGAGGGAACCGACAGAGATTTCTGTAACAGTAACAGTAAATAATAGGTGCTAAGGATGCCACAATACAGTTCAGAATATAGGACATACATTCATTCAGTTAACAGTAATCAGTTCGGAAAGCAGTACAGTTCAGTTGTTCAGAAGATAATCATTTTGAACATATCTTTACACAGTTGTTACTCACAGAGTTCTGGGCTACAGTAAGGCTAGAGCGCGTCCCCAGTCGCCAACCCTACACAGTTACAGATTGAACACACACTAAGCTACACAGTTGGGAAAGATAACAACTTAATCCCTAATTTGCCTCGGTGTGGTTCTACATCTATATCCTCATTAAGATGTCCTAAACTAGGCCTAAGGATGCCTAGAATGAGATGAGGATGCAAAGATGCACTTTAAAAGCATTTTCAGAAAACAGGGGTCACGCTCGAGCGTAGATTACTCTGCTCGAGCGGACTTGCAGACAAAGGTTTCCGCTCAAGCGTAGACTTACCCGCTCGAGCGTTCTGCAAAACAGTCAAAAGTGCTGGATAGGTGAAAATCACGATCGATTGGGCGCTCGACACCCGCTTGAGCGTCAATTCTTCCGCTCGAGCGGACTGCAAAACAGAACAAAATGCTGGGAGCACGATTTCCATGCTCGAGCGCCAGTCACCCCGCTCGAGCGTGAGTCCAAATTCTGGAAATTCCAGATTTGAACCTCAAGCTCAAAACCAAGTTTTAAACCATAAATTTCGATCCTCTTGGGCCGATTTTTCAGAAAACATCCCAAAACTTATAGTTTAACATGATTCAAAGCTCAATTTGTAAAATCAAAGCCCAAGGGTGTTTCAAATAAATCCAATTCAAACCAGTTTCCATGAATATGAGGAACATGCAAACATGCATGAATCTAACCAATTCAAAGCTTTAAATACAAGCTCAAATGAGCTAACTCTTTCAAAAACAAGATGAAAACATGGACTTTACATAACCATGAGCATGCATGTGACAATTCTCCATGGAATCAACTCAAAATTCAATAGTATAGGCATGCATGCAATAATTAAGCTTCAATTCAACAATTGAACCAATTCGTGACTTAACCCTTCGATTAGACATGAACCATGGAAGAATTAACTTAAACACAATAATGAGGGGTTGAATTTCCTTACCTAGGTATTCAATTACAAGAATATAAGTTCAATTAGGCAAATCTCCTACAAATTCTCCAGGTGTCCAAGCTAGACTCTCACTTGAACTCAATTCCCTCACTCTCACTCTCTAGGTCGGTTCTGAGGCAAGAAATGGGAGAAGAAATGTTTTGTTTACATGTATACAAGCCTCCAAGTATGTTGCCTAAGTGATCCACTAGGGATGGCAAGGTTGTAATTAAGCCAACTATTGCAATTAAACTCATTTTAATCCAATTTAATCATACCAAATCACCCTTTTAATTAAATATGCTATAAAATCCTATAAATTCTAACTAACACAGAACATTAATCGATTCCTGGTTCGATCGCCGATAAAGCCTTCAATTTGCAGTTTAAACACAAAAATATGAACAGATAGTCAAACAGTCAAACGGATAGAAATGCATTTAAACAGATACAGTTAATCGATCAGTTTCAGATTTCAGTCGGTCAGTTCAGTATTTCAATCAGTTCCATTACTTATCATAATCAGTCTCAGTTTAGTAGTAATCGGTAGTTAATCGGTAAACAGTGACGAGGGTTGTTACAGTCTCCCCTCCTTAAAAAGAGTTTAGTCCTCTAAACTCGAGTTACCTTCGCTTTGGAGGAAAACAGGATTCAGTGGAAACAGTTCAGGATATCTTTTAGTCATGTCATCTTCCCTTTCCCAAGTGGCATACGCGCCACCATGGTTTTGCCAGTCGACTTTCACTAACGGGATTTCTTTGTTTCTCAATTTCTTGATCTGTCTGTTTACAATCTGAATAGGCCGTTCCTCGTAAGTGTAGTTATCACTCAGCACTACACGAGCAGGCTCTATCACATGGAAAGGATCCCGGAGGTAGTCCCTCAACATAGAAATGTGGAAGACGTTGTGCATATGCTCCATTTCAGGAGGAAGCGCAACTTGATACGCCACCGGATTGATTTTCTCAATAATCTCACATGGTCCGACGTATCTCGGGGCTAATTTGCCTTTGACTCCAAAACGAGTCTGGCCTTTCATCGGTGTCACTTTCACAAATACGTGATCACCCACTTTATATTCTCTATCCCGTCTTCTGACATCAGCATAACTTTTCTGTCTACTCTGTGTGGTTTTCAGTCTTTGTTGTATCAGTTTCACTTTCTTAGTTGTTTCGTATACAATCTCGGGCCCAAGCAAAGGCCCATCTCCAACTTCTGCCCAGCAAATCGGAGATCTACATTTTCTGCCATACAATGCCTCGAAAGGCGCCATACCAATACTTGAATGGTAGCTGTTGTTGTATGCGAATTCAGCCAATGGCAAATGGCTTTCCCAGTTTCCCTGAAAATCAAGGACACACGTTCTCAGTAAATCCTCCAGAGTCTGGATGGTCCTTTCTGACTGGCCATCGGTCTGAGGATGATAAGCACTACTCAGTCTCAATTCGGTACCTAATGCAGTCTGTAAGCTTTGCCAAAATCTCGATGTAAACTTCGAATCCCTGTCAGAAACAATGGACACAGGCACTCCATGCAGTCTAACAATTTCATCAATATAGAGTATAGCCAATTTGTCCGCATTATAAATTGTCTTCACAGGTAAGAAGTGAGCAGATTTAGTCAGTCTATCAACAATAACCCAAATTGAGTCCATACCTTTACTGGAGCGAGGCAATCCCACAATAAAATCCATGGTGATATGCTCTCATTTCCACTCCGGTATCGGTAAGGGCTGCAATAGGCCTGCGGCTCATTGATGTTCAGCTTTAACTTGTTGGCAATGAAGACACTTCGATACAAAATCAACAATTTCTTTCTTCATTCCCGGCCACCAGAAATTCAGTTTCAGGTCTTGGTACATTTTCGTATTCCCTGGATGGATAAAAAATTTTGAATTGTGGCCCTCTTGCAGAACTCTTCTTTTCAATTCAGTATCATTTGGTATACATAGTCTTTCTTGAAATTTTAGTACATTGCTTTCAAATTTAAAACAAGGTCTGGGTTTAGTTTCCTTTTCTTCGATGATTTTCTTCAAGAAGTCATCCAGTTGCTGTTTCTCTTTAATCTCTTCAATCAATGTTGGTCGAGCAGAAATAGCAGCTAAGGTTCCACCTTGTTCTCATAAAACAATTTCAATTTCAGATTTTTCAAGGTCACAAAGCAATTCCTTCTTCCCGGTGAGCAAACAGCCTAAATTTCCAATTGATTTTCGGCTCAATGCATCAGCAACGGTGTTGGCTTTTCCCGGATGGTACAAAATCTGTAGGTCATAGTCTTTAATCAGTTCTAGCCATCTCCGCTGTCTCATGTTCAGTTCTTTCTGTGTGAAGAAATATTTCAGACTCTTGTGGTCGGTATATACTTCACATGTCGCCCCATATAGATAGAGACGCCAGATTTTCAGTGCAAATACTACTGCAGCAAGTTCCAGAACATGGGTCGGGTAGTTCTTTTCATGCGGTCTCAGTTGTCGGGAAGCATAAGCAATAACTCTCCCATTCTGCATTAAAACACATCCCAAACCCTTATGAGAAGCATCACTAAATACCGTATAACCATCCGTACCTGAAGGTAGAACCGGTGTAGTTACAAGTCAAGTTTTTAACTCTAGGAAAGCATATTCCCTTTGGTCAGTCCAGTCAAACGATATCCCCTTCTGAGTTAACTGAGTCAACGGTAAGGCAATTTTGGAGAAATCTTTGACAAATCTTCTGTAATATTCGGCTAGTCCCAAAAAGCTTCGGACTTCTGTCACATTTGTCGGTCTAGGCCAGTTTACTACAGCTTTAATTTTCTGTGGATCAACGAATATTCCATCTTTGCTAACAACATGCCCCAAAAACATAACATGATCAAGCCAAAATTCGCATTTAGACAGTTTAGCATAAAGTTTCTGTTCTCTTAGGGTCTGTAGGGCAAGTCTCAGATGATGTTCATGTTCTTCTACACTTTTGGAGTAAATTAGAATGTCATTAATGAATACTACAATAAAGTCATCAAGGTATGGTTTAAAGATTCTGTTCATGAGGTCCATAAATGCAGCAGGTGCATTGGTAACTCCGAAAGGCATAACTAAAAATTCGTAATGTCCATACCTCGCTCGAAAAGCAGTTTTGTCAATGTCCTCTGGTTTAACTTTCAACTGATGGCATCCTGATCTGAGGTCGATCTTAGAGAACACTTGAGCACCCTGTAACTGATCAAATAAGTCATCAATACGTGGCAATGGGTATTTATTTTTCACAGTTACCTTGTTCAGTTCACGGTAATCAATGCACAGTCTCAATGAGCCGTCTTTCTTCTTCACAAATAAAACAAAAGCGCCCCATGGCGAAGTGCTAGGCCTGATAAACTTCTTATCCAGCAGTTCTTGCAGTTGCACTTTCAATTCTTTTAGTTCAATTGGAGCCATTCGGTAAGGAGCTTTAGATACTGGCTGCGTTCCCGGAATCACATCAACGGTAAATTCAATCTCCCTGTCAATCAAATCCCCTGGCAGATTATCTGGAAATATATCTGGGAATTCTCTGACTATAGGAATACTGTTCACGTTAGCATTATCATCAGTAGATACAGTCAATACAGAACACAGATACCCCTTACACCCCTTTCTAATCAATTTAACAGCTTTCACAGATGAAATCAAATACGGAGGAGGTACTACTCCAACCCCATTAAACACAAATTCGGGTAAACCCGGTGGACGGAAAACTACTTGTTTCGTTACATAGTCTATGGTAGCATGGTATTTCGTTAACCAGTCCATTCCCAATATTACGTCAAAATGATCAATGTTCAGAGGCAGTAAGTCAATAAACAAATGTGCATCTCCAACAATAATTTCACAAGCAGGATACATATATGCACAGGTCATAGATCCCCCAATGGGTGATGATACAGCTAACAGATAATTCATGGGTTCTAATGGTCTATTCAGTTTTCGCGAAAAAGCATGCGACACATATGAATGCGTAGACCCCGAATCAATCAGTACATAAGCATTTTGAGTACAAATAAAGAGAATACCTGACACAACGGTCTCGGTATTCTGCACGTCTCCCGGTACTAGGGCGAACACTCGGCCCTGCCTCATGGGCTTTTTCCCAGTAGCTTTGGGGGTCGATTTTGGTGCAACAGTTGATGCTGCCCGCTTGGTGCAGCTTTACTATGGGCTTGTGGGGCAGAGGGGCAGTCTTTAACCATGTGGCCCATCTTGCCACACCTATAACAGGCTCCAGATATTTTGTAACAGACCCCTTTGTGCTTCTTGCCACACTCAGAACAGGGTGGTATGAAACCACTCCCTTGGCTGGGGCTAGTTGTTGACCCCGTATTCTGTTTCTTGTTCAATGGATTATGCTTGCCTCTCTTGAATTTAAAACCCTGTCTTTTACCACGCCATTCAGATGCTGGTGTTTCAGTTTTCAGTGCTTCAATGTTCGATTCAGCCATCAAGGCTCGATCAAGAACATTTACATAATTCGGTAGCTTCAAAACATTAATTCTGTCGAGTATTGCAACATTAAGGCCGCCTTCGAACTTTCTGGCCTTCTTATAATCAGTGTCCATCATATGTGGTGTATAACAGGCAAGTTCAGTAAATTTTGTTTCATATTCAGCAACAGACATTTTGCCTTGTCTCAGCTGTTCAAATTCAGTCACTTTTCTATCCCTAACACCCTGAGGGAAATACTTCTCGAAGAAGGCTCCTTTGAATTGAGCCCAAGTCATTACGGTGTTGTTATCACGGATAAGCATCCACCACCTTCTGGCTTCTTCTTGCAGAGTAAAGGTGGCCAATAGCACTTTATGTGCTTCAGAGCACGGAAAAACCTCAAACAATTTTTCAGTCTCAAGAACCCATGCTTCAGCTTTTAACGGTTCAAGGCCTCCCTGAAAGGACGGCGGTTTCATTTTGCTGAACTTATGGGTGAGAGCAATTATGTCCCCATCATTAACATTGGCATTCTGTTCCGGCTGTACCGAAGGAGGAGGTGGGGGCTGTTGATTCTGTTGTTGGTCCAGTCTTTCAGTTATTAGTTCCATCATTCTTTCTAGTCTTGCCATTCTCGCCTCAAAGGATGAGGATTCAGATTCATTTGCAGTTCTCGCATTATCCATTTCACTATAGACAGTTATAATAGTTATTAACATAGACAGTCATTCATTTAAACAGATTAACACATTAGAATATATTCAGTCATGTCATAACCACACACTTATCATGCTCGTGTGATGCCCTAATCACTTTTCTAGGACATCCTATAGCTCATTTGGACACGTGAGTGCGGTATAACTCGTGGTAAGTATCGCTCTGATACCACTCTGTCACGACCCAAACCCGCTCCTATAGGTTTAGCACCGTAACTGGCCAGTAATTTGAGATTACCGAAGGCCTGCTTAACAGTAATACAGAGCACAGGGGCTGGCGGAAGCCAATACAGTAATTAAACAATATCCAATGAGCTGTGACAGTCTGTATGCAAAAAGACTTTTCATTCAAATATATACAGTCGAACAAAACAGTATGTACATATATACAATCATTCAGTTCGGGGACCTAATCCCTATCAAACAGTACAATACCGCAAACAAAACAGTTATAGAGACAGAAGGGGGAACTAAAACACCCCTAAGCCATAACTTGGCAGGCTCGGAACCTCGCAAGGAAGCACAGTGGTTGGCTTGACAAAACAGAAGTTTACCCTGACGCTTCTAGCTGCGGTCTGGTGCATGTACACCTACATATATATATATATATATATAAGCAGTGAGCTAAAGCCCAGTGAATAACACAATGCGTAAAGGGGTTAAGAATGAATGTCCTTACAGTAATGAAAACAATTCGTTAATTCAGTATGTCAGTCATTCAGTCATATGTGGTACATCCATTAGCATAACAGTACAGTAAACAGGAGGTCTTAAAAGACCGAACAGTAAATGATGGCCGCCATCAATCAGTAACAGTAGTGGTTCCAACGAGGGAACCGACAGAGATTTCTGTAACAGTAACAGTAAACAGTAGGTGCTAAGGATGCCACAATACAGTTCAGAATATAGGACATACATTCATTCAGTTAACAGTAATCAGTTCGGAAAGCAGTACAGTTCAGTTGTTCAGAAGATAATCATTTTGAACATATCTTTACACAGTTGTTACTCACAGAGTTCTAGGCTATAGTAAGGCTAGAGCGCGTCCCCAGTCGCCAACCCTACACAGTTACAGATTGAACACACACTAAGCTACACAGTTGGGAAAGATAACAACTTAATCCCTAATTTGCCTCTGTGTGGTTCTACATCTATATCCTCATTAAGATGTCTTAAACTAGGCCTAAGAATGCCTAGAATGAGATGAGGATGCAAAGATGCACTTTAAAAGCATTTTCAGAAAACAGGGGTCACGCTCAAGCGTAGATTACTCCGCTCGAGTGGACATGCAGACAAAGGTTTTCGCTCGAGCGTAGACTTACCCGCTCGAGCGTTCTGCAAAATGGTCAAAAGTGCTGGATAGGTGAAAATCACGCTCGATTGGGTGCTCGACACCCGCTCGAGCGGACTGCAAAACAGAACAAAATGTTGGGAGCACGATTTCCATGTTCGAGCGCCAGTCACCCCGCTCGAGCATGAGTCCAAATTCTGGAAATTTCAGATTTGAACCTCAAGCTCAAAACCAAGTTTTAAACCATAAATTTCGATCCTCTTGGGCCGATTTTCCAGAAAACATCCCAAAACTCATAGTTTAACATGATTCAAAGCTCAATTTGTAAAATCAAAGCCCAAGGGTGTTTCAAATAAATCCAATTCAAACCAGTTTCCATGAATATGAGGAACATGCAAACATGCATGAATCTAACCAATTCAAAGCTTTAAATACAAGCTCAAATGAGCTAACTCTTACAAAAACAAGATGAAAACATGGACTTGACATAACCATGAGCATGCATGTGACAATTCTCCATGGAATCAACTCAAAATTCAATAGTATAGGCATGCATGCAATAATTAAGCTTCAATTCAACACTTGAACCAATTCGTGACTTAACCCTTCGATTAGACATGAACCATGCAAGAATCAACTTAAACACAATAATGAGGGGTTGAATTTCCTTACCTAGGTCTTCAATTACAAGAGTAGAAGTTCAATTAGGCAAATCTCCTACAAATTCTCCAGGTCTCCAAGCTAGACTCTCACTTGAACTCAATTCCCTCACTCTCATTCTCTAGGTCGGTTCTGAGGCAAGAAATGGGGGAAGAAATGTTTTGTTTACATGTATACAAGCCTCCAAGTATGTTGCCTAAGTGATCCACTAGGGATGGCAAGGTTGTAATTAAGCCAACTATTGCAATTCAACTCATTTTAATCCAATTTAATCATACCAAATCATCCTTTTAATTAAATACTATAAAATCCTATAAATTCTAACTAACACAGAACATTAATCGATTCCTGGTTCGGCCGCCGATAAGGCCTTCAATTTGCAGTTTAAACACAAAAATATGAACAGATAGTCAAATAGTCAAACGGATAGGAATGCATTTAAACAGATACAGTTAATCGATCAGTTTCAGATTTCAGTCGGTCAGTTCAGTATTTCAATCAGTTCCATTACTTATCATAATCAGTCTCAGTTTAGTAGTAATCGGTAGTTAATCGGTAAACAGTGACGAGAGTTGTTACAGTTAAGTCCTTGGCAGAGGCATACCATCAGCATCTAAAAGTTGGTTTCCATATAGGGTGAACTAAAGACCCAGTAGAGAATACTTGAACATATTGTATGATGTTTAACAAAGTCATATGGTGAATGCATATGCATAGCATTTACCAAAACATTACACTTTCTCTTTCAAAACAATGCAATGCCATGATTATAAATCAATTTGTAAAACAATACTTTTTAAATCAGAAAACAGGGCAGTGGATACACAACACTGGGAATCTTTAGGTACGTGTTTGCCAGTAGGCTATACAAGCACTACCAAAGCCATTTTATTGATACTAACCGGAAGGATCGGTACCGACTTTCATCAAAGACACACAGGCCAACATAGATAATATCACAACCATACTCCCTAACCAGATTCACCAAGGTATTTATCCATTTTTCTCAAAACGATACATTTTCAATGTATAAATATGAAATAATGTTCAATGCAAGATGTATAAGTAGTTGGTTTCAATAAACCTAATTCTCATGCAATGTCTACAACAATCAAAGTTATCATTTACCGATAACCCAAAATAGATATCTCTATACAAAAGATAAATCTCCAACAAAAATTATAATTTCATAATCTCAATATAGGAGTGACAATACATATCCAACTGCATTCTCTTCATCAAAAGATATATTCATTTTATCATTTCAAAAACTCAACAGCCTTTCCTTTTTCCTTAGTTCAAACCAATGATTTCCAATATTTCCAACAAAATATCTATTCTTTCCCAAAACACATTTAAATGAGAGATGTTCAATATTTCAACATAACTCAACAATATACTTATTTTCACAACATTTCCCATAAATCCATTTGAAAACCCTCATTTTATATTTCCAAAACCAAACCCTAAATCAAACTCACAACTCCCAAATAACAGTACTTTTCAAAGAATACATAACGAGGTTAAGAATCATACAAGAAGATTAAAGAAATCCCTACCTCAAGAGTACAAGACCCAACTTTTGATGGAGCCGAAAACGAAAACCTCTCTGATTAAACTGTTCACCTTTACGAGATCTACAATCTACACTTTTCTCCAAAACACTGTGGTGACAAGACCAACAGTTTTAAGTATGGAGGCGTTGAGACAAGAACTAGAGAGAAAGTGAAGAAATTTGGTAAAGTTAACTTTTAGAGAGAGAGAGAGAGAGAGAGGTCAAAAAGTGATTGAAAAGATCTTTTTCTCATATTGATATACGCAAAGATTGCACGAGCGGCCAAAACACCGCTCAAGCATAAGAAACAAAGAATCGCTTGAGTGACCAACTCAAGGCTCGAGCGCACAATGACTCCTCCCAGTGGTCCTGAGCTGCAAGAGACCGCTCGAGCGAAAGAAAGACCCCTCAAGTGTCAGACACAGAATACCACTTGAGTGACCAACCCATGGCTCAAGCGAAGAACACTCTGCTCCCAGAAGTTCAGACTGTAAACACAGATACTGGAAGGAACCAAAGACCACTTGAGCAAAGGAAAGACCGCTTGAGCAAACCTAAGAAGAAACAGACAGAACTCTTTTGAAAAACTAACTCTCAAACTGTTCAAAACACAACTAACAACTCCAAATGACCAATCCCACACTACAACGAGACAATAAGGAGTATAAACAACAACCATGAGAACCGGATCCAGGACTAAAAAATACAAAAGGGTCGCGTTTCAATCTGAGTCACTATATAAAGCTTGTATGGTTTTGGGTTTTCATAACATGTATTTCTAAACTCTTTTCAAACCCAAGTTTTGAAACTCAAAACTTGTTTGGTTCAGGTTTTCACAAATAACTTTCAGAACCCAGGCAATTTTGTTTGGTTTTCAAGTATTGGCTGAATAAGTTTTTATGTTTTAGATGTATATGATCTAGATATACTTAAACAGTAAACAAAATATGCAGAAATGAAAAGTAAATTTAATAAATACATAAAACATTAAAATTGTATTAGTTTTTAATTGGGTATTTTTGTGTGTGTGTGTGTGTGTGTGTATTTGACATTATTCAATAATTTTATGAAAGTTTTTCATAAATGTGAAATGCTTTAAGTGTATATAGATTGAGTAAATATAAAATCAGAAAAGAAGTGTTAAAATTTTTAAAACGTTCATAAAAAATAAAATATACAAAGTGAAAGTATGCCGTATAGATTAGATTAGATAAATCTAAAAAGTACATTTAAATTATGTATATGAAAGAAGTGAACAAATTTCACTATAATATTGCAAAAACGTTTTGACTAGAATGTGAAAAAACAAATGACCCAAACAAACTCAAAAACTAGTTTTGAAAACTCATAACCAAACAAGTTTTGAATTCAATTTTCTAAAAACTATTTTCAAAATATGCAACCAAACAAATTTTCAATTTTTAAAGTTCTTTTCAAAAACCCAAAACCCAAAACTGATTTCAAAACTAAAGCAAAAGCAGCAACATTTTGAAATGATAATGTGATTAACATTGGCACTATGAATGTCCTGAGTTCTACTGCTAATACAAGCACTTGGTGAGCTATCAATTTGACATCCTCATCATCAATTGCTAATATGCTATATTAGTACAAGTATTCATTTACTTGCAAGTACTTTAAACTTTGCACATGATGATTGATTACTAATATATTCTTATCTGTTGCAATTTACAGAACAGCCAGAGCTGTTATATACAAGTCAACAACTGTTAACATGACTGCCCCTTTTGTGGCTTCTTTCTCCTCCAGAGGACCCCAGTCTATCACTCCCAACATCCTCAAGGTAACAACTCCCTCTCTCTCTCTCTCTCTCTCATATATATAAGGTAGTAATTAAGTTTTGGTGGGCAGCCTGATATAACTGCACCGGGGCTGAGCATATTGGCTGCATATTCAGAGTTGGCATCTATGACGGGAAACCGAGATGACAATCGGTTTGTGAAATTCAACATAATATCTGGAACATCAATGGCTTGCCCTCATGCTGCAGGCGCTGCTGCCTATGTCAAGTCCTTCCATCCAGACTGGTCGCCTGCTGCAATCAAGTCTTCTCTTATGACCACCGGTAATACTTAAAAAATCCAAGAATTTGTGCATAACTATACTTGATTTGATTCTAACTTATGCGGCTGATGGCAAAATTGTGATCATCATGAGCACCCAATCACTGTTTTGGCTGATACAGGCTTGACGCCAGGTCTACTTATCCCCTGTTTGTTGCAGTTTAATTATTCTAAGCTGATAATCTATATGCAAGAAATCCAAAAGTTCTCCAGTTTCATGATCATCAGTTTTTTCCAAACTTATTTAAGTTATTTTTACCTTATGAAGCATGGAACTCCGAAAACATTGTCGTACCCGTACAACTACTCATATCGATATAGTAGCATGAGTATCAGGTACACAAAATACATATCTGGTACTTGAAATACGGGATAGGTATGTTTCGGATACTTTTGTGGGTGCTTTAGAACATAAATGTCAATTTTTTAAAATATATGAGTACTGGAAAAATTATAGTGCCTATTTTTAAAAACTTCAAAAGAAATAGGGTATTGTGGCAATTATAAAAAAATAGGGTTCTTTTTCTAATCATTAATAATACTTTCATTTTTTTTTTTTTTTTACATTTAAATTTTTAATTTTAATGTTATGTACTACAACAAATAATATAAATATATTTATAAATGGATGTACTAAACTGTACCCGTATCTTTCTTTTCTCTTCTTTTTTTTTATAAATTTCGCCATATCAATGTACACATGATGTACCCATACATACACCTGTGCTTCGAATTTTTTACTGTATAAGTTGTAAGCAGAAGCTTATAGTCACAAAATCACCACCAAAAATAAATAAACATTTAAACATCATCAAACAGTACCACCCCCATGTTTTTGCTTTCAATTTTGATAATCTCATAATCTGTACGATAATGCACCCATCCTATAATCATTTTTCTGCCATTTTACTTCAGCAAAAAGAATGAAGATCAAGCAGCAGGGTGGTGCGCTAGGCTCTGGCTCAGGCCAAATAAATCCAACAAGAGCAATACATCCAGGCCTCGTGTATGACATTCAGATGAGTTCCTACCTTAGTTTCCTCTGCAGGGAAAAGGTTACAACAGCAGCACCATCCGCCTCCTCACTGGTGGCAAGAAGCTATACAACTGCTCCAGCTTCAAGCCTGCCCAAGGAACCGATGGCCTCAACTATCCCTCCATGCATACCCAAGTTGCAAGCGGTAATTCCAGCGTTTCAGCAGTATTTTATCGGACAGTGACTAATGTAGGATATGGCAATTCAGTCTACGTAGCGAAAGTGAAGTCGTCTAAAGGTCTTGATGTTACAGTTGTCCCCAAAACTTTGTCGTTTAAGCGGCTGCATCAGAAGAAATCGTTCAAGGTTGTGTTGAAAGGAAAATTTATGAACGATAGGGCTTGGATCTTGTCAGCAGTGTTAGAATGGAGTGATTCTAAGCACACGGTTAGGAGTCCTATCCTTGTGTGTCGGTCAACAACATTTTAGCATAATTTAGGTTTAGGGTCATGCTTGCTATATACACACATTGAACTGATGGCCTCAACTATCCCTCCATGCATACCCAAGTTGCAAGCGGTAATTCCAGCATTTCAGCAGTATTTTATCGGACAGTGACTAATGTAGGATATGGCAATTCAGTCTACGTAGCGAAAGTGAAGTCGCCTAAAGGTCTTGATGTTACAGTTGTCCCCAAAACTTTGTCGTTTAAGCGGCTGCATCAGAAGAAATCGTTCAAGGTTGTGTTGAAAGGAAGATTTATGAACGATAGGGCTTGGATCTTGTCAGCAGTGTTAGAATGGAGTGATTCTAAGCACACGGTTAGGAGTCCTATCCTTGTGTGTCGATCAACAACATTTTAGCATAATTTAGGTTTAGGGTCATGCTTGCTATATACACACATTGCCCAAACATGGCTTTGTGTTTGTTTTCACTTATTTCCTGTTCTTTGTTTCTTGTAATTATAGGATTAATAATAGTTGAGAAATTTGGATTCTTTTCAGACTATGTAAGCAGTACAATTCAAAAAAAAAAAAAAAAAAAAAAAAAAAAAAAACTCTAGGCATTGATTGACAAACGGCTAGAAAAAGTGTAGTGAAAATTCAAAAAATGTGATGATAATTTTTTGCACTTGATAGACATTCCACTGATCCCAACATCTGTTAATATAAAGCAAATATGGGTCATCAAACTTTGTTTGTCTATGAATCGCCAGAATCGTTGAGCAATGTACACAGACCCATAAGCTATTTTCCTTTTCGACTCCCTACCACACAACAAAGACATGATTGAGACTACATTCGTCAAAATGACTTCTTTCGGATCTAATCGTGGTAGTGACTCATTTAGATTTTTGGTGTCAAGAAAAACAACATCCAACTGCAATTAACATTTTAACAACAAATAATATCTTCTCCAAGTCCTTGAATTACACAACACACAATCTATCTGTGCTTCCAGAAAATGGAATCTGAATGTGTTTGGTTTGAGTTTTTTGAATTAAATTTTTTGAAAATTAAGTTTTTTAATTTTCGTGTTATTTTGTTTTTAGTGAATATTTTTTAAATTTTAAATATTTTTTTTTATTTTTTAGATGCACCTTACTTAGATGTATCTAAAAAGTAAAAAATTTGTAAAAAAACATTTTAAAAAAATTAATAAATACATAAAAATACAAAAAATGTACTTAATTATCGTATTTTTTTTTGTATTTTGGGTATTTAGTGAATTTTTAAAAGGTTTTCTTCACAAATTTTTTATTTTTTAGATACATCTAAGTTAGGTATGTCTAAAAATTAAAAAAAATTGCTTAAAATACTAAAAAAAATCAATAAAAACAAAAAAAAACACGAAAAATAAGAAAGTAGAATTTTCTGAAAAGTGTTTTTTTGAAAAGTGAAACCAAGCATAGTAGGATTTCCAGATCTGTAAATGAATTTTATTTCTGAACAAGCAGAGAATTACACTCTTCCTATCTTATTTATAGCCTGCACAGTTCAAGAACCGTTTCCTGCTCAAGACTAACTAACAATTTGACTAACTTTTAACTGAAACTTTGAACTTGTTACCTACTTTTTATTTCAATTCATCATAGGCTCTCCTCAGCTATACTTCTAGTTCATTTACATCAACTAAAAGCCTCTAATCAAGAAGTATTAAAAGTTGGAGGGGAAGAAATACAGATTTAGACACTGGAGATCGAATGGCCATTATAGAGATCTGGTGCAGGGCAAGCTGTAGGTGATGCAAGACCAGACATCTGCCTATAGCATGATGGCGGTGGAGTTGTTGGGGAGAGGTTGACAAACTCAAGGGCCTGTACTCTCAATTCTACAGGGTAGTCAGCAACACAACCAATTCTCGGACCAGCGCCAGTTGACCACTTCCGTGAGAGTTGACGACCAAGTTGATATGAACTGACCGCCTTCTTGGAATTAATTCTTTCCAATATAGCTTTCTTGGGCACCTCAGCTCTTGGGCTATGAAGACCACCAGATAGTGTCCTCCTGTAATTGCTTTTGGTTTCAGTTTCTGGAGCTTCAGTCAGTTCTAAGGTCATATCTTTTTCCTCTTCCTTCGGAATATGAAGTTGAGGGGATTCTGAATTTGTTGAAAGTTCAGCTGCAATTTCTTCTCTATTGAATTTGCTCTCTTCAAAATTTTCATAATCCTCATTTGCCTTGCATATCTGAAAACAAGAGATCAAACGAAAATTTACCATCAGACAAGTTGTGGCAAAAAGGAAAATATATGGATATCCGAGTTAGATAAGTACCCAGAATGTGCATGTCAGCAAGGTAGGCATACTAAAATTATCTTTATTCAATCGTCTTCAGATATGGTCACTGACATGTACTTTCTTGGTACTTCTTTGAAGTTTAATTATGTGTATGTAGACTTATAGATAACAACAAAGCTCTACAAACTAAATATGCCGATTGCCATGAAAGGCAGGAGGAAGCTACATGGCAGCTGAAAGTATACCAACAGTCAAGGGTATGTCCAGGTGTCATATAACCAACTCGGGGCTCATATGAAATCTGATGTGTAACCAGCTTGCCTCTTGAAGTTAACCTCCAAACTTTTTTTGAGGATTCAAAACAAGTTTGTGCTGCACAGGCAAGAAGTTGCACCTTACAACCACCTCCCTTGCAGGAAGTTTAACACACTAATCAACAGATCTACAAGAGTAAAATGACACAGTAGAAAAGAATATCACATACTTCAATTTCATCAAGGTTCACTCCATTTTCATTAAGAAATGACAAAAAGTTGTCAAGGCTGTCATCAGTTGGCCGGTAATGTCCACTGTATGGCGATATAGACTGAAAAAATAAATTAAAAAAATGTCACAGATCCTATGCTAGGGAATATCTATCAGTCAACTGTGATACTTCATTTAGATGTATGCACATGTGCCCGTATACATATGTTTTGCTGAATAGAAAATATTGTCTGTTCACCAGAGACAGGGTATCAAAACCTCTACAGAAAGTTGAATCATCTAATGTGTTTTACATATCAGTTAAAACAAGTCATAAAATAAGAGCACTTCCAAGATTGTAGAGAGAAACCTAAGTTCCATGAGCAAACCATTCTAATATTTTACACAAACCAGCTCTTCCTGACATGATTTGCAGATCACAATGAGATACATTTTGTTTCTATAGACATTAAAAAAAAAAGAAAAAAGGGAAACTCCATCCAGTCTCCTCTTTTTCAAGGGTTGTTTCAAGCTACTCTTGACCCTACTATTGACCAGCAAAAAAAATCAGTTAGATACTTGAGCAGCTGCCAGTAGGAATTGACATGCACATATATGAATGGGTAGTAGACTAGTACTTCATTCATTTGCCAGACTATGCACATTTGACTTGAATTAGAGCTTTACTGATTACAGTAACTAACAAAGGCAATAGATTCCTGTTATGCTAAAATTGGAAGTTCTAAAATGCACATGTTGTGACTCATCATATATGATGAAATAATTTGTTCAACAGGGCAATGCCCAAATCCAAAAGACTGAAATACAATAATTGATCTTCATTTTCATCTGCTAGAGAAAATCGTTAAAAGCAGTTACAATCAGTCAACAGACAGGTGTGAAGATTTTCCATGAAATTGACAATAGTTGAATTATTTTTACAAGAATTTAGCAAGGATTTTCAAAATCATGTCATAATTGTACAACCATGAAAGGATCCATGAAAAAACTGATGTTGAACTTGGGTGTTTTCAGAAAAGCATAAACTACTGTAACTCAAATTTTGAGAATCATGGCTGGGAAAATTGAGAGTCAGAAATCAATTAGAATCAAATAACAAAGAGACGGAAAACACACACAAATAAGTTTCAACATGCACAATGAAAAATATTATTACCTTAAGTGTTCCATCCTCTACCTCAAGCCTTCCAGCAGCTAAAGTAGCCCCTCCAGAAAGGAAGCTGGAATGGTGAAACAGACCTTTCTTTTTCTGAAAGTAAAAAAATATAAAAAATTAGGCTTCAAACCACAACGAAAGCATAGAAAATAGAAGAAAACTGGCAAACCAATTATTATGTTGTTTATTTTAGGTCTCACCTGACCAGCATAAAGTCTCTTGGAGGTGCTCACCACAAATATCCATTTTGCCCGTGGCATTCCCTTGATTGTATCGAGAAAATTTCCACTTTGTTTGTGCACTATTTTCCCCTCCACAACAATATATTCATATTGCTCTCTCTCTAGCTGATTTTTCAGAAAAAATCAACCACATTAAAAGAAAAGCAGTAGTACATTAGTATGAAATGAGTTGGAGCTAACAGCCATACAGTTTCAAATAATGCAATCAGAAATACAATTTTCATAGGAGCTCCAGCAACAACTGAAAAATGAGAGCACATACAGGTCCAAGATATTTGATGCATAGTTGCCGAAGCATTGATCTTGGGCAATCTTTAAGTTCAACTTCTTGGCCATCTCCAATATCTAGCCTGCAATAAGTAGAAATAAGAAGGTTTTCAGCATCTGATTTATTTGACAGTACAATTTTACTTTACAATCTATGCAGCGTCAGAGCTTTAAAGGAGAGAAAAACATAACTAATAGAACTTAACAATATTATTTTATTTTATTTTTCAATTTTGTCACTGCATTGGAGATTCCATTTTGCATTTCATTCTTATTAACCCCAGAGTTATCTACTTTGTTATTATCACTACATGTTTCCGGAACGTGGCATAGGATCTTATACAAGCAAACTTGTTACGTATTGTCCTACCTTACTTCAATGAGCTTGTTATTGCATCAACTGGAAAAAGTAGATAAATTATTTGATTTAAATTCATCATTTCTTATAGGGAATTACTTGCAAAATAAAATGATGAAAGAGTTTGTTACCTAAGAAAGAAAATATGTTTTGTGACATCGACAAGTTATAGACAGCATAGAGACAATGTCATTTGTGCTGCATATTCACTACTACACTGAAGCAAAATGCTTGTTATACCAAATTTGTTTGCCTGAATTTGTTTCATAGTAGGGTCAATCTTGCCATTGGAAAGTTTGGTTTTTGTTTTTTAAATTAAAGGCATACAATTATCAACATCACCTCACAAATTAATGGGTGACTCTGTTTAGGCATCCCTGCTATCACTACAGTACACAAACTAGGTTTGTTGATGATTACAAATTAAGCAGTCAATTATAATCGTGAAGCAAGTGCAATGATAGAATCTCAAATCCTGCTCAAGATTAGGACACTTGGGCCATCTTAGCTTTCTAACACTTCAGTTTTTACCATCTTACACTTACAAAAACATCAATTTTTGTTTGGGTATAGATGTATCTCTTTACTCTGAAATATTTGTTGGGGTCAAAGCCTAGAGGCTTAGGCAAAAATGGAAAAGACGGTGGGGAAGCAGTAACTGACCAGTGCCAACTGCGGCTCGCACTCCTGCAAAGGCAATTAACTATTGCACATGCCCCTCATTCGCCACTATCATTATTAAAAATGCCTAAGACCCCTAACTTGACCCCAATGATGGGGACTGTTGCATGTGAGTTGTTGATTTGTTTAGGAATCAGCCAACTAAGACTCAACCCCCTGCCACATCAGTGTGGGTACATTTAGGAATTATATTTTTGAAGTTTCTAGCATTATTCTATGATTATAAGATAAGGTAGAAGCACCAATTAGTCCTTGATCAGGCCTCACAGGAGGGTCAGAATCAAATCATGAATGATTTTCTTTTAAAATATAAAATAAAAACCATTATATCTCGAAGAAATTAGGAATTTATAAAAATAAAAAAAAACAAAAACATTTCAAATGCAAAATTAGAATAAAACTGATCACTAAAAGAAAAATTCTCCTACCAGTAGAAGAACGGCTGACCAGCATCTGTTTTACACCACTCTTCATAATATATATGCAAGCAATGCCCATAACGGTGCCTTGGATCAATCTACAATTCACAGAGTAAAACAAACATTTTAACGGCTACTTCGTAAGATGGTAAACTATTCTCTAGGCAGATATATGAATCAGAAAAAACAATACTATAAATTAGTATAAGGTAATGGAAAAGGGCAACAACATAAAAGAAGGGCACAAGGCAAAGGATTAGGAAAACTTACAGCTTCAATCCAGTGCTGGAAAGCCAATTTTTGTGCTTTGGCATCCTTAGACAAACCTTTACCCACCTGCCCATAACAAGTCATTATCACTCACTTGTGTGGGAAAAAAGAAGCAGTGAAACCTACAACAGGTACTGAGTCAAAAAAAGAACTCCACTATTAGGGCATCTCCAATCCTTACCCTTCACCCATATCAAATTTAAATTCGAGTAAAAATGCTTAAAATCTCTCTCCACTCAAAACTCATATCAAAATGAATTTTGCTCAAATTTTAACCCAAATCAAGGGAGACACTTTTTTTTACTCAAATTTTTAAAGACAATTTGGAGTGATATAATAATAGCTTCTAAATTTACAATTGTGCCACTTATCAAATTTTTACTCAAATATGAGTTTGGCCATTGGATTACTAGTGTATAATGAAATGATATTTTTCCTCAAATTGGACTGGAGATGGCTTTATAATTTCTGTTGTTTTAATTTTTTAAGCACAAGACAAGAAGATGAAACCTTAGAAGCATTCAATCTGATTCGATTCCACCGCGAAGCTACCGTCTCTGGTTTTGAAAAATTGAAGAAGGAAATCGTACTGCGATTCAATCTAGCATAGTCGATTGCTTGCCACCTTCATAATAATCATCTCTAAATTAAAGCATTCGCATGTATGTGTGTATGTACGTATGTATAGTAATAGTAAATGGTGTAATTAGTGTATGTAATGAAGAAAAACAGAGAGGGTTGAATTGAAGAGGGGGTGTACCAACCAGAGCTCTTCGGCTACAACAGCGGAATCGGCTAACATACGCCTGGTGCGGTAGCTCCGATAAACCTTCTGCACCCACATGGCGGCAGCACTCGACTCGGTATTATTCGGCACTTCACCGGCGCCACTCACATCACCATTGTTTGTCATTCCGGCCGCCGCCGCCGGAGAGTCGAAACCTCTGCTTAGGACAGTCGGCGGAGATAGTTGTTGGGAAGCAGCGTGGGAGCAAATCTTGATGGAATTGTAAGAGAATGGTGGTTTGGAATTGAGATCCAAGTTCGAAAGGCTTTGAGTATCGATGATCTCCATTACTCAAACAAACCCTACAAATTCACCAACACGCACACACACACATATATATATATACAGAGAGAGAGAGAGAGAGAAGTGTTGGTCGTGGTGGTGGAGCTTCAGAAGAGTTGCTTAGAACTTCATTGGCAATGCTTGAAGAAGAACACTGGTTTTGGTCGTTGTGGTCGTTGTCTGACTTCTAATAAGAGGCTCTGTTTGCCTCTTGTTTGGTCAAAATAACCGCGTGGGCGTTAAGAACTATTTTTTTATTGGGGGTGATGGGGAGGATTGGGTTAAAATTATGATAAAATAAATTAAAATAATTGATAATATAAAATGTTATATTTAATTGTCATTATTTTTTTTTATAATTATCAAATTAGTTATAAAAAAAAATTCTAAGCAATTTTTTAAACATAACTATTTAATCAAATTAAAATAATTAAATAACCAAATAACTAATTAAAATAACAAACTTTTCAAACAATTCTATTATCTCTGTTTTTGTTGTGTTTTTGAATATTTACTGCGTTTGTTTATGATCATCATCATCTTCTTAGACCTTTTTGGTTATTGGTTGGTTTGGAGCAACGTGTATTTCAATGGTGTTATGATTGGTAAAGAAAGTAAAATTTTGATTGGATAGAACATGATAAATTATAATGGATGAATTATACTAATAGTTCTCATGGTTTGGAGCTCGTGTTACTTTGGTTTATGATTTTTTAATTGTGATATATTTGATCTTGAATTTTGAATATTGTTCCAAATAAGAACAATTAAAGATATCATTATTTAATTTCAAGGCCAAAATTGTCAATTTGATAAAATATAAACTAATTTGACAAAAATAAATATCAACCTTTTTTAAAAAAAATTAAAAAATTATTTTTATCTACCAAAGATAAAATTATATAAAATTAATAAAACTTTTAGACATTTTTTTATCAAATTAATTTTAGGGTAAATTATACTGACACCCCCCTAAGGTTTGGTCCGATTATATTCTATCCCCT
This sequence comes from Camellia sinensis, assembly GCF_004153795.1. NCBI lineage: Eukaryota > Viridiplantae > Streptophyta > Magnoliopsida > Ericales > Theaceae > Camellia > Camellia sinensis. The sequence goes on along the minus strand of NW_021025474.1, from coordinate 340,308 downwards.
GACGTTATGGAAATTACATTCTTACCCTTGTGGTTAATAGTCTCATTTCACAAACTCCTTTACTTATATAAAAGGTAACAACTCCTAGTAGAAAAACAAAAGAAATTATATTAAAAAAAAAAAAGGAAAGGAAAGAAAAAAAAAAAAGACGAAGTAAAACAAAATAATAAAAGAGAGAACGGATGAATTCAATATTTTTTTGATACCAACATTAATTCTGTCTAAATAATTACAATGACGGGGTCATGAGTGTAATTTTCCAAACGTCAAGGGATGATATGTATTAAACTCAAATCTCAGGGGGTGCAAATATAATTTATCCTAATTTTTATTAGTATGTGTTTGGATAATAATCAAGTAATAAGTGGTTGTTATGATTTTAATATATAATTGATATATTTATATATGAAATGTTTTTAGATTTAGATTTTTTTGATTTAATGGATTGGTTTAATAATAATATCAAAATTATCGTCATATTTGACTTTTGAAAAAATAAAAATTAATTTAATGAAAATAAAAATAACCACCCATTACATTTTAAAATTGTAAAAATATTTTTTGACATTTATTTTTGTCAAATTAGTTTATATTTTATCAAATTGACAATTTTGCCCTTAAAATTAAGCAATGGTACCTTCAATTGTCCTTATTTAGAACCAAATTTAAAATTTAGGATCAAATAGAGACTGTTAATGTAATTCGTCCAATTATAATTAGTGAAAAAAATAGTCGCTTGGCACTCCTAAAGTAACTAATAATTTTTTCTCCAAACATAAATGACGTTTATCATAAACTATAATAATAGAGATTTCATTGACTAAACTAGGGGTGCAATTCTTGTACCTGGGCTCAATCTGTATACTTCGTGTTCAACTCTAATGTTGTTTGAAAACTTAATTATTTTAATTGATTTTTTTAATTTTTTTAGTTATTTTATGAAATAGCAAAAATTATGTTTAAGATGACTTTACTGTTTTAGTTGTAATTAAACAGTTGGTTGTGAGAGAAAAAAATGATTAATTATTTTAGTATTTTTTTGTTTTTATTAATTATTTTAGTCAAAAAAAGTCAAAAAAATAACATCCCAAACAGGGCCTAAGTGTATGATTAGTTTGATTTTTTTTTAATTATTTTTAGATAGATTTTTATTTATTTGTAGTGACTTTTTTTAGTACTTTTTAAATCTATCTAATCAAGACATAAAATAAATTGGTTTGAATATTAAAAAAATTACTAAAAATAAACAAAAATTTAAACAAAAAATATATGTGCATTTTTGTTTGTTTTTAAATATGTGCATTTTTGTTTGTTTTTAATAATTATTTTTCATATTTTAATTAAACTTTTTAACTTTTTAAATGTATCTACTCTTGATATATTTAAAATTTTCAAAATAAAAATGACTCAAATATGAAAAACAATTCAGTAAAAATAAATAAAAAAATCTTTTAAAAATAATTTCTGAAAATGTGAATCAAACAAACTTCTTATATTTTTAAATTTGGTTTGAGTTTAGATTGAAATTCAAATATTTGAATTAAATTTGAATGAGTTTGGAAAAAGATGCTAGACAATCCAAAACAAATCAAAATCCAAATTATATATAAAAAAAAAATATTAAATTTACATACAAATTATTAAGGAAAAATTAGTCTAAGGTATCTCCCTCATTTTTAGTAATAGAAGAGATCTACAATATTATTTTTTGATATCTAAGGTCCCTCAACCCACACCCATCTATCACAGAGAAATTTAATATATCTCACGCTCTCTATCTCTCTAAAATGTGAATCAAACAAACTTCTTATATTTTTAAATTTGGTTTGAGTTTAGATTGAAATTCAAATATTTGAATTAAATTTGAATGAGTTTGGAAAAAGATGCTAGACAATCCAAAACAAATCAGAATCCAAATTATATATATAAAAAAAAAATATTAAGTTTACATACAAATTATTAAGGAAAAATTAGCCTAAGGTATCTCCCTCATTTTTAGTAATGGAAGAGATCCACAATATTATTTTTTGATATTTAAGGTCCCTCAACCCACACCAATCTATCACAGAGAAATTTAATATATCTCACGCTCTCTATCTCTCTCTCCCGCTACTCTTCTCTATCTCTCGTCGATATCATCTACCAGTTCAAAACCCTAGACAAATTCTCATTCTGCACCATCATCATTTTTCTCCCATTTTCTCTTCCTCCAAACAAGCCTTCCTCATCACCAATACTCAAAATCTGAGCCAAAGTTGGCTTATCCTCCTCCATTCTCATAATCATGTCGCTTTTCCTCACCTCCTTCTCCCTCCTTGCACTCTCCGTCCTTGCTACCACCTTAGCCACCGCATTTCCTGCAGCAGTCGCCTCGGCTTTCACCATCTTCGACATGTCCTTGTGAAGCTCGGCGTTGAGTCCTTCAAAAGCTTCAACTCCTCTTTGTCTTTTTGAGCTCCTATTCAAGTCTGTTTAGGGTTTCTGCTAAGGTTTTTTGCACTTCGTCGTCACTCTCTTGGGTTTTCGAAAGGGAAAAGTTCTATTGTTTGGAAGCTGAGAATGGCTTCGGAGACGAGTAGAGTTCGCCAGCAAGGAGCTTTTCGCCAAAGATGGCAACAGCTTTTTTGACGGAGGTGAAATGATGCGAGGTGTGGACGGTAGATGAGTGATTCATTGATTGTGATTCACAAATTTTCATCATACATTGATTGTGATTCATTTTCATCGATCAACCAGAACCTTGTTGGATCAGTGGCGAGCACTTTACTTTGGTTGTGTACTATTAGTATATATATTACACTTCTTATTCTTCCTCTTCTATTCAACTGATAAAGGATTTGATTGGTAAAGGATTTGAATTTTCTCTGGTTTCATAGAGAAAGGATTCTACAGAAGTAAACAAATAATCACAGAGAAATTCTTGTTGCGTTGATTGGATTGATTTCTTGATTGGCTGTCAATTGTGTTTGTACCCTCCCAAGTGTTGGTTTTTCTTGTTAGATTCATGTAGGTTAGTGTTTATTGGATGATGAGTTTTTGGTTATTAGAGTTTCTTGTTGACTGAGTAATAATGTTACTTGATTTGGTTTCTTCAATTGGTCATAATTACATCAAATTTCTCTGGTTTAGAATTTCTTTGGACAAAGAATTTCTCTGGGAAAGGCAAAGAATTTTTTTGGGAAATTCCCAGAATTTCTCTGGGAAAGGCATAGAATTTCACTGGGAAGTCCAGACAAATTCTCTAGATCGAATTTTCTCTAGATCCATTTTGAGGGATCTTATACATTATAAAAATATTGTATGTCCTTTATGCTATAAAATAGTAAAGGGACCCTAAAAAAAAATCCCCCAATTATTAATATAAAAATAATTTAGATATTTAGATCATATTCAAGCCTTTTTTGGAAGGTGCTAAAAAGGTTAGTTTATTAGCTTATTAGTAAGGCCATATCACCTTTCTATTTTTTTACATGTCTTTTTGTCACAAGCAAAAAGTCAACTTATAAGTCATATCCAAACAACCTTTATGCATATTCATATACACAAATAATATAAGAGAACGTGAGGAGACTTTGGAACCCAACATAGGTCATGTTTTAATGATCTGAATTATTCATTTTTTAAAACTCTTCGTTTATATTATTAGTATCTATGGAAAAAAGGTTTAGATCTATCCAATATTCATGATATTTTCATTTGTTGTATTTGTCTCTAAAAAAAATGAATGATTAGTAAGTTTTTAAAAACTGAAGATCCTTTTTTTTTTCTAGAGAAACACCATAAAAAAAATTTAAAAAAAATTATAATTATCGAATTGAGCTTTTTTTTCTTTTTGATTATATTTATAAATGATATACATATACTTTTAGGGTAAACTACCAATAGGTCATAATGGTTGTACTTAGTTTTCATCAAGTTCTATTAAAAATAAGTCTTAATAAAATCATTACTAAAAATATTTTTTTGTGATATTTTTTGCATAGTTGCTAAAAATTACCAATTAGTTGACTTTTTTTTCATGATTTTTATAAATTGGTACTAAAATATACAATTACTGACGTTTTTCTGTGACGAATTTTTCAAACTGTCGTTGAAAGTTAAAAATTAGTGATTTTTTTTGTGACGATTTTTCTAAACTGTTGCTAAAACTTATAATTAGTGACTTTTTTTATAATTTTTTTTAAACTATCACTGAAAATTAATAAGTAGTGACGTTTTTTAATATTGTTTGATAAAAATGTTATTAATTATCATAGGACATGTCCACCTATTAAGATCTGCACGTAAGTCCCTATACTTTCATCATTTCTCATTCAAAATGGTAAATACTACTACAAGAGTGCATCTATTTCTCGATTATGTCTTTCTCTTCTCTGGCTCTCTTTTATCATATAAATTATTTATTTTGATATTATAAATAATTTTGTCTCCCTCAAAAATCAGTTTCATCGGATTGATGAATAGATGAACAAATCTATTTTATTTTATAAAATATACAATTTAAGTTTAAATTTATAATTATCATTCATTTTAAAAAATATATAGTATAATTTGTTCACGCGTCTAATGATATCTGATGAAACTGATTTTTTTACACAATTCATTTTTACTATTAGCCAACAAAATGAATGATTCGAATCATTATTGTGAGACTGAGATGGAGCCCATAAAATGAAGTATAAAAAAGTATGGAGAATAATGGTACGGAGAGAGGCCACTAAGTTCATCTACTCAGCCCGGTAATTTTTGGTGATAGGACTCACTTATCTAGTAGTGTGACGACATACAAATACGATGTGTATATAAAAAGTTATACATGATTATATGTCATGCTCAGAGTAATGTTACAATGATTATCTATTTTGATAACATTTTAACACAATCACAATCATAATGCAATGGGTCTCACATGAGCTGCATTAATATTCAACAACCATGATTGTGCCATATAAAATGGTATTTTAAATGTGATCTGTACGAGCACGAAATAATGTTCTCGTATAATCCTGTTGATCAAGTATGCGCTCCTCCAAACGTCGTCACTTTATTCCCTGAAAACACAAACGTAAGCTAGCTGGCGGGTGTGTGCCGAATACCTCTCCGATACCTAAGTTAGCAAAATAGACAAATAGATAAAAGCTCTGTGTATTCCGAGAATCAAACTTGTGTTACCTGTACATACGTTCTGTTGTGAGCTTTTATAGTTTTTGCCTAGCATAATCCTAGTAGGACTCTTATTCCTTCATGCAGAGTTCTCTTAGGAATCACACTCCTGAAAGATAATGCTTATCTTTCAACACCCTCCTTACTGCTTAAACCAAGTGAGATGATTTCACCACGGTTGAATAGCTATATAATTGAGCTAACACTAGCCCTTTGTCATACTAAATTCCCTGCCTTCATATGCAATACCTAGCTCGGCCCTCGTTTACTTATACCTTGGTTCTGTTTAGAACGAGCTATCTGCCGCAATATCCGACCGAGCTAACAAGGCGAGGTCCAATTTGTAAAGCACAAACACCTCGGCCCATAGCTCGACACGAATTTCACCTGGCCCAAGCTCGTTAGTTTATGGACCGAGCTACAGCAGCGCCTACCTTGGTCCGTCGTGCGACCCAACTTCCAAAGAAGCCTGTTACTTAGCTTGGCCCAATTTATTTATAAATTACCCTCTCAATTGCCCCTTAATTTCATCTGCGCAGCACGACTTGGGATTATTCGTTATTAACCGAGCTAGAAGTTTAGCCTTTAACCAAGCTAAAAGTTACCCTTTAACCGAGCTAAATTATTGCTGGGCAACCAATTCGTTCGGTCCAAAAAATGTCTTTTCAGTCGCTGCACATTTGAATCGCTTATGATTCTCTTGAACACGTGGCGAGCCCTCATTGGTTGAATACAACTGTCATGGCTGCCTTCGTACCTCGCAAAATTTGAACAGTCCCGCCCATTCTATGCTTTATACAAAAAACCTCCTTTTTGAATTTAGAAACACCACTGTTTGTCTTCATTTCTTGCCTTCTAAGTTTCCATCCTAGCATCTGAAAAAGCTGTGAGTGTTCGTCTTCAGCCCTACAGGCCTGATTTTTATCCCCTCATTTCAAAGCTGTAAATGACTTAAATTCTTTTTTTCTTCTTTGTTTTTATTTTTGCGAATGTGTATAGTATAGCAATATATACGCGTTTTCTAAAACACAACCTGTAGTTTTAACACAAAACTTCAAGAACTCACATACCCAAACTTCTTAACCACACTTTATTTGGATATCACGATCAATCCGTTTATGAAATCCCTTTGATCCATAATAGCACCATGACCGAACTAGGAACCTGTTTGCATTAGGTATGTACTCGACTGAACTAGAAAGCTCTCCCAGTGACCGGGCTAAATCTTGGGGCCAATCCAGCTCTCCGACTTAGCCAGAACTGGACTAAGAATGGGTTGCACCCTCTATAGCCGAACTAGGATTTTTTTCATTTTATCTCTCTTCTTTTTTAGCCTGGTCAGTGATCTGGGCATAACACTTGTTATTTCCACTTTGCAGACTTGACTAGTGCTGGCTAGGCACGCCTTTGCACCCTGCACCTAGGCAGCTCTACTCAACCGAACTATCCAAGGCCCCAATCACATCGAGCTAGATTTAATTTATTCACAGCCTTAAGTTAATCATGGGGAAATATCGATTTTTAGTAAACTCACCTGGGGCTATTGCCGAGTTCCGCAAGGACTACAATATCCCTGATGACGTTCATCTTAGTTTAGCCGAACTAGACACCACTCCCTGGGAAAAATCGGGCTTCGTCCCTTTCATCATGATATCGATCGTCGAAGCCTGCCTTCGATTTCCCGTGTAGCCTCTTATTTGTAAATTTCTTCGGCAGACAAGACTCTGTCCCACACAACTCAGTACCAACTCTTAGCGAATAATAATAGGAATCGCCGAGCTAAACCGTCGGCTAGGACTCAACCTCGGATTGGCCGAGCTATTCCACCAATACTCGCTCGGCCAAAATGATGACGGTTGGGTGTATTATTTAAGAATAAGAAGAGGCCGAGAGAAAATAATAAAAAATACACCGGACAAAGACTTAAACGATGATGACTTTTTCTGAGTCTCTGGAAATTTTGAAGACCAAGAAGCCCTAATACCGAGCTATAACATAAATTTGAATAAGGGGACTGCCGGTAAGGATACCTCGGTTTTCTTTTTACTTTGTAGGAAATGATCTCTAACCGTGCTAACTGTTCACTTTTCTTCTGTGCAGACTTGGACCAATTAAAGTCCTAATACCAATACCCCAATTTGGATGCCCTCCGCGCCTCGCTTCGATACCGCGATCGAGGTTGGGCTGAGCTACTCAACTTTGAACCGACATACACCTACAGCGGAAGGAGGAAGACAAAAGTCACCGACTTCCTTCTCAAACCTTCACCAGAACTAGATCCAACCCTTCTCCAAATAAACCTTATTCCATTAACCGAGGACCAGGAAATGACCAAGCGCCGAGCTATCCGAGCCCTAATCACCGAAACAACAGCTCAAGCCAGTGGGGATCGGACCGTGATTTCATAAGCTGGCCAAACACATGAAGCCGTGGTGGCCCTCCCGATAGCCCGGGCTTCGTCATCCCGGCCGCATAAGCGTGCCCATACTCTTTCAATCGAGCCACAACACCTTGTGGATGAAGATGACGTCTTGCTCTCACAATCTACACCACCGAGCCCAGAGCCTGTGGGTTCTGATCGGGCTGGCCCTTCTGAATGGGCACCAAAGATAACATACAAGAACCGGCCTATTTCCAGCACCAATTCGGTGGTAGCAGACAAGGACCACTCGCTCGCTTTCTATCTTGCCAAAAGCGTGTATCTGCCCGCCAACATGGAGCACTACGATCATCTCACCAAGCTAAAGGCCATCCGTTCGGCCATGAAGTCAATGGTGCTGGTAAGTGTTCCCTTAACTGCCCTCCATTAATCAACAACTGTTTGCACGGTTTCTGTTCATAGCTCCCACCTCTTTTGTAGGCCATGCAAACTCAAATCCGAAGTCGCCCGACTTACCGGGCTGGTCAATTCGGCGGAGGTGGATAAGCAAAAGGCCTTGGCCGATCGGAAGGACCGCTATCTGCGTAAGCTGGCTAAGATCGAGAAGAAAAATCACGCCGAGATAGCCGAGCTGAAGAAGAAGATGGAAGACGCGGAGGACCGCGGTTATAAGAAAGGTGAAGCCACATACGTTTTGCAGTGTGAAGCTGCCAAAGATATTTTTTTCAAGTGTGGGTGGAAGGCAGCCGCCCTAAAGCTCGGTCAAGGTGAAGAAATTGAGGTATTCCAGAATCCTTCTCCTCACTTCATCCCGAGCTATATGGCAGAGTATGCCAACATCATCCAACAAAAGTTTCTGCAAGAGGGAGAGGAGGAAGAGTCCCCAGAGTCCAACAGCGCCCCACCTCCTGCTAGAGATCAAGGTCACCAGGCTGCTCAATCTACTCAGGTAGAGCCATTTGTGCCAAGCATGGTTGAAAACGTGCCTATAACCGACCTTCCTACTGGGACTGGGATGCCAAGTGGTGAAGCTAGGGTTGATCTTGATGCAGATTTAGATGATCTGTTTGCCTGATTTTTTCTTTTTCTGCCAAGTATTTGTAACCGGGCTCAAGCCCCTCATTTGTAATGATCAGCTTGAAAAATGAAATGACATGTGCTTTTTTCCTCAACTTTTTTCTCGGTTTATTTCATACCTGTATTTACTTTTCAACTTTGATTTGTATGCAGTTTTCGACATTTTTTGGCCGAGAAACTTATCTCGTTCTTGGAAACTTATAATCTGTTCGGCCATACCTGTCAAGTCTCTTTAGCCTAGATCCTTATCTCGGCTGAGGAGAACTCAAAGTTGGTTTTTCCAGCCAACCACTCTTCAGCCTAGATCCTTATCTCGGCTGAGGAGTACTCAAAGTTGGTTATTCCAGCCAACCACTCTTCAGCCTAGATCCTTATCTCGGCTGAAGAGTTCTCAAAGTTGGTTATTCCAGCCAACCTCTCTTCAGCCTAGATCCTTATCCCGGCTGAAGAGTACTCAAAGTTGGTTATTCCTGCCAACCTCTCTTCAACTTAGATCCTTATCCCGGCTGAAGAGTACTCAAAGTTGGTTATTCCAGCCAACCACTCTTCAGCCTAGGTCCTTATCTCGGCTGAAGAGTACTCAAAGTTGGTTATTCCAGCCAACCACTCTTTAGCCTAGATCCTTATCTCGACTGAAGAGTTCTCAAAGTTGGTTATTCCAGCCAACCACTCTTCACCCTAGATCCTTATCGCGGCTGATGAGTTCTCAAAGTTGGTTATTCTAGCCAACCTCTCTTCAGCTTAGATCCTTATCCCAGCTAAAGAGTACTCAAAGTTGGTTATTCCTGCCAACCTCTCTTCAGCTTAGATCCTTATCTCGACGGAAGAGTACTCAAAGTTGGTTATTCCTGCCAATCTCTCTTCAGCTTAGATTCTTATCTCGGCTGAAGAGTACTCAAAGTTGGTTATTCCAGCCAATCACTCTTCAGCCTAGATCCTTATCTCTGCTGAAGAGTACTCAAAGTTGGTTATTCCTGCTAACCTTTCTTCTGTTGCCCCTAGTTAATACTGTAATGGAAAGAGAACTACTTGTTTTACAGTGGGAAGATTTATGCTGAAAGATAAACTACTTATTTTATTTTAGAGGAAGAAAAATTACAAGTATTTAAAGGATAGCTAAAAATAAAATAGTTTGAGATTGGCAATGTTCCATGGCCTGGGCACAGCCTTGCTGTCTCTATCTACCAAATGATATGCCCCTTTTTCCAGCTAAACCAACCACTTTGTATGGTCCTTCCCAATTAGGCCCTAACTTGCCATCACCGAGTACCAAAGTGTTTTCCATTACTTTGCGCAGCACCCAATCTCCATTTTTGAATTGCCTCGGATGTACCGTCTTGTTATATTTTCTAGATAACTCTTGCTGGTATGAGGTGATGTGAACTAGTACTCTTTCTCTTTTCTCTTCTGCTAGGTCAAGTTCCAAGGTTATGGCTTCTCCATTCAAGTCTGGGTCAAAATTTTCACTTCTAATGGTGGGGAGGCCTACTTCCAGTGGGATTACTGCCTCCATGCCATAGGCCAGAGAAAAAGGTGTTTCACCAGTTGACCGCCGAGGTGTGGTGCGGTAAGCCTATAGAACATGAGGAAGCTCCTCAGCCCACTTGCCTTTTGCTCTTTCCAACCTTTTCTTCAATCCATTCAAGACAACTTTGTTTGATGCTTTTGCCTGGCCATTTGCTTGAGGGTATGCTGGTGTAGAGTTGTAGAATTCTATCTTGTATTCCTCGCAGAAGCCCCTGAAGATCTTGCTGTCGAACTGAGTGCCATTATCAGATATCAGAGCCTTTGGTATGCCATATCGGGTTATGATATTCTGCCAGACGAACTTCTTAACATCTTTCTCTTTTATTGATGCGAGTGCTTCAGCCTTTACCCACTTCGTGAAGTAATCCGTTGTTGCGAGAAAGAATTTTCTGTTGCCGGGTGCTGTTAGAAGCGGTCCTACTATGTCCAAGCCCCACATCGCAAAGGGCCATGGGCTAGTTAATGGTATAAGTTCTCTGGCTGGTTGATGTATTTGGTGTGCGAACTTCTGACATTTATCGTATTTCTTGACATACTTCTCTGAATCTGCTTGCATGTAAGGCCACCAGTATCCTTGTGAAATTGCTCTGTAGGCTAGTGATCTTTCCCCTTGATGGCTTCCACATACGCCTTCGTGTATCTCGAACAAGAATGCCTCGACCTTGCTAGGATGGACACATTCCTGTGAAGGATTTTTGGCATAACGCCAATGTTGGAGAGAGCCAAAATCGCTGCGATTTTGTTATGATCTTGTTGGCCACTTTCTTTTCTTCAAGTAAGATGCCGTCTTTTAAGAATACAATAATGAGATCCATCCATGAAGAGCCTAGTTTGGCACAACATACTTCTGTTACTTCGGGTTCTTCACTACTTGGTCTGGGTAAGAAGTCAATCAGTAATGGATGTGGGATAGATGTCTCTACCATGGAGGCAAAACCTGCCAGTTCATCTACTCTGTTGTTTTCGTCTCTGCCGATCTGCTCTATTCGCATTACTTCGAACTTCATGATCTCCTTTCTGACTAACTCTTGGTACTTAGCCATCCTCTCATCTTTTGCCTCGTAGTCGCCTGAAATTTGGTTTACCACTAGCTGGGAGTCACTGTAAACCATTAGCTCGGTGGCCTTCATAAAGAGTGCTGATTTTAGGCCTGCTAGAAGTGCTTCGTATTCCGCTTCATTGTTTGATGTTGGGAAGCCAAGGTTAATTGCTTGTTCCACTATCAAGCCATCTGGTGAGATGAGGACTATGCCAAGTCTTGCACCGTGCCTATTGGATACTCCATCCATGAAGAGTTTCCACATGTCTCCAACGAATAGCTTCTAGCAAGTGGAGGGGTCGGATGATGTCTTGGGGTCATGAGTGTTGCTGATGTTTTCTTCCAAGTCCATGCCTACTGTTGGGGTTTGCTCTTCACCATCTGACTGTACTAAGTTTTTACTTGTTGATGAGTCTTTACCAGCTATAGCACGGTCTGCCTTTTCCTCCCTTTCTTCGATCCAGTATGCCTTGGGATGTGGCTGGGCATCTTGTTTTGGGGGTTGTGCTATTCCTGCGGCACTTTCCATCCCCTTTTTGTTTGTATCAGTTAGGTCAACTGGGCAGATGTGATGGCTTCCTAGTGTGAACTCAGCCACAAAGTCTGCCAGAGCTTAGGCTTTTATTGCCGTTCTGGGTTGAAACTTGATGTCGAACTGTCCCAATTCCACCACCCATTTCAAGATTCGTCCAGAAAAATCCGCCCTCTCAAACAAGGCTTTTAAGGGAAAAGCTGTCAGGACGATTATGGTGTGGGCGTGGAAGTAATGTGATGGCTTCCTTGAGGCCATCATCAAGGCTAAGGCCAGTTTTTCCAATGGTAGGTACCTGGTTTCTGCTTCCAGCAAGGTCTTGCTAACATAAAAGATATGCAAGTGTTGGATTCCTTCCGCTCTGACCAACATTGCACTGACTGCGTGCTGTGAAACTGCTAGGTACAAAAAGAGTTCTTCTCCATGTACTGGGGTTACTAGCAACGGTGGAGAAGACATGTACTTTTTCAGGCTTTCTAGGGCGCGATCACATTCTTCATCCCACTCAAATTTGGCTTTCAATGCTTGGAAGAATGGTCGACATTTATCTGATGACCGACTTATGAACCGGTTGAGTGCGGTAGCTAGGCCAGTGAGATGCTGCACCTCTTTTACTGTGTTGGGCCTCTCTAGATCCTGGATTGCTTTGATCTGAGAAGGGTCTACTTCTATACCTCGGTTGGTCACCAAAAAGCCTAGGAATTTTCCCGATCCTACGCCGAATGCACATTTGGATGCATTTAGGCACAACTTATTCTTCTTTAGAATTTGGAACATCTCATCTAGGTCCCTGAGATGGTCCTTCTCATCCTTGATTTTGACCACCATGTCATCTACGTAAGCCTCCATTGTTTTTCCTAACAATGGTTCAAACATCTTGGTGACCATTCGTTGGAATGTTGCCCCTGCGTTTTTTAGGCCAAAGGGCATGACTTTGTAACAATACAACCCTCTAGGCGTTGTAAAGGATGTGACCTCCTGGTCTGGTTCATACATAGCGATCTGATGGTAACCTCTGTACGCATCAAGGAAGCTAAGTTGATTGTGTCCTGTCGTCAGGTCTACCAGTTGGTCTATTCGTGGTAGGGAAAAACTGTCCGTTGGACATGCTTTGTTGACTGTTTTGTAGTCCACGCGGACACGCCATTTTCCGTTCTTCTTTGGCACTACTACGGTATTGGAGATCCACTTGAGATAATGCACTTCTCTGATAGCTCCTGCCTCCAGCAAGTTTCCCACTTCTTCTGCCACTATCTCGGCATGGTGGAGTGCTGATCTGCGAGTGCGTTGTATAATTGGTCTTGCAGTTGGGTGGATGTTCAGTTGGTGGCAGATAAAGTTTGGGTCAATGCCAAGCATGTCATACGGTGTCCAGGCAAACACTTCGATGTTAGAGGGTAAGAATTCCATGACCTCTATTCTCTCGGTGCTGGACAAAGACGAGCCAAGCAAAAAGAACTTTTCTGGGTTCTTTTCATCTATCCTTACCTCTACCAAGTCTTCCACTGTCTTTTGTTCAGCTACCTTGCCAACATCTGCAAAAAGTTCATTGCTCTCTGGTTCTTCCACCATTTACACATACCCTTTTTGCCGCCCGGCTGCCATTGACTGTGCTGAAGCACTGTTTTGACATAATTTGGTCTCCCAAGACCTCTTCAATTACTCCGGCTTCATTGGGGAAACATAATGCTTGATAGTAGGTTGACGCTACCGATCGCATGGCGTGCAGCCATGTTCTTCCCAGGATTATGTTGTAAGTGGAGGGGACCTTCAATATCCAGAATTCCACTTGTTTAGTCATGGTCCCAGCTTTGACTGGGAGGATTATCTTGCCTACTGGCCATTCTGACATTGAGTTAAAGCCAACTATGGGGGATGTTGCAGGGGCCAAGTCTTTGTCCTCTAGTTTCAGCTGTTTGAAGGTTTCATAATACATCATCTCGCACGAACTTCCTTGGTCAATCAGGTTTCGCTTGATGTTGAAGTTCTTGACGCGCGAAGTTACCACCAGTGCGTCATTGTGAGGGCAATGTAGTCTTGCTAGGTCCTTGTCTGAAAAGGATATGACGTTCGTAGCCTCTGTTTTACCCTTTTTGATGGCAGGTTGTGCACTTAGTACCTCTTTTTGGTGCTCTGCCTTCTTGATCATCCCCTTGAGTTCACATACCCGCTCTGGTTCAGTGATCCCATGAATAACATTGATTACGCCTTGTGGTGGTCCGTCCATCGGCGTCCCGTTTGGCCCGTTGAGGTCCTGGGGGGCTGGCTATGTTCCCCCTTCAATATACTAGTCTAGGTGACCAGCAGCTACTAATTCTTCCAGATGTTGCCTCAAGGGTGTGTAGTTTTCAGTTAAGTGCCCCTTCTTATCATGAAAGGTGCAACGGGACCTCTCGTTGTAGCCCCTTTGTGCTACTCCCAACTTGGCTGGCCGCTGAACAAAGGGTTCGTTTTTTATCTCGCTGAGAATTTGGTAGATGGGTTTATTGAACACGGTGGTGACGGCAGTGCGAACTCTCAACTTCCTTTTCTCTGGGTCCTCCCTGTTGGCTCGCCTGTCTCGTCCATTCTTGTTTGGTTGTTCTACCGTGTTGACTTTTGCTGCAATCTTTTTGTCTGGCGTTACTGTTGAGCCAAATTTTGCTTTAACCCGGGCGCTATCTTCCTCTACGCGGATATGTTGGTGCACTCTCTTCATTAGGGCCTCCATCGTAAGGGGTGGCATCATAGTAATTGAGTCCCTCAACTTGTTTCAGACTGGCAGACCTCTTTTGTATTGCGCGATGGTGAGATTTGTGGGGCAATCCTCTATCTGGTTGAAAGTCTCCCAATATCAACTATTGTAGGATCTCAACGTCTCCTTGTTGCCCAGTCAATGGAGAGTAGCTGATCGATCTCCACTGGTGTCTTGGTGTTCATTCTGAACCTAGTCACGAATGCCTCTGCCAATTGTGCCCAGGAGGCGATGCTGTCTTCTAGTAGCCTTTCGAACCAGGTTAGACCTAGGTCGCCAAGGCTAGATGGGAACAGGATACACATCAGGGCCTCATTCCACCGGTATACTGCCATAACCTGGCTCAAGTGGCTCAAGTGCATGTATGGGTCCGTCTTTCCCTCATAAGTAGTAAATTTGGGCTGGTGGAAGCCTGAAGGTAGTGGTGCGTTCTCTATTGCCGGAACGAAGGGCGAGCTTTGCAACCTTGCTAACACCTTATCCGCTGGTTCGTAAGCAAGGCGTGGCATTGGCATCCCTACCTCGACACTTCCATCTGTCTTGGGGGCCAATCGCTATAGTACTGAAACTTTGCGTGCGTCGCGAGCCCTAGAGTCCTCCTTCCGTCGAGACCTTTCCTCGAGTACCGACCGTAAGTCCGTTGACCTAGGCAATTCCGTGTGCCTGTAGGTTGTCTGGTGTGTGTGCGAGGGGTAATAGTTGCTTCCCTCTGTATAGGAATTTTCAATCATCGTTCTCTCAGACCTGGAGTGACGAGTCCTAGAAGTCCTTAATTGAGTGTCGCCTGTTCCAAGCCTCCTGCTTTGTGCTTGCGATGGGGTGACCTGCTGCCTGTCACGGTCCTCTGAGTGGCAAGAGGGCGTGTTGCCTTTGTGCCCCTCTCCTGTCGCCACCTCTTTTCCTTTTATCTGGCACTTCATTGACTCCATATCTGCCGCCATCCTCCTTGTTAACTCGTCTTGTTCCCTAACGCGATCCTCTAGAACCTGGGGGTCCAATCTCCGCTTCTGTCTTTCAGGACTTTGAGAGCGACGGGGGCTGCTGCCCCGTCTTCCCCTTGCATCCCTCCGGGGGTTCTGTCGCTGGGGTATTAGATCCGCCATGGTAGGGATAGAAGGCAAACCTTCACGCCTCCCACCCCCCTTCGGGGTTTGCCCATCAGTGGCTGATTGTGGCAAGTCTTCATTGTGCACCATTGCTTCCAACTAAAGAGGAAAGCTTGATCAAGAGGTTTTGTTCTTTGTGAAATTCCCACAGATGGCGCCAATTGTACGAGCACGAAATAATGTTCTCGTATAATCCTGTTAATCAAGTATGCACTCCTCCAAACGTCATCACTTTATTCCTTGAAAACACAAATGTGAGCTAGCCGGTGGGTGTGTACTGGATACCTCTCCGATGTCTAAGTCATCAAAATAGACAAATAGATAAAAGTTCTGTGTATTCCAAGAATCAAACTTGTGTTACCTGTACATAGGTTCTGTTGTGAGCTTTTATAGTTTTTTCCTAGCACAATCCTAGTACGACTCTTATTCCTCCATGCAGAGTTCTCCTAGGAATCACACACCTGAAAGATAATGCTTATTGTAGACACCCCATTTTTGACCGCCCTCAAGACTTGGACGTCATCGTTTGAACGCGTGATGATCATCGATGATCATGTTCGTTTGAGTTCCTGAAGGACTCGGCTACGCGCCTTGCCTTAGGATCTCTCAACCTGACTGTTTTGTCTTTGGTTGTACACCAAGGGCTTGTGTTTTGTACTTCTGAATGTGGGAAATGGCTTGTTAGCCATCCTTGAAACCCACCGGCCTTGTTTTACTGCCACCGACCTTGTTTTACTTCTATCGGCCAAATGTTTGGCCGATCGGCACCATTTTGTGGTCAGCCGGCCTTTGTTTTGGTCAATCGACCCCTTTGTTGGCCGGCACCTTTTCTTTGCCTTTTTCAGGCATTGTGCATGCCAGCTGTGCCAGCTGGTGAGCACAAACTCTGCCCTCTATACACGTGTATGGAGGGATTTCATCATTGTTTAGCTTCCCTTGGAAGCTTTGCAAATTTTTTTTTTCTATATAAGGAGGGCCTCCCCTCCCTTTCCAGAGGTTGAACAACCTGTGATATATGATCTATATCACTCTCTCTTTATATCTCCCTCTCTCTCTATATATATATTTGTGTGTGTAATAGTGTTCTAAAGGGGTTTTTGTTCTTAGTTTTGCACTAAAACACCTAGAGTTACACTATACTTTGGTTGCTGAGGTTGTAAGGGGCTGGTTTCAGAGTTTTAAGTTGGTTTTGATCAGAGGAAGGGGCTGGGGTTGGTGTTCTTGAAGTGTTCTTCAAGGGTGAGCACTATTGCTTTATATTCCCCATTTTTGTACAAGCTTTTAACCTATCTTGCATGCTGTTTCGAGCTTAGTGTATAACTGATAAAAGTTTTTTATTTTCATGCTTAAGATGTTTCATTATGGTCACCTTTGTGTTGGGGGTCATCCACCCCCTCTTAGGCCTTGTTTGGCTTCTTTTTGTGTCCTCTTCTTTGGGCTTTGTAACCCTTTTGTTTTGCCCTTCTCTACCACTGAACCCCTCTCCCTTTGTGTCTCATTTGCTTGCATTTAGGGCTCATAAAGGTAGCATGTTTGCTTAGCTTTATTTGGCTCCATTCCAGAGGTTTTTTGGTGTTATTTGGTCATATTATATCTCTGTTTTTGGTTAGATTGGTGGTCTATTGCATGCATCATACACTTGCCTTGCAATCCCCTCATTTGCCTAAACATGCATCATGCATTTAGACCACCATGCTTGCATGTTTTAGCTTGACTTCATGAAGCTTTTAGCTATGTTGTGACATGCTTAAGTTCTGTTTTTGGTCTTTTGGGTCATGCTTGCCATGCTTTGTATAGCCACTTTGCATTTTAGCTTGTTAGGTTTGGGTGTGTGAGTCATGAACATGCTTCATTTGGGCTATTTCAGTGATTTGGGATCACTTATCATGCTATTTCAGTCCATGTTTCATGCTTGTATACTTGCATTTGCCATCCATTCAATGCTTTGGGGAGGTGTTGTTTCATGCTCCATGTTTGGACCATTGCATGTCCCTCCATGATTAGGTCTTTGGGAGACCTTCTCATTGGGTTTTGGGGCTTATTTTGATGTGTTTTAACTCTGACTTTATTGGTCTAAGTCATGCCATGTTCGGTTGTTAGAGGTGTAGCGCATTTGCCCTTTTGGCCTTGTACACGTCTTGTTTTGTGCTCACATTTCTAGCATGTTTTGGCCCCATTCCATATGTGTTTTGGCTTCATTTTGGTCTGCCTCGGGACTATTTTGGGTCATCTTGCCCCTTTGGGGCTTGGTTGACATAGTCATGGTTCAAGTCCCTTGGCTAGCTTTGAACTTTAACTCCATTAGCACGCCTTGCTCGTGTTATGCGTGTGATTTGGCATCACTTTTGGCATCATTTCAGAGCTTATTACATTGCCACATTCTCATGTTTACCATGTCTTGCTCATGCTTGAGGATGGTGCTTTGTTGCCTAGCTTATGGGTCTTCACATGCACGTGTGAGTTTTTCCCTTTTGGTGCCATGATGTTGGTACTATGGCCATTGTTTTGGCATGGCCGAGGTCCACCCATTTCAGTTTAGGTCCATTGAGCATGTTTGCTTTCATGATATTTGCATACTTGCATTGTACCATGTTTGCATGCTTGGTATATCACATGATATTTAGCTAATTGCAATACACAACATTGTTGGCCTAGAATTTTCTGGATGCGTAATTGTATAGTAAAAATTAATTTATATAGTGTAAAGTACATGTAAAGTGTGATGAAAATTAATTTTTGAGTTAATAAAGGTGGGTTTGTAATATTACTCTAAATATAAATCATCCAGTCTTGTTTTCTTTTCCTACATGACAACAAAGGAAAGGAAAGGAAAGGAAAGGAAAATAATTTGGTTCATGAACAGAGGAGTTTACAGCTAGACAAATGCATGAAGCAATGCCAACCAAAAATATAAGAACGAAAACTCATTCTCACTAAACAAAAACAAAAACAAAAACAGCAAAAAAAAAAATACATATTACGTATAATCTGTCTTCCTACAAACAAAATTAGCAACAATATCTAAAGCTGCCCTTTTCAATGAAACATAACACAAAATCTAATCGAACCAACTAATTTTTGCCAATATACACTGATACATATATATAGGCCTCGCAGTAACCATTTTCTAGGGCTTCTTGCAGCTTGAAACAGGCAGAGATACTTGCCTGGTGGTTTTTGTGATTTCAGCACCTCCATCACTGGTATCGGGCAACTTGAAAACTACAGAATTTCTCCAACTGCTTTGAGAAGCAATACTTGAAGAGAAAACGGCTCCAATCATATTATAATTATAAAAATAATTACAATTCTACTTGGCTGCAAGCGAAATCAAGATCAAAGAGCATTCTTTAGATGTTTTATAACCACTTTCTCCAACTACCTGATCTTTTATCGGCAGAAAAAAACCTGGGAATACTTAGCAGACTATTAACCCTTGTAATACCTTCAAGGGCAGACCATTCCTCGTCTTCCCCAGTTGAAAGGCACTCGGCTAGGCTTCTCCTAGATTGGCCCAGGCACTTTTCAGGAAGCTTTTCCTCGTTTGACTCAAGAACAGGAACAATCTCACCAGAGTCTTTGAAAGTACCCGATTCCTCAATAATAGAAGCATCAGAAGCTGAAACACCACCACCAATAGCTGAATTCCTGGTGTCCTCATTTGTCACAGAGATTATCTTTAGCACCGTCTCAGTATCCTTTGTCAAATCATTCTCTGCTGGAGCTGCATCGGGTACTGGCACGTGTTCTAGAAAAAGGCATACAACAGCGCAATCATCATTCTTGGATGTGGGGTATTTGAGCCTCCATGCTCGAGTAGCACAGTCAACAAGAGCTCTAGCTGCTGTTACACAACCTGGTGCTGAGGCAACTATATCTACAGCTTCCTTGTTCGAGAGGACATCCCAAACCTGTGTCATAATAATATGTACTTTTAAACACCAATGAGATTGAAAAACTACCGACTTATATACGAGTTTAGTGGGCAACTGTCATCCCAAATTATTACCCATGCAAAATCCAATATTTTTCTTTCCTTCCTTTTTTTTTTTTTTTTTGTTGTTGTTGTTGTTATTATTTTTTATTTACACAAAATCATCCCCCTAAAGATCATGAGAAAAAACAAATCAAAATTAAAAGTAAAGTTCCTTGATTACACTAATATGAAATAACAGAAGAATACCCCATCGCTGGCTAAAATAATGAATTCATCTCTCTCTGTAAGGCGGTGGTAATAAATGTCTGGGACAGATATCAAACCAAAATCCTTTAGACAGAAGTCTCCAAAAGCTCTAGCCATGGCCAAACCAGGTGAGTCACTATTAGGCAACCACACACGGGCAACCTCCGGCTCATCTTGCAATGCGAAGACCCTTCCCTTGCACTGCTGGATCCTAGCAGCTTCCCCTAAACAATAAGTAAAAAGTAAGTTTTGAGAGAGAGAGAGAGAGAGAGAGAGAGAGAGAGAGAGAGAGAGAGAGACTTGGAAGATTAGGTTTCAAGTCAACAGTCAACTGTATAGCAGTCAAAGCATTATCTTTATCCCTTGTAGCCAGTACTGCTCTCGAGTCTCCAACATTTCCAATTATAAGATCCTGACCCTGAAAACAAATGGTAAAGTGATAACATGATGTAAGATCAATCTAAATCATCTCATAACTTTTGAATATGATCTAAGAAGCATGGATATGGACACGTAACACGATATAGACACAACATGAACACACCAACACAACAATTTTCATCCTAAATTCGTACTTTTAACCACTAAAAAACAAAGCCCTGCAACTTCTTTACTGATTAGATTGTACAGCATTCCAGATTATACCAACAACAGTGGTCATGTCTGGTCTAGTACCATGCAGGTAGACTAACTAGCCAACTAGCATCCTGTCAATTTTTTATGTCTAATCAATAGACAGCAAATACCAATCTGTGAACTGTTTGCTTGCTTATACACTTACCATTCACCAAGATATGTTAGGTGAAATGGTTGATAACATGAACTTTCATGTCTGTTATCCTACTTTAGTCACTCGCAATAGCCACTATCTAAACTATAACCAAACCAAACTAAGGCTTATGTCCCAATCAAATGGGGTCGGCTAAATGAATCTAGTATCCAATTGTGAAGATAACTTCAGTATGCAAATTTTATCTGCAATTGTTCAATACCAAAATAATTCAAGCTCATAAACATGCTTAATCATAAGTGATTCCAAAACTTATAAACATAACCAGACTCTTCCCTGTTTGCTTAACAACAACCAAAGGCCGAAACATCATTTAGAATGTCTGTTGAATTTATACATTAGTTTGACAATTGATGACGAGGTCCCTTATGCTTTTATGCCTTAATGCCTACTGCATGTCTAATGCCTTTCTTTCATTATCTGATATTAAGATTACGTCAGATGTAGGCCAATCTTTTCAAATACTACCCAACATTAACAAAATTTCCGGATGTATGTCAAATTCCAAATTCATCCCATGTTTAGCAATTGCAAAACAGGTCCAGTTTAAAGTTTGAAACTTCTGTGATCCTTTTCAGTGTTTCCTGTTCATTCCCTTAACTTTTTTCTTTCAACAACGACAACAACAAAACAAATCAAAAAAAAATTTACAAAACGTTGAGTGCTAAATGGTTTGAGAATACAGCATAAGAATTACCTGCTTTACCAAAGCAACAGCAGTTGTTCCACTGCAGAAACAGTCAATTGCTGAATGGAACTTTAATTCCTTATCCATCAGTTTGAAAGCCTTTAACATTGATTGTTTTAGTGGCAGGTACATTTCAGGGACTTTTTCATTCTCCTCAACCTCCAAAGATGCACACCAATCGTCATCCACGCATTCCTCAAAATTTGAACTTTTGGTAGCATTTCCATTCTCACTTCGGTCACTTTTGGAATTAGCTTTCCACTGAGAGCACAGCAGAACAGGAAGGGAATCTCGAACTTTTTTTGCAACCATATGACCATAAGGACCATGACCATCAAACACACCACAAAAGACTGTATCACTTCTTGAACTGAAATTCTATTGCAGAAACATTCCAAGCAAGTCATCATTAACTGACCCAATAGAGAAGAACAAAGATTATCAAATATTCGAATCTAGATAAGATAAAAAAAAATACCCAATAATCATGCCGTGTACTGTTGCTAATCTAGACATAGCGAAATAGGATAACCCAAGAGCTAAAACATGATAAAGAACCAATAATAGCTATCTCAAATACAAACATAGGAAGCTCCTATCAAGATTTAGGGTTTAGGGTTTCTTTAATGCTAAAATCGGGATTCGATAATCACATTGAGCTACAATTTAATTTGCATATGCTGTTCTAGTACAGAAATTCAGTACAGAACATGAAAAAAAGTAAATTCTGAGCCACATGGAGCCAAGATAACAGAAATATGCAGATACATATGGTGCGAAGCAGACATAGAACAGCAGAGAAAGAGAAAGATACAACCTTTTTTGTCTCTCTTAAAGCAATACAATGCTGAAAAAGACAACTCCAAGTAAATTGTAGAAGTGAAAGAGAAGGGCACAATAATCAAAGTTTATAAATTCAGCTATACAACAATGATATATATTATACACACACACACACACAC
>NW_021025474.1:280280-316812 GCF_004153795.1 Camellia sinensis | reverse complement strand
GACAAAAGTTAGAGCACAAAAGAAGAGAGCTAATATTCGAGTGAACCGGAACCGAACTACGTAAGGTCTGATTCCTATCTATGGAATACGTAGGCAACTTCATACCGAAGTTCGACCGTAATCATCTCTAACTCAACTGTCATGTTTGTTTATCTGATCAGGTCATCTTTGTTCATTATCTAAGAGTCTGCTTGTGATCTTCATTTTGGGCAGAAGAGCCAGTTGCAATGCAGAGTAGGAATGCAAATCAGAGGCAGTTATGATCTTGTGGTTCGGGGTTGTAATCTTGAGGATTGATTCCACGCACGTCAAGTGGTGATCATTTTCGCAAATGGTTTTGAAAAGTGTTAATAAAAGTTGATTTTTCTCAAAAATTTTCTTTTACAACTTAGACCCTTTTTGGACCAAAAGGACAATTTTCAGTGCTCACAACTTTAATTCCATTGATTTTAATATAAAGTTCTCGAACTCTTTGATACAAATCAAAGTTTCTTTTATATCATAAAACTTGAAAAGAAAGGTTAAAGCAATAAACTAGGGGCATATGTGAGTCAGGTGTTCTTGCGTTCTCTGCTTGTGCTTGTGGAAGCCTCTGTAGCCAAAGATGGCCCGACTTGTGCCTCATCCTCGAGCCAAGCCAAGCCAAGCATTCGCCAGAAAGGGCATAGTTGAAACTAGAGGCAGGGACCAGAAGCTCTCTCGTCCTCCAAATGGCAAGGTACCGAACCAAGTATGAAGCACGAATCGGAAAGGAAGTCGGGTATTCTACTGCTTTGTCTGGACGAGTCTGATCATGCTCAAACTAACGTTGGAATCGGAGGGGAAAGTAGAACACACAGTGTGTAAGGCCAATCAACTGTATGCCTCATTGTCGAGACATGCTATAACTTATCTCAAGTAGGTTGAGCCAAGGGTAACACCAAGCTATGTCACCTGCAGACCTGTTGCACATCCAGCTGCACCACCATCCCTCGTTGGGAAAATCCACTAGTGATTGACGGAAGAAATAAGCTCGAGCTGAGTACTCGGGGCAAGGGTCCACCACCTTCAGCTTATCTATGAGCCATATCTGGGAAGGGATAAAAAGTAAGAGAGATTAAAAAAGAGAGAGATGTGCGTGGAGATAAAAGTAGCGAAAGGGCTTTAAGAGAAAATAGAGCTTGAGTGCCGAGTGATGTGAGAAACACATATGAGAAGGAGTGGGAAACAATACCTGAAGAAGTAGTGGACTCCCCACAAACCTAGTGGTCTCTCATCGATGAAAAGCATTTAGGCCCATGATGGTCTCAACTAGCGCCAAACCGATGCAGTTGTTACCCTCTTTCAAACATTGGGCCACATCGATCAACTGAATGCTGGTTCCGCCCAAACTAGGGGTAAGAAGGAAATGCTCAGGTACACATAAACAAAGGGCGTGTTTCCAAAAGCCTCGCCAAATAGGGTCACCTCTGTCACCGGTGTCAGAAAACCGATGAATCAAGCTGGGTATGTCTAGCTCTCCGTCATGGGCCAAAGATCGAGTTTCATGCAAAGTAAGCCCACACATTCGTCCTAAAGCTTGGGTGTAGCCAAAACAGGGCCGAGGCATGAGTTTCTCATCGCGTCGGGTTTCCATTAATGCTTGAAATTCTTCTAGAGTCAGATACATTTCTTGAGTTTCGAAGCAAAATAGATGCGTAATTGGATCCCAACATCGGGCCGCGACATGAAGGAACAGAAAACAAAGTGGAGTGTGACTTAACAAAAAAAGTGTATTTATGCCGAAACCTCAGAAATTTACTTTTTTCATGGGAGAAGATTTCCCTTTTTGTGACTTTCCCGAGCCTTGGGTAAATTTAGAGAGGCAACGTGTCCCCGGATTCGAGATTTTCTTTGACCTTCAGCTGCAGGACAACGATGATGAGAAAAAGGATGAACCAAGCATCAAAGCTGAACAAAGCTTGGAAAGTGACTCAGATGGCAGTGAACTTGGAGTAGGGCCAGCACTGGCTAGTCTCCTGATAGATCCTGTGGCTGACCTAGAGAACTTGGGGGATAACCTTACCGTCTCCATGATCGGGGAAAAATCAGGTGAGAACCCCACCAGTGGGATTTTGGATGCATCAGAGGCACCATATCTTATCTGGCAGCTGGAGGAAGGCTATACTAGTCCACTACCGGAGTGTTCTGAGGACTTAATTGATGGGGTGTATGACCCAAGTTGCTACATTGTGTCAACCGATCAAATCAAGCCGGAATTGGTGCTGCCAGTCTCGGTAGGCATTAATGTTATTAGGGAGGATGGCCCGGAGATGAATTAGCAGAACTTGAAAAGGACTTGGACAATCTGCAATTCTTTGATGAGCAAGATCAGGGGAATGTATAGATCGGCTGGTTCGACTTAAACGGATCAACTGACACCTCTGGATGGCTGAGTGATGAGCCGGATAAAGAAGAAGAAGCTGGAAAGAAACCAGAAGGAAAGGAAGTAGAGATTGCTGTAGTGGCCGGAAGGGTCGATGAAAAAGGAAAGCTGCTAGAGAACGCTGGTATGAAAAACTCAGCCCAGGAAGTGGGCACTGTGAGCAGTGTGGATACGGAACATGAAATTGCACTGAAACAGTTTGAACGAGAAAGGGTGGAAGATAACCAGGGAGTTATAATGGCCCAACACCCCGTGGGGGATACTTATGATGTGAAAGTAATACAAGCAAAATTGGGCAACTATTTGTTGACCTCTGACAGTTAATGGTGGGACGATGATGATCTGCATCTGGCCCACAGCACCCAAGACTGGGGTGAGGGCCTTCTGGACAACACGTGGTATGTTGAAGAATTTGACCATTTGACAAAGAGTGGGCATTATTTTAAGCCACCACACCTCTTGGCCTACTTGCGAGTAGCACCATCAAACCATTTTCAAATAAACAAACATGAGATGTTTTGTTCCAATTCAGGCGATCCAGTCTATACTTGTGTGCTGTACGCATCACATAGTAAATCTAGGCTAATAACCGGAATAAGAATGCATAATGTTTTCAAAACTCGATATCATGGTTAGTAGAGGCTGATCTTTGATCGGGCGAGCGGGGGTGCTCACGAAGTGACCTTCCGTAATTGTACCCAAGTTCCTGAGTCGAGGCAACTTTGGTGATGATGGACACGTGGCCTTAGGCACGAGTCAGGGTTTCCTAAATTGCCCCAAAATAAAATATTTAGGTGGCGACTCTGTATCTGGCAAAGTAGTCCATGTTTGACACTTCTTTCTAAAAATCAGTTTTCCAAAACGATTTGCCGGATTTGGACTCTTTGATGATTCATCGGTCTTGCATTGCACTCTGCGAGATTAGATACAAGACCGTGACATTGAGTCTGAACTGTAGTGAGCCCAAATGAACAAAATGGGATTTTCCTCCCGGGACGTTCGGGGACGTCTACATATGCGCTACTCAATCTCAGTTCAGTACCCAATGCAGTTTGCAGACTTTACCAATATTTCGATGTAAACTTCGAGTGCCTGTCAGAAACAATAGATACAGGCATTCCATGCAATCTAACAATCTCATCAATATAAATTGTCACCAATTTGTCCGCATTATAGATTATTTTGACAGGTAAGATGTGAGCAGATTTAGTCAATCTATCAACAATAACCCAAATTGAGTCCATACCTTTACTGGAGCAAGGTAAACCAACAATGAAATCCATAGTGATATATTCCCATTTCCACTCCGGTATTGGTAAGGGCTGCAGTAAGCCTGCGGGTCGTTGATGTTCAGCTTTAATTTGTTGGCAATGAAGACATTTTTGATACAAAGTCAGCAATCTCCTTTTTCATTCCCGGTCACCAGAAATTCAGTTTCAAGTCTTGGTAAATTTTCGTATTTCCTAGATGGATAGACAGTTTCGAATTGTGGCCCTCTTGCAGAATTCGTCTTTTCATTTCAAAATAATTCGGTACACACAACCTCCCCTGGAATTTCAACACGTTGTTCTCAAATTTAAAGTCCGGCCTCGGTTTGGACTCCCGTTCATCAATGACCTTTTTCAAAAAGTCATCCTGTTGCTGTTTCTCTTTAATCTCCTCAATCAGTGCCGGTTGAGCAGAAATAGCGGCTAAGGTTCCACCTTGTTCACGTAAAACAATCTCAACTTCAAAATTTTCAAGGTCACATAGCAATTCTTTTTGCCCGGTGAGTAAACAAGCTAAATTTCCAACTGATTTCGGACTTAGTGCATCGGCAACGGTGTTAGCTTTCCCCGGATGGTACAAAATTTGCAAGTCATAATCTTTAATCAGTTCTAACCATCTCCTCTGCCTCATGTTCAATTCTTTCTGTGTGAAGAAGTATTTCAAACTCTTGTGGTCTGTGTACACCTCACATGTTGCCCCATAAAGATAGTGACGCCAAATTTTCAATGCAAACACTACTGCAGCAAGTTCCAAGTCGTGGGTCGGATAATTTTTCTCATGTGGTCTCAGTTGTCGGGAAGTATATGCAATAACTTTACCATTCTGCATTAAGACACATCCCAAACCCTTATAAGAAGCATCATTAAATATGGTAAATCCATTCGTACCTGAGGGTAGGGTAAGAATCGGTGTAGTCACAAGTCGAGTCTTTAACTCTTGAAAAGCTGATTTCTCTGGTCAGTCCAATCAAATGATATCCCTTTTTGAGTCAACTGAGTCAACGGTAGGGCAATTTTGGAGAAGTCCTTCACAAATCTTCTGTAGTATCCAGCTAAGCCTAAGAAACTTCGGACTTCAGTAACATTAGACGGTCTGGGCCAATTCACTACTGCTTCAATCTTCTGTGGGTCAACTGAAATGCCATCCTTACTGATCGCATGTCCCAAAAACATTACATTGTCTAGCCAAAATTCACACTTCGTTAGTTTTGCATACAGTTTCTGTTCTCTTAAGGTTTGTAAGGCAATGTTCAAATGATGTTCATGTTCTTCCGTGCTTTTGGAATAAATCAAAATGTCATCTATGAAAACAACTACAAATTCATCGAGGAATGGTTTGAAAATTCTATTCATAAGGTCCATAAATGCAGCAGGTGCATTAGTAACTCCGAAAGGCATAACAAGAAATTCGTAATGTCCATATCTCGTTCGAAAGGCAGTCTTTTCAATGTCCTTTGTCTTGAATTTCAACTGGTGGTATCCGGATCTAAGGTCAATTTTAGAGAACACTTGAGCACCCTGTAACTGGTCAAACAAATCATCAATATGAGGTAATGGGTATTTGCTTTTCACTGTTACCTTGTTCAGTTCACGGTAGTCAATGCAAAGTCTCAGTGAGCCGTCTTTCTTTTTCACAAATAAGACTGGTGCACCCCACGGTGAAGTACTGGGCCTAATGAACTTCTTATCTAACAATTCCTGCAACTGAACTTTTAGTTCTTTCAATTCAGTAGGTGCCATTCTGTAAGGTGCCTTGGAAACTGGTTGTGTACGCGGTAACACATCAATAGTGAACTCAATCTCCCTATCAATCAAATCCCTTAGCAAATCATCTGGAAATACATCTGGGAATTCTCTGACTATAGGAATACTATCCACATCAGCTTTAGTATCAGTAGGTACAGTCAATATGCAACATAGATACCCTTTACACCCCTTTCTAATTAGTTTAAATGCTTTCATGGATGAAATCAGGTATGGGGGAGATACTACTCTAACTCTGCTAAACATAAATTCAGGTAAACCAAGTGGACAGAAAACAACCTGCTTCATTACACAGTCTATGGTAGCATGATATTTTGTTAACTAGTCCATTCCCAATATCACATCGAAATGATTGATATTCAAAGGCAGTAAATCAATATACAAATGCACATCCCCAACAATAATTTCACATGTAGGGTACATGTAAGCACAAGTCACAGATCCCCCAACAGGTGAAGATACAACTAAGAAATAATTCATAGGTTCCAGTGGTCTATTCAATTTTCGTGAAAAAGCATGCGAGACATATGAATGTGTACACCCCGAATCAATCAGAACATAAGCATTTTGAGCACAAATTGAGAGTATACCTGACACAACTGTCTCAGTATTCTGCACATCTCCCGGTACAAGTGCAAACACTCGGCCTTGCCTTAGAGGCTCTTTTTCAGTAACTTTGGGATTGGGTTTCGGTGCAACAGTTGATGTTGCTGCGCTAGCTGCAGCTTTATTATTGCCTTGAGAAGTGGAAGGGCAATCTTTAACCATGTGACCCACTTTGCCACACCTATAACAAGCACCAGAAATTTTGTAGCAAACCCCCTTATGCCTCTTCCCACATTCAGAGCAAGGTGGTATGGAACCACTTCCCTGACTAGAACTATTCGTTGACCCAGTATTCTGCTTTTTATTCGATGAGCTATTCCGGCCTTTCTTAAACTTAATGCCCCATCTCTTACCGCACCACTCGGTCGCAGGTGTTTCAGTTTGTTTCAGTGCTTCAATATTCGACTCAGTTATTATTGCTCGGTCGAGGACATCCACATATTTAAGCAGTTTCAGGACATTAATTCGGTCAAGTATCTCGACATTAAGTCCGCCTTCAAACTTTCTGGCCTTTTTATAATCAGTGTCCACCATGTGTGGAGCATATCTGGCGAGTTCAGTGAATTTGGATTCATACTCTGCAACTGACATGGTGCCCTGTTTCAACTGCTCAAATTCTGTCACTTTACGATCCCAGACACACTAGGGAAAGTATTTCTCAAAGAAGGACTGTTTAAACTGAGCCCAAGTCCTGACAGTATTTGCATCACGAACAAGTATCCACCACCTTCTGGCCTCTTCTTGTAAAGTAAAGGTAGCCAGCAATACCTTGTGTGCTTCGGAACACGGAAACACTTCAAATAATTTCTCTGTTTCTAGGACCCATGCTTCGTCCTTTAGTGGTTCAAGGCCTCCCTGGAATGATGGTGGTTTCATTTTGCTGAACTTCTGTGTCAGAGCTATTATATCATCATTAAAATTCTGTTTGGGTTGTATTGGAGGAGGTGGGGGCTGTTGGTTCTGTTGTTGCCTTAAAGCTTCGGTCAACAGTTCAACTGTTCTTTCTAATCTTGCCATTCTGGCATCAGATGATTCTGTTTCATCGACAGTTCTTGCATTGTCCATTTCACTATATGCAATACAGTAATCATAAACATATGAATTGCTTACTTAAGCACATTATCACATTAGCACAAATATTCGTGTCATGGCCACACACACTTTTCACGCTCATGCAATGCCCTAATTGTTTTTCTAGGACATTCTATAGCTCACTTGGACACGTGTGTGTGGTATAACTCGTGCTTTAGTATCGCTCTGATACCACTCTGTCCCGACCCAAACCCACCCCTATGGGTTTAAGCATCGCAATCGGCTAGTAATCCATGATTACCAAAGGCCTGCTTAACAGTAGAGACAATAATACAGAGTACAGGGGCTGGTGAAGCCAAAACAATAAATAAAGATGTCCAATGAGCTGTGACATTCTGTATGCAAAAAGACTTTCCTGAACATATGCACATTCATTACCAAAACATATTAACAACATATACACAAACATCCAGGTTAGGGACTAAATCCCTTCACCATAACTGTACAGTCTAGTCTTATTCAGTCAGTACAAAACAGAGACAAAAAGGGCGAGTCTGAAACACCCCAAAGACAGCCGTATCTTGAAATGACTTGGAACCTCACAATGAGGCACAACGGTTGGCTTGACAAAACGAGAGCTAACCCGACGCTCCTAGCTCCGGTCCGGTGCCTGGACACATATATATATATATAAACAGTGAGCTAAAGCCCAGTGAATAACAGTTGGGTAAAGAGGTTTAGAATGAATGTCCTTTCAGTAATTAAATAATCATATCAGTCATTTAGAAACCATACCAGTCATATGTGGTACATCCAATAGCAAAACAGTACAGTAGGTCTTAACAGACCGAACAGCCAGTTGATGGCCATTATAACAGTATACGGTATTGGTTCCAAGTATTAGAACCGACAGAGATCTTTGTGACAGTAGCAGTAACAGTACAGTAATGGTGAGTTGCTATGGATGCCATGAGTACAGTTCATAAATAGGACATCATTCATTCAGTAAACAGTATCATTTCAAAAAACAGTACAGTTAATTGTTCAGAAAATAATCATCATTGAATATATCTTTACAACATTGTTACTCACAGAGCACTGGGCTATAAGCAGCTAATGAACGTCATCGGATGCCAACCCTACACAGTTACAGAAAGAACACACATTAAGTTACATGCTTGGGAATCAACAACTTAGTCCCTATCTTGACTCGGTGTGGTTCTGTATCAATATCCTCATTAAGATGCCTTAAACTAGGCCTAGGAATGCCTAGGATGGAATGAGGATGCAAAGATGCACTTTAAAACACTTTCAAAATTTTTTTAGAAAACAGGGGTCTCGCTCGAGCGTGGCTTTCTACGCTCGAGCGAGCTTTCCAAAACAGAGGGGTCGCTCGAGCATGGACTTCCTCACTCGAGCGGTCTATAAAAATGCAAAAAGTGCTGGATGTTAAAAATCTCCGCTCGATGCTCGCTCGAGCATGAGACACTTCCTTCGCTCGAGCATAGGTCTCGTCGCTCGAGCGTGCATCTGCGCGCTCCAAAAATCTGAGAGCTTGCAATCTATGCTCGAGTGAGCATTCCTTCGCTCGAGCGGAGCTCTCAACAAAATACGGTCGCTCGAGCGTGGAAGCCAAAATCTGGAATTTCCAGATTTGCCTCCCAAGCTCAAACCAAGCATTCAACACATAAAAACTCAACATTTTGGGCCAATTTTCTGGAAAACAGTTAGAAACCAACAATATAACATGTTTTGAAGATCAATTTGTAAATTCAAAGCCTAAGGGTGAGTCAATTGAACACCAAATTCAAATAAACTTCAAGAACAAGATGTACATTTAACATGCATGTATTCAATTGAATTCAAAGCTTTTAACACATGATCAAATGAGTCAATCCTTCCAAAAACATGATGAATTCATGAACAACAACTAGAAAATGGACATGCATGTGGAAATTCATGGAGAACAACCTCAAAATTCAAGAATATATACATGCATGCATGGATTAATTCTCAATTCAACACTTTAAACCATAATTTGACTCTAACCTCCAATAATCCCATGAACCATCCAAGAACAACTCAAATGTACAAATGAGAGGATGAAATCTCTACCTTAGGTCTTGAATTCTAAGTATAGAAGCTCAATTATGCAAATTCCCTTCAATTCCTCTAAGTTTCAAACCAATCTAGGTGAACTCAACTTCTTTCCACTCACTCTTCTCTCACCCACGGTTTGGTCTTCAAAAGATGAGCAAAAGATATGAAACTAAGCTCTAAACAATGTTTAACAAAGTGGCCCACTACAATGGCACAAATGTAATTACTTAGGTTCAATTAGTTTAACATTGTTTAATCTAATTTAATCATTCCAAATCGAATTTAAATTAAATCTACTATAAAATCACATAAATTCTAATTAGCATGAAACACTAATTAATTTCCGATTCGGTCGCCGATAAGACCTTCAATTCGCAGTTCGAAGTTAAAAACATGAACAGATCATTCTACGACAAACAGATAGAAATGCAATTAAGGTAATACACTTATAAAATCAATTTTGAATTTCAGTCCGATCAATTACTTATCATGCTTAATCATAGATTAGCACTAATCAGAGGTGAGGGTTGTCACATATGGGTGTTGGTTTTCAAGTTTAGGCTTAGGTTTAAATCTTGTACACTTCACTTTATAAATATTCTTTTTTCATTTTTAATATAAAAAAAAATAAAATTCACTTAATGAAAAAAGATAGTAAGTTTCAAGAGACTAAAGTGAATTGTTCATATACATAATACTAACCATAAATACATAGATATACATATAGATATAGTTAAATGTATCTCCACAATTAATATACGGTCTTGTACACACCAAACCAACTAATAAGTATATCAGTTACAAATTCATCTCCATGGTAAAAGTTTTTCTATGCAGTGATACATTTGCAAAATTTTCATAATTCTTCTTCTTCTTCTTCTTCTTCTTCTTCTTGTATTGATTGAATGATTCTATTTGGTTACTAAGAAAATGAATCCAAAGAAAGGAAACTTCAATGTGATGTTGTTTTACTTTTGGGGTTTTGAATGCACATAAAAAGATCAGCAAGAATGCAATCAAAATCAAATACTTTAACTTGCTTCCTAAACTTTACATTTAAATAGATGATTTGCTGACTATGCATTTGCAGTTGATTCAAATCCATAGAAATTATTTTAGACATAAGTTCATTTTTATGGTATTATGTTAGATTGGTCGGTTATTGTTATTGCTATTCTCAACAAAATTTATACAGTGATAAATTTGAATAGTGTAGCTCGACTTTTCGTGCCCCCTCTCAGAAAACGAATAAGCCCTACAGTATTCCGCGGTTCTGAATTTGATCTCACAAGTGCAATGTGAAATAGATAAACACCAAAGAGTCCAAATCCGACAAATCTTTTTTGAAAATTGATTTTGAATAAAAAATGCCAAAAATGGATAGCTTTGCCAGATACAGAGTCGCCACCAAAATATTTTTGGAAAATTTAGGAAACCCATGACCCGTGCCAAAGGCCACGTGTCTGTCATCACCAAGATTGTCTCGGCTTGAGAACTTAGGTACAAGAGGGAAAGGTAATGAATTGAGCACCCCCACTCGCCCCATCAAAGATCGGCCTCTACTAATCATGATATGAATCTTATTTACATTATATGCTCTTGTTCCGATTTTTAGGCTAGCGTTACTATGTGATGCGCACACACACAAGTATAGACTGATTTGTAAGAATAAGAACATTTTCGATTCATGTTTGTTTTGAAAATTATTTTGAATATGTACCACTTGAAAAAATAATCGTATATGAACATTTACTCAAATTATTCCAATTCAAGTAATTAGCCTTCATCCATAGGCATTCAAGCAATTATGGCATTCAAGCAATTATAGCATTTAAAACAATCAGCCTCATGGTAAGCATGCTAAACATGGCAACATCAACATGCGATATGCTAAAGTGAGTAAAGGCTCACCTAGTATTCCAAGCCAAAAACAATGATAGAGTTAGAATAATACGTGATCCTAACTTTTGCAATATGACTAATGCAACACATGCGATATGCAATTACTAGGCCTTGCTACTAATATGGCATATGAATCAATTTGATAGCATGCGGTCTAAGCACGTATTCAAAGAAGTTTTAAACTAACAATGCAAGTTAGAATGATGAACCGAGCCTCGGCGCATGCAAGACAAGTGGATGCAAATCATGAAGTATGCTAAACGAAACGTGATGCTTCTAAACTAACCATTATAAGCTGGTAAATAAAAGGGAGAAAGACGTAGGGTTGGAAGACATACACATTATTACAATATTAGGCCCTCACACAGGAGGGTCTGAATGAAGTAACTAGCTAAGCTAATTAGAACTAAGCTAATTAACTAACTATTACAAACCCAAATGAATAAATTAGCTAAGCTATTTAACTAATTATTACAATAACAAATTAATTAACTATTCTAGCTAACTAATTATTACAAGACAAAATTGAATAACTAGTTTAACTAGCTAAGTACAACATGAAGTAACTAAATTAACCACTCTTAATTACTCCTCGAAAAATGAAGAATGCTCATGCATGTGTGGATTTTCCACTCGAAAAGCCACCGTTTATGTTACTGAATGCCTTTGTTGAACAGTAGAACATTTGAACTAATTTCCACCTCTAGACCAACTTTGTTCTGTTGGAGAAGTACCCTACTAGATTTTGCACTGGTGGCATCCCCGGAAAACGAAGAATGCTCATGCATATGTGGATTTTCCACCCAAAAAGCCACTTTTCTATTGCTGAACGCTTCTGTTGCATAGTAGAACATTTGAACTAATTTCCAAGTCTAGACCAACCCTATTCTGCTGGAGAAGTACACTGTTAGATTTTGCACTGGTGGCCAGCCATCAATAGTGGTCTGCCGACCACTGCTGACTGGATTGTCTTGCTATAATAGAGAGCAAATAGAGCAGAGACAGTGTGTTCTCAAAGGTTTGCTTGCACAACTCACCTCTCCTCATTATTTGAACATCTCAAAGGAATAATAAGTTTGATTCACAAACCACCAATGGATGCAATTTCATTACATGATGGTTTATGAATCAAGTGTGCAAGTTCAATGAATACAACAAAACAAGACTCTCAAACTACCTCCCTATCATGAAAGATTAAGGGAAGTAGTTGACAATGAATGTTGAACCATTTTCATCACTAATGAGTATGAAATGACTCAAGACTCAAGGGTTCAATTAATGTCCGATTGAACCCTAATCAATTATTATCTTACACCTTTTTAGTAACCAATTTTATTACTTCATTTTAGATTACCATCCATTCTTTAATCAATTGAGTCCAAAAAGGTGAATTTAAATCCTCTAATAGAAAGGGGGCTCAAACCAAGAGTTTCTTTGGGCATGAAAGAGACATCATACCATTGGTAATGAACCCCCAAAGAGATTAAACCATTAAGCATGACATCTCAATCTCATGCATAAACAAACAAGTAGTTTGAAATCGCTTTCAAAGAAAAAAAAAAGCCAAGATATGAGAGAGGTTGCAGAGGTGATTAAGAGTGATCACAAGAATGGAAACCCATAAATAAACACTATCAACTCAAATAAGATGGTGTCTAATGCCTAAAGCACCAAGCTTATGAAGACAATTACACTACAAGCATGCAAAACAAAGCTTAAATGCAACAAACACTTAAAGAAAGTCCTAAAATAGTGCTAAATAAGTCCTAAAACATGCTGGAATTAAGACAAAAATAGCTGGAATAATAAACTAAAACATAGAACTATGTAAGCTAGTGAACAAGACATAAGGAGAGGAGGCTAACCCCTCTAATTTTGGACTTTAAAAAGTGTTTTTAGCCACTAAAATAACTTTGGAATTCAGTATTTAAAAGCTCAAAAAAACGTGACGACAAGGTGGGAAACACGAAGGTAAAGGCCTTAGAATCTAGGTAGAAGGAATGGTGAGCCACTCCTCCACCCATATTGGCCTTAAACCACAAGTTTCAGCACAAAATTTCAGAGTTTAGATGGTCCAAAAATACCAAAATAGTATAACAATGTGCTGGAATGAAGACAAAAGTAGCTAAGACAATGAGCAATTTAAGCTAGTAAACAAGCTAAAGGAGGGGTGGCTAACCCCTCCATTTTTAGGACTTCAAAACCACTTTTTTAGCCTCTGAAAACCTCTAAAAATAAGTGGTAAAAAGCTCAAAAAAAGTTGATGAAGAGATGGGAAACACAAGTGTAAAGGCTTAGAGAACAAGGTTTAAATAAGGGTGACTAACCGCTCTACCTTTAATAGGCTTAAACCACAAGATTCGGCCCATAAAAACAGTTGAAAAATAGTTCAAAATCAGCAAGAAAAGATAGAAAAGAAGTAGTGCAAATGAGCTAGTAGTTATACCTCTTGAAGAGGAATAACACTTTTGTTCACAAATCAATAAGTTCTCACTCTCAAGGGTTGAAATTTGGACTCAATAATCTCAGCAAGGAGAGCTCCAATATTGGTTTAGGAAGTGTTTAGGTAAGGTGTATGTGTTGCAAGATAGAGATAGAGAGAGAATTTTGGAGCTTTTGGAATTTTTTTCAACCTTAAACAATGAAGGAAGGCCTGGTATATATAGAAAAACAGCTTCTCAAGTCGAAAATATCATGCCTGGAACAGCTAGAGCTTTTGGGGAACAGTTGGCCAAAAATATTTGTGTTTTTCACCAGTGGCCGGCAGGCCAAAAGTGTGAATTGCCAGCCACAAATGGTGGCTGAATGGCTTGCCGGCCACAAAAAATCTGCTTCCAACCCTGATTTCAAACGCGCATATCTCCTTCATCTGGACTCGATTTTAGGTCATTCTTAAGTCTAAATTGAAGCCCCGGAAGTCTACTTTCCAATGGTGGAAGCCTCATATCGACTCGATTTTAGGTCATTCTTAAGTCTAAATTGAAGCCCCGGAAGTCTACTTTCCAATGGTGGAAGCCTCATATCTAAACTATAAGTGTTCAGAAAGATATGACTATTTTAGTAAAGGTTGCTCATTTCTAGCTTAATTCGATTGATGCCTAACTTCAAATAGCCATGTCTCCCTCACCCAAACTCAGCTTTAGGAGATTCTTGAGTCTAAATTGAAGCCCCAAAAGTCCACTTTCCGATGGTGGTGGCCTCACAACTAAAGACTAAGCGTGTAAATAAATAGGCTTGATTTAAGTGAAGGCTGCTCAGTTATCTCTTGACGGTTTCAAGCTTAACCATTTCCCCAACTCGTTTTCTTTCCTGTCCTCCAATTTTCTTCAACTTCAAACCTATAAATAAGAAGTTTTTAAAGATTTTTCAAAGATTTCACCTCTCTTTCATTTATTTCCACTTTGTCCTTACTCGATTTACCGAAAAGTGTAATTTTTAACAAAATGCGAGCCTCGAAACATCGTAGAAACATTTTGAAAAATATTTTCAAAGAGAGGGTTTTTAAGGTCTAAAATAATTTTGGTCAAAATAGTTTTGGTCCAAATAGGGTGTAAGGTTGGGATTTAGAAGTTCTTCTTATTAAAGAAATCGAACATTTGTATAGCATAACTTTCATTATCGAGTGATCGACCTGAGGCGCTCAAGTCTTAAGGGCGGTCAAAAATGGGGCGTCTACAGTTGCCTCTCTTTGATAGAGCTCAGAGTCACGAAATGACGTGAGTGAATGTCAAAGCCCGAAGATGACCCATTTTGACAAGGCCGTAAGACTTGGGCAAACAAATAAAATGCAGATGCAGTTAGTTGAACCCGAGGGTTGCCTACGTATCCCGTTGCAAGGAATCAAACTAGCCTAGTTCAGGGGCATGATACGAAATGATACACAATGTAATGTAATAATAGAAATGATATACTGTGCGATGCAATAATATAATGAAACCACAAGCAGTGCTTACCACACAAATATCATAAAGAGATGGAGATACAAATCAAACTATGTTTTACATAGAAAAGAAGTGGACACAACCAAATGACGTCTAACACAAGCTAAGTGCCTACATCCTTAATATTGGCCTCAGCGCAGTATAGATGCTTACACATAACAGAACCATGTTTCAACATGAAAGGGGTGCGAGCACATGCAAAACTATGTTTTTTTGTAGAAAGAGAAAGAATACAAGTAATTGGGTGGTATGATATAAGTGAGAAATGATCTACTGGGGAAAGATAATGATCCTAAATGCTGAATACAACAAGACAAAGTACGATGCAATGGATACAATGAATAAAAGGCGCAAGCCGATCCACATCTTACCTAGAAAAGGCATGGGCACAAAACAGACCATGTCTAACACAGAAAAGGTGGTGACACCCTCAATACTAGCCTCTACGAAGCATGGGTACTTACACATGACATAATCATGTTTCAACGAGGGAAAGATGTGAGCACACGCCAAACTAAGCTTAACATGGAAATGATGCATGATGTAATGGATGTAATGGACAATGTAGTAAATGAATAAGGGTGACATACTCTAACCACGCTGGAATCATGAGAGGAGGATGAACAAATCCCAAACATGTTGAAATCGTGTGAGGAAGAGAACACTCTAACCACGCTGAAATCGTGAGAAGAGGTCCTAAGAAAACCACTCAGGGGGGCGTTCCACGCGTCCTGAGATAAATACTAAACACGCTGAAATCGTGCGAGAAAAAGAACACTCAGACCATGCTGATATCGTGAGAAGAGGTTCTAAGAAAAATTCTAAGCGCATTGAAATCGTGTAAGGAAAGGAACACTCAAACCACGCTGAAATCGTGAGAGGAGGTCCTGAGAAAATCGCTCAGGGTTGTGTTCCATGCGTCCTAAGATAAATTCCAAACACGCTGAAATCGTGTGAGGAAGGGAACACTCAAACCACGCTAAAATTGTGAGAAGAGGTCTTGAGAAAACTGCTCAGGGTCCCGTTCCACGTGTGATGAGATAAATTTCAAACACGCTGAAATCATGTAAGGAAAGGAAAACTCCAACCATGCCAAAATCATGAGAAGAGGTCCTGAGAAAACTATTCAAGGTTGCATTCCATGCGTCCTGAGATAAATTCCAAACACGCTGAAATCGTGTGAGGAAAAGAACACTCAAACCACGCTGAAATTGTGAGAAGAGGTCCGTAGAAAACCACTCAAGGTCGCGTTACACGCGTCCTGAGATAAATTCCCAACACGTTGAAATCGTATGAGGAAAGGAACACTTCAACCATGCTGAAATTGCGAGAAGAGGTCCTGAGAAAATTGTTCAGGGTCACGTTCCACGCGTCCTCAGATAAATTCCAAACACACTGAAATTGTATGAGGAAAAGAACACTCAAACCACGCTGAAATCGTGAGAAGAGGTCTTGAGAAAACCGTTCAGGGTCGCGTTCCACGCGTCTTGAGATAAATTCCAAACATGCTGAAATCGTGTGAGGAAAAGAACACTCAAACCATGCTGAAATCTTGAGAAGAAGTCCTAAGAAAACCACTCAGGGTCGCATTCCACACGTCCTGAGATAAATTCTAAACACGTTGAAATCGTGTGAGGAAAGGAACACTCTAACCACGCTGAAATCGTGAAAAGAGGTCCTAAGAAAAGCCCTGGGGAACAACGATCCTAAACGCTGCTCAGCATGGTTACAATCCTAAACGCTGCTCATCATTTAGGAACAACGATCCTAAATGATACAAGATAACACAAGATGCAAATAAATGCAATAAGTGTGATGATATGATACATGTTACAAGCAATGTAGTGCATGATATTTAGGGAATGCAATAAACAAGCAAAGCGGCGCTTTAGAAAGAACCTCATGGGGTGAGTGGCAATGAATCGCTCTACTGTGACGGGGATCTCGATCTCCCTCTTGTGTTCTTCGAACTTTTACGTTCAACTCACAGTTCAAAGGCCCTCAAATGCTGACAAGGGGTAACATCTGCATGTAGAAATGACAAATACCATTTTTCTTCCTGATCATATTCACAAATTTCCCTATTCTCCAATAGGGTGACAGACTAAGTTGGTGTAGTATCCAGAATTGAGGCGCACACATGCTATCTCAATCTATGGGGCTGCCATACAGATTTCAAGCCGGGGATACACCCTTGGGTATTTAAACCAGACTTTAGTCTCAGAAATTCCAAACCTTTGTGTTCTAGGCATCGCAATTCAAACTCTAGTTTCCATCGTCACAGTTGGTCTCTTAGGAACTCATTGCAAACACAGCCAAGATGCCTCTGACAGGGAATAGTGTTCGGGCATAACACTTTGATCGCCATTCTGGCTTGAAGCAAGCTTGAGCTTGAGGTAGAGGTACACTCATACTTCAGAGAAAAGACAAGGCCTAAGAAGGTGCATCCGGAATGTAATCTCAGAATTTTTTTAAATTGAAACATACTAAGATGCTCCAAATTTTCTCTCTTTTCTTTTACTTTGCTGTTCGGAACTTATGTAGCTTTAGATGGGTCCTGGTTCTATTGTTCTCTCTTTTGATCAAGGGTGGACCCTGTAGTTTATAAAAGAAGGAATTTTGTTTTGTACATCATGTTGAAAATGACACGGCACTCTGAGCACAAAACGATTTATTTTTGAAATTGAAACCAAGAATGAATTCTTAACCGGGTATTGAGCCTATGACTGACCACAGTACACTACAACTCAACAAAGTAAAAACAACCTAAACACATCGATAACGACACAAAACAAGAATCGAGACAAACAAGAACAACAAACACAACACTAGAATCGAGACAAAACAAGAATCGAGACAAACAAGAACAACAAACACAAAACAAGAATCGAGACAAACAAGAACAACAAACACAACACTAGAATTTTTACCACCAGTGGGAGACCCACTTCTCCAGGTATTGTTTTCCACCATTTCTTATTTGTGATTCTCACGTCACTTTGGCACTCAATCTCTATTTTCTTTGAAAAGCCCTTTCCTCACTTTTTCTCGTAGTACACATCTCTCTATTCTTTAATCTCTCTGATTTTTTATCCCTTCCTAGGTGTGGTAGATGGATAAGCTGGAAGTTGTGGACCTTATGAGGGGGATCGAATATCCAGCATTCGTGCTTCACACTGAGCTTGAAACCTCGTTTCTTGAAGGATGAGAGAGCTTTTTTGGCCTTTGCTATTAGTTTTAGTTTGTGCCCTTTCTGGCGAGTGCATTGATAATGGGGAAAAGATAGAAAACGTGTCTTGACTGTGCCCTTAGTTCGTCATTTTGACCATTTTTGTTTTTGACTTTCTGCTAAAGCAATTTTGACCAACATGAGAGTTAGATTAGCATGTTTGTTTGACTTTCTGCTTTGAAATCATGCAAGTCGGGTTATGAGCATTGAAAATTTTCTTTTTTTGGGTCCAAGAAATGGTCGAGTTTTGGAAAAATGGAATAATTTTGGAGAAAATGAGTCAACTTCACTAAAATTCCTCAAAACTGTTTGCAAATGGCCACTACCCAACCAATGAGGAATTAACTCTTGAGATGTACAATCGCAGATCTGAACTTGAATTGTCTTGCAGCTGAATCTTCTAATGGAATAGACAATCGATTTTGAATGAAGATGAGCACGAAGATGAGCCAATTTGCACATGTATAGGATAGTCGAGTTGAACAAGGGTAAGCCAATCAATATGGATGAAACAAGCAGGTTGAAAATGGTTGGGGCCAAACTTCAGGATGAAGTTGCCTACATATCCCAAAGATGAGCATCAGGCCTTACGTAGTTCCCGGGTTAAGGTACACTCGAGTATTAACACTATCCTTTTGTGCTCTAACTTTTGCCAAGGCTACCCTTTTAGGTGTTCATCCTTGCGAGCTCTATTTTTCCTTTTCATTTTTCTTTTCTTCTTTATTTATTTATTTTTTTCTTTTTTTTTCTTTTTTTTTCATTTTTGTTCTTTTTCTTTGTTTTCATTTTTTTTTGTTCTTTTTCTTTTTCTCTTGCCCTAACTTTTGTTTGGGTTGCCCTTCCAGGTTTTCGGCCCAGTGAGCCTCTCAAGGATAGAAAAGTTTAACTTGTCCATGTTGATCGGTCGTAGGATCTCTAAGCCATCTGAATCCAGGAGAATGACTGCTGTTTACTGATGATGTAGTCTTGATGATGTAAGGGCCCATCCAATTGGGTCTGAATTTGCTCCTAGTGTCATGGATAGGAACTTGATTGTCCTTCAACAAAAATTTTCTTCTCTCA
This sequence comes from Camellia sinensis, assembly GCF_004153795.1. Taxonomy (NCBI): domain Eukaryota; kingdom Viridiplantae; phylum Streptophyta; class Magnoliopsida; order Ericales; family Theaceae; genus Camellia; species Camellia sinensis. The sequence continues at coordinate 297,504 of NW_021025474.1, read as the reverse complement.
GATTCTGGGATTTGGCTTTCTTGACGATCTCAATTGGCTTGAGAAATGGCCTAGTTTTGAATCTTCGAGTTTATTTGACCTTTTTTGCCCCTAGTTCAAGGGATGCTTCTCATCCAGCTTTGCAAGCTTCTTTTGATGACATCTGACCTTATTACCCCTAGTTCAAGGGCTGCTTCGAATCTGGCCATGCAAGCCTCACATTATGGTTGATTGTTTGAGCATTCTGCATCAAGGGTTGAGTCTTGAGGCCGAGAGTGATCCTATGATGTACAATTTCAAGATCAATTCCATGCATGTCGTTGTAAGACCACGCAAAACATTTTTTGAAATCTTTTAATAAAGCGACTAGTCGCTCGTGCTCTTCTGAAGACAATGACCAATCTGGATCAAGCCAGGATCATTCTCAGTGCTCACATTGACAAACATGTTCTCATTCATTAAGGGCTTAGCAGCCTTTTTTCCTCTCTGTTGATCAAATTTTTACAAATCTCGAGGAATTCCCCTCTCTTTGTTTTCATCACAGTTTTGGAAACAGTTTTGAAAAACTTTGGTCAATGCAATGATTTAAAGACACAGAGAAGTAGGTGAAAATAATTACAATTCATTCAAATCTTCTGGCGCAACTGGCTTAATGGTAAAAATAGACACAAAAGAAAGCACAAAAGAGTGTAAAAGACAAACACAAAACAATAAAGCAATGTCCGAGTTAGCACCCCCAAAATCACTAACCTCCGACTGAACAAGACTGACTCAAAATCCAAGTCTGAAAGTACAATAAACAACATTTTCAAAGTGCTAAAATAGTGCGTGCCATCCACCATATCTGGAGTAAAATGAGCGCCATCAGCATGTGGTTCCTCCCCGATTACATAGTCATATTATCCCCTAAGTTCATCGATCCAGTGCCGATAGACTTTGTAGGACCTGGTGGAGTGATGACCTTATTGTCAATCAGATCTTGAACTTCATGGCGAAGATAAAAACAACTATCAGTGTCATGGTTGGTTTGTTGATGAAAGGCACAATACTTGCATTATACCTAGATAGAAGGGGATCAGGGAGAGGTCGAGGGTCAAGGGGTTTGAGATGGCCTTGTCCTATGAGGATTTGGAGAGCTTCGGACAAGGTCATGTAAAGGGGATTGGAGGTGCGATTTCTAGTCCTGCCAGGGTTGATAGAGGGGTTGGCAAGTGTTGACTAGGTTTGATGACCTCTTATGGGTGTAGGATTGGAGCTGAAAGGGGTGTTTCTGGTACAACAGTCCTTTTCATGGTTTATCCCTGGATTCAAAATGCTCTCAACCTGAGCGACAAAAGTGTCATCCACAGTCTTTGCAACAAATGCAAGTACTTGCTGTTTGTTCAACCCTTTGACCTTCAACGCCTTAATAGCCCACTGAAGCCGTTTATAAGGATCAATACTTGGCCCGACCTTGTTCTTGCCCTTTGCCTCCACTTTGCCAAGGGATTGGGTCGTTATATCAGAGCAGAGCCCAATTGTTGTCGACATGTCATCACCTAGACTTGAGATAGCTTATGGTTGGCCATTTTCAATTGCAGCTCACCCCAATATTGGGGAGCCTTTTGGCATGAAATTTCTAGCATGTGATGTGGTCAATGATAGAGCCAAAATCCTAAAGGCTAAATCTGCCACAATTCTCTGAAGATCTTCAATCATGTACATTAGCTCAGAAGTAATGGGTTCATAGATTTGAGATGATTGGGGTTTAAGTTCATCCATCATACACAAGTCCATGCTTTCTGGAATGAACGCCTCAGGCTTGGGTAAATGGGTCGAGGTGATGTATATACTGGGGTTGTAGGTGGATGGTAGTGTATGGATTAGGTTGAGGTGTGAAGACAATGGGTTAGTGGTGGCCTAAGGCCCTTTTGGTGGAGCTATGATCTCTTCGTCAATAAGATCTTGAATCTTATGACGGAGGCGGATGCAATGGTTTGTATCATGACCGTGCTGTTGATGATAGACACAGTATTTAACGGGGTCATGTCTTCGTGGAAAAGGATTTAGGAGGGGTCGGTGTTCTAGGAGTTCTAGGTACCCCCTTTTTACCAGCGTTTTCAAGGCTTGAGAGAGATTCATATAAAGAGGATGGAAATTTTGGGCTTGGGGCCTAGTTGAAGTGGTGGGTTTTTGGCTATTGATTGGAGTGGTGACAGTGTTTACTTCTGAGTATTTCACAGTTGTGCTACCATTGGAGCTGCGAACAACATTCTTCCTCATAGGTTCATTACCTTCCACAATGATCCCTGGCCTGATGGAAACATTTCATGGAGGTCTTTACAGTTGGATAATGAGAGGACTATCATTTTCTGCAATAGCCTTTCGTGTAGATTTCTAACAATTATATGAACTTGCTCTTTCTCTGGAGGCCTACTTGCTATCATAGCCGCCCTTGCCCTCCATCGAATAACAAACTCTGAAAAGCCCTCCTTCAGTTACTGATGCGTTGCCTCAAGATCACGAGTTATGACCTTGATCTATGTGTTGTAGGAATATTGGGCAACAAAGGATTTGGCCAACTCCTGCTAGCTTTGTTTCACAGAGTCCTCCAATTTAGCATACCAGATGGCAACTATTCTAGACATGGTTCGGCTGAATAGTGACAACTTCTGTATTCGGGTCAAACCCATTGGTCGTAGGATATCAGAAAACAGACATAAATGCACCATTAGATCTCTAGAGCCATTGAAACGGTCAATATGCGGCATCTTGAACCGCTTTGGTAAGGTAACCGCCGATTCAGTGTGCCTATCCTCTATGTTTGGAATAGAGTTGACCCCTTGTGCCTTTTTGAACAGCTTTTCTAGCTTATTGACTTTGAGTACAGTTGGATCAACCTCGAATTCGAATGGTGCCTCAGTTTGATACACCGGGGCTCTGTAAGTTTGTGCTGGGATAGGTTCTACTTGGACTAGGAAAATTGAAACACCCTCGGTTTGTGGATCTTGAGCCGTGGCAGCATTAGCTGTGGTACCTGGCACAGGGATAGCCGCAGTGGGTACATGTGATACAGAGGCTGTTGCTGGCTGCGGTTGCTGTTGCTGTAGGCTAGTTATAACCTCGGCCTGAAGGGTCGTAACCTCGGTCTGACGGATCGCGTCATATTAGAGGAAGTCAACTATTTGCTGTAGATGGAGTAATAATTCCTCCAAATTTGTCGAAGGCTGATCCATGATAGGGTTAGATGCCTGGGATGAGCTGAACAAAGCTAATCTAACTAGTGAATGTCGGAACAGTGGAACTGGTGAACCTCGTATGGCCCTCATTCGTTTCGCCACTAGCAAAAGTGAAGCAAACACTGGCTGCCTCTGAACTAAATTTCCAACCTGACAAAGTCTATCAACACGAGTCCAGAGTACCTGGGGAATATCAGATCCTTTTAAAGCTATAATTCCAGGCCTACCTTACAAAAGAGAAAATAGATAGCACCTCAGCCCAATTTCACTAGAGTAGATATGATCACAGCTGAATGAATGTACTCCCCGCTGCATTCTGTCCCAAAATAGATACCAACTTTACAACTGATATGCACATTTCTGTACAGTTTCACTGTAAAGCACATACCAGTTAAAGAGAGCCAAAACACCCCTATGAGGGGGTAGTGTTACCCTGTCCTAGTTTTGTCAGGAACTAGGGTTCACTACTCAAACAAAGTGGTTTCACGCAATCTTGTATTCAGGTAAGCATCATGTCCTAGTTTAGAACAGTCTCTATGGCTTTTTGATATGCAACTAGGCCGAATGGTCAAAAGATCAATTTCTTTATGCTTGTTCCTGAAGCATAAAATGTTCCATCTATTCCTGAATAGCTTCTTTCAAAAGGGCTTCCACTTCCTCGGTGAATGTTTTTACCTCAGCAAGACTATCTAAAATACCTTTCACACCTAACATCAAGAAGTGAAAGGAGGATCAAACGGTATAGCGATAGTCTAAATCCAAGGGTTGTGTTCCCATCATGGCAGAGCCCGTGATCGGTCAGCCTTTTGGCAAGCCTTTGGGCAAGCCTCCAGCAAACCGTCCAAGAATAGCAGTCGGCAAACACAGTGACTTAAGCACACCAATGCAAATGCAATGCAAAGAACATATAAGTGTAGATAAAATTTCACATCATGAACTTCGAGTCAAGTTCTCTAATTTCCCCAGCAGAGTCGCCAGAAACTGTAGCTCGACTTTTCGTGCCCCGTCTTGGAAGACGAATAAGCCCTACAGTATCGGACTCCCATGGTTCTAAATTTGATCTCACAAGTGCAATGTGAAATAGATAAACATCAAAGAGTCTAAATCCGGCAAATCTTTTTTAGAAAATCGATTTTGAATGAAAAATGCCAAAAACGGATTGCTTTGCCAAATACAGAGTCGCCATTTAAATATTTTTGAAAAATTTAGGAAACTCGTGACTCGTGCCAAAGGCCATGTGTCCGTCATCATCAAGATTGTCTCGGCTCGGGAACTTAGGTACGAGAGGGGAAGGTTGAATTGAGCACCCCCGCTCGCCTCATCAAAGATCGGTCTCTACTAATCATGATATGAATCTTATTTACATTATATGCTCTTGTTCCAATTTTTAGGCTAGCATTGCTATGTGACGTGCACACACACAAGTATAGACTAACTTGCAAGAATTGGAACATTTCGATTCATGTTTGTTTTGAAAATTATTTTTAATATGTACCACTTGAAAAAATGATCGTACATGAACATTTACTCAAATTATTCCAATTCAAGCAATTAGCTTTCATCCACAGGCATTGAAGCAATTATAGCATTTAAAACAATTAGCCTCATGGCAAGCATGCTAAACATGGCAACATCAACATGCAATATGCTAGTGAGTAAAGGCTCACCTAGTACTCCAAGCCAAAAACAATGATAGAGTTAGAATAATGCGTGATCTTAACTTGTGCAATAAGACTAATGCAACACATGCGATATGTAATTACTAAGCTCGGCAACTAATATGGCATATGAATCAATTTGATAGCATACAATCTAAGCACGTATTCAAAGAAGTTTTAAACTAACAATGCAAGTTAGAATGATGAAGCGAGCCTCGGTGCATGCAAGACAAGTGGATGCAAATCATGGAGTATGCTAAACGAAACACGATGCTTTTAAACTAACCATCATAAGCTAGTAAATAAAACGGAGAAAGACGTGGTGTGGGAAGACATACACATTATTACAACATTGCGCCCTCACACAGGAGGGTCCGAATGAACTAACTAGCTAAGCTAATTAACTAACTATTATAAACCCAAATGAATAAATTAGCTAAGCTATTTAACTAATTATTACAACAACAAATTAATTAACTATTCTAGGTAACTAATTATTACATGACAAAATTGAATAACTAGTTTAACTAGCAAAGTACAACATGAAGTAACTAAATTAACTACTCTTAATTACTCCTCATCGGAAAACGATAATGCTCATGCATGCGAGGATTTTCCACCTGAAAAGTCACTGTTTCTGTTACAGAATGCCTCTGTTGCACAATAGAACATTTGAATTGATTTTCACCTCTAGACCAACTATGTTCTGTTGGGGAAGTACACTGCTGGATTTTGCACTGGTGGATGGCATGGCCGACAGGGCCTACTGACCACTGCTGACTGGATTGTCCTGCAGCAACAGAGGGCAAATAGAGCAGAGACAGTATGTTCTCAAGGGTTTGTTTGCACAACTCACCCCTTCTCATCATTTGAACAGCTCAAAGGAGTAGTAAGTTTGATTCATAAACCACCAACGGATGCAATTTCATTGCATGATGGTTATGCAACAAAACAAGACTCTCAAACTACCTCCCTATCATGAAAGATCAAGGGAAGTAGTTGACAATGAATCTTGAACCGTTTTCATCACCAATGAGTATGAAACGACTCAAGACTCAAGGATTCAATTAACGTCCGATTGAACCCTAACTAATTATTATCTTACACCTTTTTAGTAACAAGTTTTATTACTTCATTTTAGATTACCATCAATTCTTTAATCAATTGAGTCCAAAAAGATGAATTCAAGTCCTCTAATGGAAAGAGGGCTCAAACCAAGAGTTTCTTCGGGCATGAAAGGGATTAAACCATTAAGCATGACATCTCAATTTCATACTTAAACAAACAAGTAGTTTGAAACCGCTTTCAAAGAAAAACAAAAGCCAAGAAAGGAGGGAGGTTGCAGAGGTGATTAAGAGTAATCACAAGTATGGAAAGCCATAAATAAACACTATCAACTCAAATAAGATGGTGTCTAATGCCTAAAGCACCAAGCTTATGAGGACAATTACACTACATGCATGTAAAACAAAGCTCAAATGCTACAAACACTTAAAGAGAGTCCTAAAAAAGTGCTAAGTAAGTCCTAAAACATGCTGAAATTAAGACAAAAATAGCTAGAATAATAAACTAAAACATAGAGCTATGTAAACTAGTGAACAAGACACAAGGAGGGGAGGCTAACCCCTTTAATTTTGGACTTCAAAAAGTGTTTTTAGCCACTGAAATAACTCTGGAATTCAGTATTTAAAAGCTTAAAAAAAGTTGAAAGCAATGTGGGAAACACAAGGGTAAAGGCCTTGGAAGCCAGGTAGAAGGAATGGTGAGCCACCCCTCCACCCTTATTGGCCTTAAACCACAAGTTTCAGCCTAAAATTTCAGAGTTTAGATGGTCCAAAAAAATCCTAAAAATAGTACAAAATGTGCTGAAATGAAGACAAAAGTAGCTAAAATAATAATCTAAAACATGGAGCAATTTAAGCTAGTAAACAAGCCAAAGGAGAGGTGGCTAACACCTCCATTTTTGGGACTTCAAAACCACTTTTTTAGACTTTGAAAACCTCTAAAAATTAGTGGTAAAAAGCTCAAAAAAAATTGATGAAGAGATAGGAAACACAAGTGTAAAGGCTTAGAGAACAAGGCTCAAAGAAGGGTGATTAACCTCTCTATCTTTAATAGTATAGCGATTTCGCATTTTGACCCGACCTTTGTTGTGTTCCGGACTCAGACCACATGGTTTGATGTTGTTATTTATATCTCTTTACCCTTTCACTTTTTGAGTTTGAGTTTTGGAATGTGTTGGGCATGTTTGGAACAGGTTGGTTGCTAGTTAGTCTAGAATGTTGTTGCCCAGACATTTGGTCTTCCGCTCGAGGGGGACTTCTTGCGCTTGAGCGGGATTTGCAAACACTCAGTACTTTACGTCTGCAAAATACTAGAAGGGTGTTTTCTACACTCGAGCGAAGTTTCCTACGCTCGAGCTGGTGTACGCTCGAGCGGCCTTTCTTGCGCTCGAGCGGGTTGTCTGCTATCTGCATAGATACTAGATGTGTGTATTCCGCGCTCAAGTGGGTCTTTTCTTGCGCTCGAGCGGATCAAATCTTTGTGTCTGATGCTCGAGCATTAAACTTTCCACTCGAGCAGACTGCGCATATATTTGATCGCGAAAAGCACTTTTTACATCACCTTTTCATATCTTTTCACCCAAAACCCTAACGTTGAGAGCCTCACTCTCTAAAACTCACATTCTCTCTGCATTTTAACCTAGATCCTTTGATCTTCACACCCTTAAGCCTTCATTAAAAAGATAGAGCTCCTCAAGATCTTCTCTTTGACCCAATTAAAGTTGGATTTCGGCATTTTTGGGGTTCCATCCTTGCTTGGCTTGTCTTATCTCTTTGAGCTAGGGTTTTTCTACACTTTTTTATGAGTTTTAACTCAGTTATTTGTGATTGCATAACAATGGTGGGTTTTGGTAGTATTTTGAACAAAACCTAGGGTTTGGATATATAATGGAAAGAGGGCTTTTTGGTAAATGAGAAGGAAATGATGGTGGGGTTTGAAAATAATGTTGTATGGTGTCAAAATAGTTGATTTTGATACTTGGTTGAGATTTGAGGAAAAGAAGGAGTTTGCCCTAGAATGAGTATTATATTTATTTTGTATAAATAAATAAAATTGATGTTGCAAACTTGGAATTGGACAAGTATTGAAATGGATGGTGGAATGAATAGATGACGTGTCTTATCTTTGGAAATTTTGAATAAATTATCCGTTTTGAGAATATATATATGTTTAGAAATATCTGTATTGGGCTATCGGTGGATGATAGCTTTGATTGTTGTATAAATTGCATGTGGATTAGGTGAATTGAAACTATGCCATGGTTGATTATCATTGGATGTGATTATGTTATAAATACATTGTATACATATGTTTATTTGGGACTGGAAATGAGATATACTCCATGTGTGGTTATGTGTTTATATACATTGCATATGTATGTTTGTTTGGGAGGAGAAAGGGGATGGACTCCATTATAATTAAGTTGGCCGGAGTATCCTAGGTAAAAGTCCCGAAATTTATACATGGGTTCCGATCCCGGGGACGAAATATCCGTAAAATGGCGAGATTGAAATCTATACATGGGTGCCGATCCCGCGGACGAAATATCCGTAAAATGGCAATTGGAAGTGTTATGTGTTGATTATGAAATTGTTAGATCATTGAGTTGTAGTCTCAATCAGATCATTAGAAGATAATCGAAATTGGCTTATGTATTGGAATGAATTAGAGGAAAAATGAATTAGAATATGGAATTTATATTTAATGGCAATACATAGTATGAATGTTTTATCCCGGGCATTGTATATGTACATACACTTATATCTTTGTTAAATCACATATATTGTGTTAGATTATTCCTACTAGGTTATAGCTCACCCTATTTGGGAAAAATATTTTCAGGTATTGATGGCATGCCTCCACCAAGGCAATAGCATTTGAGAGATCTTTGGAAAGCAAGAGCTTCTTGTTTGTTACATTTTGTGTAGCCTAGGGCTTTAATTGTAATGGTTAGTCCCACTTTTGCTGTAACCAAGTCAAGACTTGGAAATGTGTAAGCCCGAAGGGCATTAATTGTGATAGACTCTTTTGTAATACTACCTTCATGTAATGAAAGGACTATTTACACTTTGAATTATGTTGTTATGTTTATGCTTCTGGGATGTATTTGTTGTATTAATTTGAGGGCGTTACAACTTGGTTTCAGAGCGTACCGGGTATGAATACTTTGAGTACGTGGGAAGTGGTTAGTACCACAATGGGTTTGTCTCGCTTGTTAGAGACTTAATGTATGGACGATATGTACTTATATGATAACATGCTTATGTGATTATATGGGTATGGGATTTAGTTCCGAAGATGTTGATCTGCGTCTACAGGTTTCTAGAAGTCTTAGTAGAAGAGCACTTGATCACTGCTGTTTCTAATTAGAACTCTAGTAACGCTGCGGGACGGTCATTATCTAGGAAGGAAATCCGTATGTGCTTACATGACTATATGCTTATATGGAGTGAATTACAGTTGTCCAACGTATTTGGATGCGAGTGAGTTAGCTTCGACATATTTGTAAATGTGCTAATCCTTTGTGTTACCTTTATTAGGATGTCAGGATGTGGATGTGGTGGTGGTAGGCATGGTAGGCCTAGGAGGCACGAGATGCCTATATCAGATGAAATTCTGGCATAGGAGGAGGGAGTTGGTCAGGCCAACATGGCCGAGCCATGGGCACTTTAGCCCGTGAAATGGCCAGAGCATTACGGGAATTCATGGACATTCTCAGGGTTGAGAATCAAGTCTAGGCCTAGGTTGCAGAAGCAGGGCCGTCTTTTCTGAAGAGGGAGTTCTTCCGGTCGAATCTGGACGAGTTTTTGGGTGATCCCAAGGAGCCACTGAAGGTTGATGAGTGGCTTGAGCAGATAGTGAAGGCGTTCGAGATGCTTGGCATCGAGGACGATCAATTGAAGGTGACCTTAGCTTCTTTCCAACTGGAGGGAGATGCGGGTAAATGGTGGAAGTATGCGCGTGGGTGCATTAGAGGGACTTGTGAGGCTTTTGTCAGCGCCTTCCAGGACAAGTTTTTGCCTCTCACTGTTAGGGAGAAGTTGAGGGACCAGTTTTCCAAGTTGGTGCAGTTGAACACACTTGTGGCAGAGTTTGAAGCCACCTTTACTAGTTTGTTAAGGTTTGCACTGGAGTTGGTGGCGACAGAGGAGTGTCGGTGTTTGGAGTTTGAGAAGAGGTTAAGGACCGGTCTCACGGTCCGAGTGGCCGGGTCCATGATTAGAGACTATGGGCGCCTTGTGGAGGCTGCAACCCATCTTGAGACCATTATGCAGGATGAGGAGGAGAGGATGAGGGGCTCCAAGAGGAGTCAGGATAATTAGGGAGACAGTAAGAGATAGAGGAGTTCTAACCCTCAACAGCCCCAGAGAGTGCAGTTGAGGTCTACATTTCCAGTGCCGAGTTCGGGTTCTGGGAGAGGTGGTTAGGGAGATGTAACTTGTTTCAAGTGTGGTCAATTGGGCCACAAATCTCCTGCTTACCCACAGAGAGGAGAAAGGCAGCAAGCAGCTTCATTTTCGGCTCGTTCTTAGGGCTAGAGTTAGGGTAGAGGGCAGCCACCCACTTGTTATTAGTGTGGTCAGGGAGGGCACCTGAAAAGGTTTTGCCCACTGTTGGGTGGCACACCTGGTGCGTCTGGTTCGAGGCAGACATAGAGTCACCAACCACTACAGTCAGCACAGGCCTCGAGGGCCAATCAGGGAGCATCTTCGGCTCAATCCGTGCAGCAAACTTATGCTCTAAGAGGTGAGCAGGTAGACCAGAGGCCGTGTATGCTGTTACCATGCCAGATCTTGTACCGGCTCCTTCTGTAGTGAGAGGTACCTTTTTGTTTTGGAATTCAGTAGCCAATGTGTTAATTGATACGGGTGCATCCCATTCATTTATTTTATCTGCATTTGCATCGATTTTGGGTTGGAGTTGGCACAGTTAGCGTCTCCTATTTGTATAGAGTCACCTATTGGTGGTGTGGTCATCTTAAAATAGGGGTGTCGGGGTTATGATATAGAGGTCGTTGGTCGTCGACTTCCATTTGCATTTGTTTTGTTTGACATAACTAGTTTTGATGTTATTTTGGATATGGACGGGTTATCGTCATACCGGGCTGTTATAGATTGCTACCGTCAGAGAGTTATTGTATGTACCTCGAGCGGTGACTATTTTCATTTCTTGGGAGACCGGGTGGATAGAGTCTTATCACCGATGTATGATCCACGTGGGCGGAGTGAACGTAGTTGTCTTCTTGCTAACTTTTAGAGTAGTGAGTGTGAAGAAGTCTGGGTTGAGTTGCCAAGGGTGGTTGGTGAATACCCGATGTCTTTCTTGATGACCTTACTAGTTTACAACCTCACCGAGAGATAGAGTTCTCTATTGATCTAGTGCCTGGCATGACACCGATTTCTATGGCACCGTATCGCTTTGCACTTGATGAATTGAGTGAGTTGAAGATTCAACTCCAGGAGCTGTTAGATAAGGGTTTTATTCGCCCTTGTACTTCTCCTTGGGGAGTGCCGACCCTTTTTGCTAAAAAGAAAGATGTTGCCTTGAGACTTTGTTTCGATTACAGAAAGTTGAACCGGGTTATTGTTAAGAATAAGTATCCAATTCCTCGTATAGATGATCTATTTGATCAGTTGAAGGGGTCTTGTTGTTTTTTCTAAGATAGACTTGAGGTCAGGTTACCATCAGTTGAGGGTAAGGGAGGAGGATATCCCAAAGATGACATTCCGTACGTGGTATGGCCATTATGAGTTTCTGGTGATGTCTTTTAGGCTAACCAATGCTCCAGCTGTATTTATGGATTTGATGAACCAGATCTTTCGAGAGTTCTTAGACCGTTTTGTGGTCGTCTTCATGGACGACATTTTGATTTGCTCGCCTTCTGAGGAGGAACACGAGGAACACTTGCGAGTGGTGCTTGAATTGCTTAGAGTCCATAAGCTGTATGCTAAATTTGGAAAGTGTGAGTTCTGGCTGAAAGAGGTTCAATTCCTACGTCATGTGGTGTCCAAGGAGGGGGTGACTGTAGATTCATCGAAGATAGAGGTAGTGCAAGACTAGACACAACCTAAGAATGCCTTTGAGATCCGTAGTTTTCTAGGGTTGGCCGGGTACTATCGGAGATTTGTGAGGGATTTCTCCAAACTAGCTTCACTTTTAACTAGACTGATGAGGAAGGGAGTCAAATTTGTGTGGGATGAGACTTGTGAGAAGTTGTTTCAAAAACTTAAGGTTAGACTTACCACTGCTCCAGTTTTGATTATTCCAGAGAGGGGTTTGGGTTATTCAGTGTATTGTGATGCCTTACGGGAAGGTTTGGGTTGTGTTTTGATGCAAGAAGGGAAGGTTGCCTATGGCTTGCTGCAGTTGAAAACACATGAGAGGAACTACCCCACTCATGATTTAGAACTAGCAGCAGTGATATTTGCCTTGAAAATTTGGAGGCATTATCTGTATGGTGAGAAATTTGAACTGTTCTCCGATCACAAAAGTCTGAAGTATCTGTTTACACAAAAAAACTTAAATTTGAGGCAGAGGAGGTGGATGGAATTCATAGAGAATTACGATTTCGAGTTACACTATCACCCTGGGAAGGCCAATGTTGTGGCCGACGCCTTGAGTATGAAGTCAATTAGCAATGTGGCTAGTATCTCCATTCGAGAATGGGAGATGTTGGGTACTCTCGGGGAGTTCGACTTGCATCTTGGCAAGTCCATAGAATCTACAACCTTATTTTCTATAGTTGCATAACCTACACTTATGAACCGAGTGTTAGGAGCGTAGAGGGGTGATCTTGAGGTAGAAACCCTTAGGGAGAAGATCTCTAATGGGAAGGTAGAGAAGGGCTTGAATGTGTATCCCGACCAGAGTGTGAGATACCATGACTATTTGTTCGTGTCAGAATCCTGCCGAGAGGAAGTACTCTGAGAGTTTCACCATTCACGCTTTGTAGCGCATCCGGGAGGCACAAAGATGTATCACGATCTTAGTCGCCAATTTTGGTGGAGAGGTGTGAAGAGGGATGTGGCGGTGTTTGTATTGAAATGCCTTACTTGTCAGCAAGTGAAGGCCGAGCATCAGAGGCCAGCGGGTTTGTTACAGCCCTTGCCTATAGCCGAGTGGAAATAAGAGCATGTCACGATGGATTTTGTTATGGGCCTTCTAAGGACTCAACAGGGTAGTGATGCCATTTGGGTGGTAGTTGACCGGCTAACCAAGTCTGCACACTTCTTACCTATGCGCTTGAGCAATTCAGTAGACTATCTTGCCGAGTTGTACATTAGGGACATAGTGAGGTTGCACGGAGTCCCTATGACGATTGTTTCGGATAGAGATCCGCGTTTCACAGCTCGGTTGTGGCAGAGTTTGCAGAGTGCCTTAGGCACTAGATTGACCTTTAGTACTGCGTATCATCCTCAGACTAACGGACAGTCTGAGCGTACCATTCAGATCCTTGAGGATATGCTTCGAGGCTGTGTTTTTGAGAGAGGCATCTACCCTCGGTGGAGTTTGTCTATAACAATAGCTTTCAATCGAGTATTGGCATGGCACCGTTTGAGGCCTTATATGGTTGACCGTGTAGGTCCCTTGTGTGTTGGGCCGAGGTGAGTGATGCACCTTTGTTGGGTCCAGAGTTGGTTTAGAAAATGACGAAGAAGGTGGCACTTATCCGGAAGAGATTGGTTACAGCTCAGAGTCGCCAGAAAAGTTATGCCGACCGTAGGAGGAGACCCTTATCTTTTGAGGTGGGAGATCATGTGTTTTTGAAAATATCACCTAGGCGGGGTTTGATGAGATTTGGGAAGAGTGGGAAGTTATCCCCTCAGTCTATTGGCCTTTTGAGATCCTTGAGTGAATTGGGGAGGTTGTTTACTATTTGGCATTACCGCCACAGTTTTTCGGAGTGCATGATGTGTTTCATATTAGTATGCTTCGGAAGTATGAGCCGGATCCATCACACATGTTGGATTGGACCGACTTGGAGGTAGATGAGGATGCCTCATATGAGGAGAGACCGGTAAGAGTCTTGGATAGATGGGACCAAGTCTTGCAAGGCAAGACAATCCCCTTAGTCAAAGTATTATGGAAACATCACGGGGTTGAGAAAGCAACTTGGGAGCGCAAATTGGAAGTTCGAGAGAAATATCTTGACTTGTTTGTTGATGTTTAATTTTGTAATGAGATTTCGATCATGATGATGAAAAGTATAAGCATTGTATATGTTTTAAATTATGAGAACATTGTATATGTTATGGGCATTTTGGAAATATGGATTCTATATAAGCATTGTATATGTCTTGAGGTTGTGGAATATTAATGGGTGTTGTATCACTTTTGGGAGGCATTGTATATGCTAGGTAAATTTTGAAAATGTGGATTAGACTTAACATTGTAAATGTATTGGAAAATTGTAAATTTCATGTTAATATGAGACTTGTGTATTGGGTCGATGAGGATGGATGACCAGGGGATGGGTCATGGTATTGGAATTGTAAGAATAACATTGTTGAAAATGGCCTAAATATGATTTTGAACTTGATTTGAAAAATTTCGGGGATGAAATTATTTAAGGAGAGGGGGGAGATTATAGTGATTTCGGGTTTTGACCTGACCTTTGTTGTGTTCTGAACTCGGGCCTCATGGTTTGATGTTGTTATTTATATCTCTTTACCCATTCAGTATTTGAGTTTGAGTTTTGGAATGTGTTGGGCATGTTTAGAACAGGTTGGTTGCTAGTTTGTCTAGAATGTTGTTGTCCAGAATTTTGGTATTCCGCTAAAGCTGGCCCTCTTGCGCTCGAGCGAGGTTTGTAAACACTCAGTACTTTGCACGTTTGCAAAATACTGGAAGGGTGTTTTTTACGCTTGAACCTACGCTCGAGCTGGTGTACGCTCAAGCGGCCTTTCTTGTGCTCGAGTGGGTTGTCTACTATCTGCATAGATACTGGATGTGTGTATTCCGCGCTCGAGCGGGTCTTTTCTTGTGCTTGAGGGGATCAAATCTTTGTGTCTGATGCTCGAGCGTTAAACCTTCCGCTCGAGCGGACTGCGCATATATTAGATTGTGAAAAGTACTTTTTACATAACTTTTTCATATCTTTTCACCCAAAACCCTAAAGTTAAAAGCCTCTTGTAGGAGCCGGATATTTGGAATAATCAGAAGCGCAATTTGAAAGGAAGATATTACACGGCTCTACATTGCACGATGAGAGTGCCGAATATAATGAATAGGCCGAGTAAATACTGCACTGCGGAGCCGGATAGATAGGAGAATAACGAGTGACAAATGGGCCTGGTCACGAAATCCAGGGAACGAGTATAAATAAATGAATAACCAACTGAGAAAGGTATGTGAGAATTACTGTGCTTAACTTAGACTACAAGTTTCCTCGAGTATAGATACTAACTTGCCCGTCGGAGTTCTAATTTCGGCACTCCCGACCAGAGTTTTTATTCTTTTTCAGGTGACCAGAAGAGGATCACGAGCGTTCCCTAGGATCAGAAGAGTATTTCCAAACCATATCCCCACAATTGGCGCCGTTTGTGGGAATACTCAAGCACATCCATGGCGAGCGTGACGGAAGATCCTCCGACAGTCACTGTCGACCCTATACCTCACGATGAAACTACTCCAACAAACTTGCTTGGACTAGAGACTATCGCTGCATGACGTGCCTTGAATTTCGCCTCACCCTCGACTTTGGAGCATGAGACAATGCAGGCGATCATGGAAAAGGCAAAGCAAAATGAACAGAGGCTGGAGAACATGATCCCTGAGAACGAACGTCTTCGTGAAAATTTGGCCTTGGAAATGGCGAAGTCCAAACAAGCTGCGCGCCTAAATCCGGAACGATCTCTGAAGGCAGGTGGTCGACAACCTCGAGCACGACAACACACTGATAGCAACTCTGACTCATTATCCCCGGAGCCCAGGAAGAAGGGACGACATGAAACCACCAGTTCTTCCGAAGAAAGTCCCCGTACAATGCAGAAGAGAAGAAGGAAAAGTTCGGACGAAAACCAACACGATCCCATCGTACAACGGATCGCAAAGACTGTGCTACCAAAGAAATTTAAAGCATCGTCGTTCACCCTGTATGACGGCAAATCAGACCCCACCGACCACATCCGCCACTACAAGCAGGCCATGACATTGCATGCAGACGACGAGGCCCTCATGTGCCAAATATTTCCCAGTAGTTTGGGACCATTGGTGGTCCGGTGTTATTATAAATTGGAGCCGGCTTCGATCAAAACCATCCACCAACTACAGAAATCCTTCAGGGCCAGATTCATTACCAACGAAGTCCAGTCAAAGCAAGTCGACTCCCTTTGGGCAATGCAAATCCTACCAGGAGAAACACTAAGAGCTTATTCGGTGCGATATTGGGAATGCTTTAACCTTGTCGATGACGCTTGCAACGACTCCATGGCCATCACTGCCTTCAAAATGGGACTACACCTAGATAGTGCCCTTTGCAGTTCCTTGACTAGAAGACCCCCCAAAATAGTCTGGGGGTTGATGAAGAAAGTAGAGGAATACTGCAAAGTGGAAGACGACGCCTTGTGGGTTAGAGCCAGACGCGTGGTTAACAAAACGGCCCCTCCCGAAATCGCTCAGCCAATAAGTTCCGCACCACCTCAGAGCCCTGAACCATAACAGCGGGCTAAACGAGACAAGAGACGGGATTCTCGTCGACCCAGCGATCGATGCCCACACCAAGCCAATGAGCATTTGCAGGTCGATAGCAGGCGCACAAAGCGCGCCGACAAGAAATATACGGAGCTGTCAGAGCCAATCAGCTCAATTATGCCTAAGATCCAACATCTTCCATTCTTCAAATGGCCGTCCAAGATGGTGGGACCTCCTGACACAAGAAGGCGGGACAGACGTTGTGAATATCACAAAGATCACGGTCATGATACGGACAACTGCTATGCCTTGAAAGACCACCTTGAGGAATTGGTCCAAGATGGTCGGCTCCAGCAACACGTCCAGAAAAGCATAATCAAAACTGTCGCCTTCGGCAGAGTCACCTCCCTTCGGCGTTATACATATTATATACAGTCTTCCAACGCCACGTACTGTACATGCAATCCATTTAGCCCCCCAGGAGCAACATGCACAAACGAAACAGCCCCACCAAGCATCGAGCATTATCTTCGACGATTCCGATCTTATCGGCACAACACTCCCCCATATTGATCCATTGGTCATTGAACTACACGTGAACCGCTTACCGTTGAACGCGTCCTCTTTGACCAGGGGAGCACTTCGGAGGGCATGTTTTTTAATTCCCTCTTT
>NW_021025474.1:231661-280255 GCF_004153795.1 Camellia sinensis | reverse complement strand
AAAAAGTCAAGAAATTTCAAACATTATTAGCGACTGCAAAGTGCCGTCGCAAAAGGCAAAAATGCCGTCGCAAAACATTAGCGATGGCACTGTGCCGTCGCAAAAACTCTTTTGCAACGCCCCCAGTTGCGACCCCCCTCTTGCCGTCGCAAAAGTTTTTTGCAACAGCATTAAGAGTATTAGCGACGGTATTTTACCGTCGTAAAAAGTTGAAATTTTAGTAGTGGGTGTTGATTTCTTACCACACAACCAAACTCTGTCTACTCAGCAGAAGAGCGCCGGCAAAATAGATTAAGTCTGAACAACCTGTCACAGAGAGATAAGAGTCTGGCGGTGGTTCGTCCACCTGCGGGCACTCCGACAATCAAGTTAATGATCTATATCTCTTACAGATAACAAATAGTGCTTAAACTCACAAGAAAGAACTTATTGTTCACAGTATATCACACATCAAAAGACGCACCTTAGACCCACGAGGGTGCCCTGTTTATATAGCTAGCACTGACCTTATCCCTGTAGAAGCCTAACTTCAATAGACTCAAGCTCAATACTCATCTTAGACTCTCAGTTAAATAGGAATAAACTCCTTAGGAGCTCTATCTTTATCCAGACTGAGATCCTCCCCTGTTTTAGGACTCTTGTCCCTTATCCACTCATCTCGAATTTTGGTATCTCCGCAGATAACCTTGGCCTAGTTGAGATAACCTCGGCATTAAGACCAGGCCACGTGGCACCTCGGTTAACATTCCGACGTCACCTTGGCCACGTGTTGTCCCTCACAAAATACGTCCCCATAACTGCCCCCTAGGTTCTATTACCTCGGCATCCTGAGGTGATGGAACCTACACCGTTTGTTCAAATACTATATCGGCTAAAAATTCATTTCTTCTCATCAACCGAGATTATTACTCGTCGGCTTCAAGTACCCAGCACTTAACTGTCTATTTTTATCACGGATCAAGAACCAAGAACCAAGAACCAACTTCTTTAACTAAGATTGTTCCTTTAGTCGAGGTTTTTGCTTTATTAAATTAAGAACTCCAAGAGTTTTATCTGCTCACGAGCTGTCATGCACGGTTTTCTCAACCGTTTCCGCCACGCGTCCTTCTCTCATTAGTTTGTACCTAACACATGCCATTAGGTCACGTTGTTTCCGCACACGCCGCCTGACAGACACGTCATCCAAGGTGTATTCATTTTATTTTGCCGTCTTTTCAAGTTTCAACAACTCTCTCTCTCTCTCTCTCTCTCTCTCCCCGTCTTCTCACTTTTGATAAAAATAATTTCCCTCGTTTCATAAATTTTCTCTCTCTAAACTTTCACTCTCGAACCGCCATTACTGATTCTTCAAAACTCTGTAACCGTTTCATTCATTTTCTTCGGCGAGCTTTCAACTGTCCCGTTCCGTTTAAGTTCTTTGAATCTGGCGTTCTCGTTCTTGGCCCTATCTGGTAAATTTCTAATTTTCTCTTTCTTTTGGTTCAATCTTTCACTATTCGTATGCGTAATACTTTCATGAATCCGTTTGTACGCATCTTGCTACTTAAATTCCTCATTTCGACTGCCATATTTAGTCATTCGTAAATCAGTTCTTGTGTTTTAAGCTACTTCACTTTTATTCCCTACGCTACCTTCATATTGCCTATGTTGCCACTGAATAGTTGTACTATGCTTTTCTGCGTTTTTCTCACATTTCTGGATACCATGAAATGAAGTTTTGTCACTGTGTTACTAGAATGTTTTAGCATTATTCTTACTATACTTCTGTTTGGTCTGAGTCTTGATTGTTGTTTTGACTCTGAATCCTTTTTGGTTCTGAATCATGTTCATCTTTTTGTTTTTCTTGCTTATTTCCAGGTCTTGCCTTTGCAACTTGTTTCTGTAATTTCTAGGATTGGGATTTGGCTTAGAAACCAAACACTTAGGTAAAACTGAAACAAACTCTCCTTAGATTTTCAAAAACTGTAGCTTCAGTCCTTGTTTAGGTTTTAGCCGAGGTTTCTTCACTCCCATACCACTCACTTTTTCCCGAAATCCTGCTCTAACTTTACTAAGCCGACATCATGGGGATGCTCAGTTGGAGGGTAGACACCTCAGAAAAACTTGAATATTTTAGGAGAGAGTTCTCTATCCCCACCGACGTCCAACTCAGGTTGGTTGGGGAAGAGGACTCTATTATGCTTAGTGAGGACTCCATGCCCTTCTCAATAATTGCTTTCATAGAGTGTGGACTTAGGTTCCCTCTCGGCACTCTCTTTCGAGAAATCCTTCACTATTACAAGCTCAACCCCATGCAACTGGCCATAAATTCATATAAGGTTATCAATGGCATAATCAAACTAGCACACTGGGAAAAGGCTAGGATCACACTAGCCGACATTCAATTCTGCTATACCATGTGTAGCTTGAATTCTGAAAAAGGCTACATATACTACCTTAAACCCAGATCCACCGCCTTCAAACTAATAGCCGACTTTCCAGACTCCAACAAGGGTACTGGAGATGATTACTTCACCATCTCGGGCAACTAAGAATTCGGGCCTGATGACGACCTTCACCTTTATCCTCTGAGACGATCAATTTTTAAAGAGGGTGATGGTAAGAACTAAGTCCTCCCATAACCTAATCTAAGACTTGCCAATTTACATATCTGTTTTTTGAGTGTTTATCTTTTTATTCTCTTTCTTCCAGCTCTTCCCCAGCCAGCAAAAGATTTCTAACAAACTTTCATTCCCAACAAAGACCTGAAAAATCTACTGGGCCTATTTGTCGACCAGCGCAAAGCCTCTCTGCTACTCAATTACATCCCCACATACAAGTTGACCCTTCCCGACGTTTCGCGCCAAAGCAAGACTTCCTATTCTGCCACAATTCCTCTAATAGCTTCATCTCCAAGGCCAGATCAGGCCTCCACTTTTGACCCAATTGAACAACCATCCACTTCTGCCCCTCAACTAATCCTCCATCCCAACGCCAATGCCGATGTCGAGCTTTAATTTCTGCTCCTGCCGGTAGAACTTGCGGCTGCAAACGCCGAGATTTCGTGACATCGGCTTACTATCTAGCCAATCCCTCAATCGTTCTTCTAGCAATACATTTCGGCACCGGAGTAACAATCGCTTCCACCACTGACGAAATGAGCCGCATAAAAATAATCCCAGACGACTTGCTTGCTAACATTCCCAACGTGGTGTCGGTCCATTCCTTTTCTCCTTCCCAATCGCAACCAAAACCCAAGGCAAAAAGGGTAAAAAAGGCTAAGGCCAAGGCCAAGCCCAGCGCCACCGAGGTGGAGTCAAAAGACATAGTGCCAATTTCAAAATTGGCTGAAGTAGAGAAGTCTGCCGAGAAGAGGCCTGCCGAGGCCGAGGCGTCTGACCCACTGTAATCTAAAATGTCGAGGTCCAACGAGTCTTTTGAGCCCTTTGGTTTTCGCGCCGACGCTCCATGGACTCCATCCGTCACGGTCGAAGACCGACCTCTTCTAGCTGGAGACAACACGCTCGACAGTCTAGAAGTTGGTGCCGCCATTTCCACCGTCATTTTACTCCCAGCTGACATCAATCGGATGGCCAAGCTTTCCGAGTACGAAAACTATGCGATGATTGTGTAGTATTGTGTCTTGGTAAGTCTCAACACTTGTAATTTTTTGGTTTAATTTCAACTTTAGTTTTCATACTTAACGAATTTTCTTCGCATTTTTGCAGGCTATCCAGCAGGGTCACTCCCTTGCAGTCAAGACCGATGTTTTCAAGAAATAACTGACCCAAAAAACAAAGGAGGTAGCCAAGCTCCTATTTTCACTGAATAAAGTCGAGGCTCGTATCTGAGGTTTTCTGGATCAGGCCAAGGCTATTGAGTTGGCCCTGAAGAAAGCCGAAAACCGCACCGAGGCTATAGAAAATGTTGCCGAGGTTGCTCAGCTCGACGCAAAAGAGGCCAATGAGAAAAAGGCCCAGGCCCAAACCGATCTCCAAACAGCACTGGCTACCAAAGCGGTCGATGAGAAGGCCTACACTGAGGGGGCAACCGATGTCCGTGATGAATACAATAAACAAGTCAAACAAGCATGCAACAAGGGTTACACCCTTGGTTGGATAGCTGCTTTGAAGGAGCTTGCTATTCTCGATGACTTGCCTTTCAGGGACGAAAGCCGACTTGTTATATCGTTTTTTCCCACCCCAAGCCAGTCTGACGATGAGGATGAGGTAGAGGGGGACGAAGAAGCCGAGGTCGAGATCGGTGACGAAGGTTCTGCTGGGGCCAAATCCCCAACTCTGAATGAGCAAGTCCTTGACTTGACTCAAGATGAAGAGGATGAGGTTCAAAAGACCACTTCTAAGGCCGAGGTTAAAACTACCAACAAGAGCCTAGATGACACACTGCGTGAGATCGACGCTGAGGTCCAAGCTAAAAGGTTTACCTAGCTATCTGCCGAGGCTGACACAACGCCAATTGCCAAGATAGGACAGACTGTGGAAAATGCATGAACTTAGTTTTTTCCTCATTTTTGTACTTTTTCTTCTTACTTTTGAACAACTGTAATACTTTGTTTGAACAATGTTAGCTTTATATTTGGCCAATGTGCCCCTTTTGTCTTTGTAAATGAACAAGTAATCTCTTATGCTAGGCCGAAGTGCCTTTTTGTATCTGAACAAGTTTCTTTTCTGAATGCAAGTCTTATATTTTCTTCCAAGTGTTGAATGTATGCCTTTTTTCTTCTCTGCATGTTTACTGCTTTCTTTCATACTTCCATACTTATAATATTTTTGCATTTCTTCAAAGTATACCTTAACTGTATAATAATTCCGGGATATGATACTTCGGATATAAACCTTGGCTGTTTGCCTCGGCCAACCATTTTCATACCTTGGCAAAAAATATCAAAATATTTTTACAAGTGTTATTCAGTATTATTTTTTTACCTCCATATGCTATCTTCTATTAAGACTTCACCCTTTCCAAGTTTTGACAATCTGGTTGGTCACCTCGGATAATATGTATCTCGGACATAATTACCTCGACTAACTCCAACTTGTAAATTTCTCTGAAATTTCAACAAGTGTAAAGCCCATTGTAACTTGTAAATTTTTCTGAAAATTTCAACAAGTCCCAAACTCTTAAGTTTATTTATCATTCCTACTCCCTGCCCCCTAATGTGAACCTAAGTTCCACTTAAGTTCACATTAAGCATGTGTTTATAGTCTTTCGCCGAAGTCAGATTCAAACAAAGACTTCCCGAGGTGTTTCAACATTGGTTTCTCTGTCAATGAACTTAGTTCCATTTTGAGTTTGACTCCGCCAATATGGCAAGTCCAGGTTAATTCAACTTAGTTCAACTCCATTATATACAAGTATAATTCATCTTTGCCATATAATGACTCTAAGTTATTTGTCATGTTTCACTCAGAAATATCGCCAACTTAGTTCAACTTTATTATATGCAAATATAATTCAACTCTATCATATAATAAGTCTAAGTTATTCGTCATGTTTCATTCAGAAACATTGCCAACTTAATTCAACTCTGTTATATGCAAGTATAATTCAACTCTGCCATATAATAAGTCTAAGTTATTCGTCATATTTCATTCAGAAACATCGCCATGGAACTAGTCAGTTCTATCACACAAATTTCAAATTTATCAAACTAAAATTTTATTATTACTTCAGCTAATAAAATTATGACATAAACTTCGGAAAACAAAAATCTAATGATAGAAAAATTTCAAGTTGCAAGTGTTCCAAGGTCTTGGCAACTCTTTGCCATCACTGTCCTCAAACTGATGTGCCCCATTACCGGCGACCAAGATGATTCTATAAGGTCCCTTCCAATTTGGGCCTAGCTTGTCCTCCCTAGGATTCTTCTTGTTGCCAACCACTTTCCTCAGCACAAGGTCCACCACTTTGAACTGTCTTAGGTTGACATTTTTCTTGTAAGCCCTAGCAAGTTGTTACTGGTATGCCCGTAGCCGAATTGCTGCTATCTCTCTTTTCTCCTCCAGTAGGTCTAGATCTCAGGCTAGAAATGCCTCATTAGTACCATTTTCCACTCCTTGGGTTCTGATCCCTAGAATGTGGACCTCTAGTGGGATAACTGTTTCAGTGCCATAAGTCATGGCAAATGGTGACTCCCTAATTGATCTTCTTGGCGTAGTCCGATATGTCCAGAGTACATTGGGCAACTCCTCCACCCATTTTCCCTTTGTTGCTTCCAGCCTCTTTTTGATCTCATCCAAGATAGTCTTGTTGGATGCTTCTGACTAACCATTACTCTGAGGGAAACTTGGAATAGAGTAGTAGTTCTTGATTTTGTACTTTGCACAGAAGCTTTTGATTAGCTTACTGTCAAACAGTGTACCATTATCTGCTATTGTTGCCCTTGGGATCCCAAACCTGGTGATGATGTTCTTCCATATGAAGTTCTTCACATCAATATTTCGAATCTTTGCAAGGGGTTCAACTTCTACCCACTTTGTGAAGTAATCAGTTGCTACCAGTAGAAACTTCATTTGCCTAGTTGCTTGGGGCAGTTGTCCAACTAGTCCATGCCCCACTGGGCAAATGGCCAAGGGCTGGTTACCGGGTTCAAATCTACGGCTGGTTAATGTATCAAAGGTGCAAACCTCTGACGCTTTTTGCACTTTCTGACGTAGGCTTCTGCATCCTTCTACATGTAGGGCCACCAGTACCCCTGAGTAATGACCCTATGAGTAAGTGATCTACCCTCAGCATGGCCTCCACACACCCCTTCATGTATTTCATACAAGAAGTCTTCAACTTGGGAGGGATGCACACACCTCAAAAGGGGACCAGTAAAAGACCTTCTGTAGAGATATCCTTCTGCTGTTAGACTAAACCTTGCCGACTTCAGTCTAGTTTTATGACCCTTTTTGCGATCATCTGGTAGCTTGCCATCCCTAAGAAACATCACTATTGCATCCATCCAACTTGGACCCATCTCCATACACATTGCTTCATACTCTGTGATTAGTGGTTTCATACTTGGGCTTGACAAATAATCTACCATTATTGTCCTTGCCTCCCCTGATTTCATTGCACTAGCCAGGTTAGCCAAGGTATCAGCATGGCTATTGTTATCTCGGCTAACCTGTTGTAGTCGGTAATCCTGAAACAAGGCTAGCAGTCTAACAACTTCTTTGACATAGGATATCATTCTTTCATCTCGGGTTGCATACTCGCCTGTTGCCTGGTTCACAATAAGTTGGGAGTCATAGAAGACTACCACCTCGTCAGCTTCCATTGCTGCTGCTAACTTTAACCCCGCAATTAGTGCCTCATATTCTGCTGTATTGTTTGAGGCTTTGAACCCCAAACGGATAGACTGTTCCAACATTCGCCCATCTGGTGATACCAACACCACTTCTGCCCCCGCTTCTTGATGGTTTGAACTTCCATCAACAAACAAACAACGCCAATGTAGATATCACAAGGTTTGGGTTTTTCTTCTTTGGTCTGCTCTGCTGCAGGGTTTTTCATTTCCAGCTGGGTCTCTTCTTGTTTCCTTGGACACTCTAAACCGTGGCTCACCGGAGATCAACGTGGAATGGCACCAGGTGTGAACTCGGCCACAAAATTGGCTAGAATCTGGCGTTTGATTGCCGTTCTAGGCCTAAACTCTAAGTCATATTGGCCCAATACCACTGCCCATCTGGCTACCCTGACTGTCAGATCTTCTTGCTACAATAGAGACTTCAAGGGATACTCAATCAACACCACAATCTTGTGGGCCTGGAAATAATGATTTAACTTTTTGGAAGCCATCACTAAGGCCAGTGTCAATTTCTCCAGGGGTAAGTACCTGGTCTCTGCGCCTGCTAGGGTTTTACTCACATAGTATACTGTCATTTGTCCTTCATTCTCTTCTCTGATTACCATTGCACTCATTACATGTTCTGAAACCGTCAAGTATAGGAGCAACTCTTCTCCAGGTACTGAATTTGACAGAACTGGGGCTGTAGTCAGGTACTTTTTCAAGTCGGCCAAGGCAACTTCGCACTTTTCCGTCCACAAAAAATCTGTGGCCTTCTTTAACAAACTGAAAATTGGTTTACACTTATCCAAATTTCTGCTTATAAACCTATTCAGGGCTGCAGCCCTTCCAGTTAACATCTACACTTGTTTTGCTAACGTCGGGCTCTTTAAGTCAATGATGGCCTTGATTTGATCCGAATTTGCTTCGATGTCCCTTCTAGTAACCAAGTATCCCAGGAACTTACCAGACTCACCTCCAAATGCGTATTTCGAAGCATTGAGTCGGAGCCGATATGTTCTCAGGATATCAAAAACTGCTTTTAAGTCGGCCAAGTGATTATCAAGTTCTTTGGTCTTCACGACCATGTCATCAATGTATACTCCCACTATTTTGCTAATCAGATGTTTGAACATTTTGGTCACCAACCTCTGGTAGGTTACTTATGCATTTTTCAACTCGAAAGACATTACCTTGTAGCAATACAGTCCTTTTGGGGTAATAAATGCAGTCTTCTCCTCATCAAGGGGATACATTGCTATCTGGTGGTACCCTCTGTAAGCATCCAGGAAGCTCATTCTTCTATGCTCTGAAGTGTCATATACTAATAGATCAATATTGGGCAGTGGGAAACTGTCTTTGGGACAAGCCTTATTCAGGCTGGTGAAGTCGACGTAGACCCTCCACTTCTCATTCTTCTTTTTCACGACAACTGTGTTTGACAACCAAGTTGGGTAGCTTACCTCCCGAATGGCTCTAGCCTCCAAGAATTTGTCCACTTCCTCTTTTACTGCCTCCACATGAACCAACGTCGGCCTCCTTGCTCGCTGAATGACAGGTTTAGCTGACCTGTCTACATTTAGTCTATGGCAAGTGACCTCGGGATCAATCCCAGGCATCTCGTATGGTGTCCAGGTAAACACCTCTATGTTTGCTCGCAAGAATGACTCTAACTCCTTATTCTCCTCATCGGCCAAGCCTGAGCCGAGAAGGAAAAAGTGCTTCTTATCCCCTTGTTGGACCAGAATTTTCTTCAAGGCTTCCTCGTTTTTGTCAGTCAGCTTTTTGTCGATGTTATGCAAAACCTCTATCTCCTCGCCCTCAATTTCTACTATTTCTGCCTCTCGCACGTTGCAGGTGGATTTCATTGCTGCCATGGAGCAATTCTTTGTCTGCACTTGATCCTCTCTGACCTCCTCAATTCCAAATTCTAAGCTCCATTGGGAATCGCAATAGCTGGTGCAGTGTTGAGGGAACAACCCTCATTGCATGCAACCATGGCCTCCCTAAGATAACATTGTAAGGGGAGGGGGTGCCAATTACTGTGAACTCTGTACTTACCTTCTTGGTGCCTGCCCGCACCTCCAAATTCATTGCTCTCAGGGGCCATATCGGCGTTCCATTGGACTCGACCGTTGGGATGTTGGACTGTTCCAAATCATCTCGGTGTAGGCCGAGCTTCTTGTAACATCTGACGTACATGATGTCACAAGAGCTGCCTTGGTCGATCAAAATGCGCCTTACCTGGCATTCCCCAACCTTGAGGGTTACTACCGGAGCATCGTTGTGTGGATGCTGTACCATGTCAAGGTCTTCCTCAGTAAATGACACCATTGGTCCCTGGTACTCATTTGTCTTAGGCCTCTTTTGCTGAACCTAACACACATGTTGTAATTGTTTCACCTTCTGGGTCTTTCATCACATATTATTCTCATTAACCCTTGAGTAGATCACATTGATCACCCGAGGTTCTGCTTGCTGTGATTGTGGTAGAGGTGGTGCCATCGGTGCGTGGGGCAGTCTTACCTGCTCTTCCCACATTCTGGCCTCATTTTCCAGGTCCCTTAAGTGACCTTGTCTGACTAGATCTTCCAAATGTGCTTTTAGGGCTCTATAACCCTGCGTTAGGTGTCCATCTTCATTGTGGTAGGCACAGTGCTTCCCTAGACTTCTCTTCATAAATTTTCCAGGGATCTTCACCAGCGCTCTGTAATATGGCTAGTTCCTAATCCTTTCAAGAACTTTATAAACCGGGATCTGGAACACAGTGGTGACTGCCTGTGTAGCCCTCGGTCATGTTTATTGTCTATTAAATCCAGTATTACCCTGGCCTCGCTTCAGCGAGCTGTTTCTTTTTTTCTGCTTCGGTGCCTTTGCTCTCGGTGCATCCTCTTCTGCTCTGGCATATTTCTCGATCCTTGCCATGAGCTCCTTCATACTCTTTGGCAAAGTCTTTGCTAGTGACTTTCGAAGCATGCAGTCATCCTCCAGGCCGTTCTTAAAAGACACGACCGTCAACTTCTAGTCATATCCTGGTATTCGGTTGAACACCTCATAGTATCTTTTGGCATAAGCCCTAAGGCTTTCACCCTCACCAATTTTCAGAGCTATCAGGGAGTCTACCCTTTACGGCTGCAATTTGTTTGTAACAAACCTGGCCACAAACATCTCGGCCAGGCCTTCCCAACTTTTCACAGTTCCTTTCGGCAACTTATGAAACCAATCTGATGCAATTCTCCCAAAGGATGAGGGGAACACCTTGCAGAGTAATGGTTCATTCCCGGTATCCAGTGCCATTGAATTCAAATATAAGTCAACGTGAAAGTTTGGATCGGACTTACCATCATATATTTGGAACCTCGGAATATGGAATCTTTTTGGGGCCTCAAACTTATCTAGCTCTACTGAGAACGACATTCTCGACTTGATCGGGGATGTGACCTCAGCATTCTGCTGCTTCCTTTGGAGGTAGTCCCTCAAATCCTCCTTAGTCCGGCTAAGAGCTCGGCTGTCAATGGATTTCAGCTTTTTGGTGCGCTACTCCCGGTGTCGTTATGAGTCCTCTTGGATTTCTCTTCATTCACCGTATCAAAACAAAGTTCATTCCCTTGAACGTGCCGATGTTCTTTGACATAAGTTCCCTTGGTACGAGGTGTTCTCTGAGACTCTCCTCTCATTGATTCTGTTCGCCCGGTGTCCTGTGAAGGCTAATGTGAGCGTTCCTTCATTTTTTCATGCTAAGGGACTGCTGGGATTGCTTTCTGCCCTCTCTCTAGGCGTCGTTCTTGGCCGCTGGAATCGGCGTGTCATTTAATGGAAACGGTGGCCGCATGACATTGTTCTGCATCATGAAGTTGACAACTGACTGTAGGTCTGCTAACTTGTTTGCCATTCCCTTCATCTTGCCATCTCTCTTCAGGCATCTATCTTTCCATACCTGGAGGTCACTTTCGTTGTAATACTCGTCTCGGCCTACTTTTTTTGGTGCGTCTCCTTCTTGGCCGACGTCTTTCTCCTTAGGATTCTGATCCCGTGTTCCTTCATTATGGTTTTCTTCCTCCATGTTTGGGTCGACATGCTTACCACTCCTACTAGGGATGTTGTCCCTGATCTTTTCTTTTTGTCCGTCGTCAGCCATCTATTCTCTTTACATTTCCATAGACGGCACGAAATTGTGGGTGTTGATTTCCGACTACATAACCAAACAGGGAACTCAGCTAGAGAGCACCGGCAGAATGGTTTTCTTCCTCCATGTTTGGGTCGACATGCTTACCACTCCTACTAGGGATGTTGTCCCTGATCTTTTCTTTTTGTTCGTCGTCAGCCATCTATTCTCTTTACATTTCCATAGACGGCACGAAATTGTGGGTGTTGATTTCCGACTACATAACCAAACAGGGAACTCAGCTAGAGAGCACCGGCAGAATAGATTAAGCCCGAACAACCTGTCACAAAAAGATAAGAGTCTAGCGGTGGTTCGTCCACCCGGGGGCACTCTGACGATCAAGTCAGTGATCTATATCTCTTACAGATAGCAAATAATGCTTAAACTCACAAGAAAGAACTTATTGCTCACAGTATATCACACATCAAAAAACGTACCTTAGATCCACGAGGGTGCCCTGTTTATATAGCCAGCACTAACCTGATTCTTGTAGAAGCCTAACTTCAATGGACTCAAGCTCAATGCTTATTTTGGACTCTCAGTTAAATAGGGATAAACTCCCTAAGAGCTCTATCTTTATTTAGACTGAGATCCTTCTCTGTTCTAGGACTCTTGTCCTTTATCCGCTCATCTCGAATTTCGGTATCTCCACAAATAACCTCGACCTAGCTGAGATAACCTTGGCATCAAGACCAGACCACGTGGCACCTCGGCTGACACTCTGACGTCACCTTGGTCACATGCTATCTCTCACGAAATACGTTCCCACAATTAGTTATAAAAAAGAACACGAAGGAATTGTTAAAACTTATATCATTTAAATAGTTCACAATTTAAAATGAAATAATAAAAAATATATGATTCCATTTATTAACAAGGTCAAGCTTTAAATATTTTTTTATAATTTCTTTAATTTTTTATTTTTAGCTTTTTGTTTTGTTTTATTTTATCACACAATGCAACTTTAAAGAGATAGGCAATAACTCATGCATCTTGCATAATCATTTTTTTAACTAGTTATATTTGGAGAAATTTAAAAAAAAAAAAATCAATTTCAAGAATAATGAGTGCTATTGGAGAACAAATTAAGTAAAATGGCTAGAATGCTTATTGGCGTTAGAATTCTTCTTATATTTTTATTGCCTTCAATTATACTGCATATTAAGGGGTTGGATTTAAAATCTATATTTAAATCTATATATATTTTTTTAAATCTATATTTAAAATCTATATATATATTTTTCACTTTTATAATCTATATTTAAACTTCTCAACTATGAAAATTATTTCGATTTGAACAAAATAATATCCATACAACCAAACCAATTTTATAAGGGGTTGGATTTAAGTGTTGGCATATTGCTGGTTATTCTTTATACAAAATGGTGAAATTAATAAATTAAGATTTATATGGCATTAGTTACATTGTAGAAAACAAAAGCCTATTCTTTTCCATATTTTATTTCGCTCATAGTAAAAAGTCAAATTAATAAATATGTACGTTTGAAATAACTTTTTGATTTTTTATGAAAATATGTGTAATAAAATATTATAATAAAATCAAAATGATCATTTTGTCTTTATTGACATTTTGACTTTTAACTTTTTGATTTTTAAGTAGTTGAATTTAAAAGACAAAATAATAATTTTGTCCTCTACGTTTCCCCTCACAAACTTTCCCAAATAATATGAAGATTTTGACTTTTTTTTAATAACTTTTTAATTTTTACAAATTATGCCAAACCAAGCAGTCTAGAGCCAAACTTCTTATCCTTATATGATTACTGTGCGGGGGTGATTTCCGCACTATGAAGAAGGGTTGAACTTCGTGGATGAACAGCAGGCTTTGGGAATTGAAGATCTGCACAGAATAACAAACGGTGAGGCTACCCGACCGGGGTTTGGTCGGAAACCCCTCCGATGGTAAAGTCAGGGACTCAGGGAGAGGAAAAAGAGAGAGAAGAGAATACAAAGAGTGTATATGTGTTAAGTGTGTGGATTTCGGATCCCCTCAGAGTGAATAGTGTTCACCTTTTATAGGAGAAGGTTGTTTGTCGTTCAAGTCCTTCTCTCTCCGCCATCTGTCCAATGTGTCTCATTCGTGGTCGTCTCCTATTGGAGGAGGACGACCACTCCGCCTGACACTCAGGTGCAGGTCTGTTTTGTTTGTCTCATTAGCGGACATCTCTCATTGGAGGAGGACGACCACTCCGCCTGCCATTCAGATGCAGGTCTGTCATATATGCACCTTGTCCCTCTGCGCCTCCATGTCTCCACGTTCTGTTCATACAGAGGGGGAGGAGCAGGGTTGTTTGTCTCTTATGGGCCCAAGAAAGATCTTTAATGAATTGGCCTTCTCTAAGTTGGTCTGCTTTAGAATGGTTGTCCAACCAGGAGGTCCAATATGTTGCTCAACCCACTTCGGAGTGGTTCTGTCCATCCGGAAGGTCCACCATGTTGCCCGGCCCACTTTTGAGTGATGCTCGTACATTGGGCCGAACTCCTATGATTGTCTTGCTTCGGAGCAAGTGTTGGCCATAGGGCTGAGGTCCGACCTAGCTCCACCTTGGAGTGAGTATCGCATTGGGTCTAGCACCAAGACTTGATTAATTTTTACCCACTTCAATTACTATCCATTTCCACTTAATAACAAATAGTAATCATCCAAATTATCTCATATTTTATTGCAGTATAAACAAATAAACCTTTGCATATATAATCCTATTCAAGAAATCATATAACTAGTTTGTTTCGAGACAAATAAAAAAACCCGAGTGCTATCTTAAAAGTCAAATTATTTTTTTAATTTTTTATTAAAAAAAATTAAAAAATTATGATTTACTAAAATATTTAAAAATAAATTTCCAAACACAACCTTTTCTTTCTCCCAATCCTATTAATTTTTTTAAATTTTAAAAAAATATATATAAAAGCTAAATAAATAATGTGGATTAAAAAAATAAAAAAATAAATTCTTATTCGTGTTACCAAATCCAGTGAAGTTATCTATGGGGTAACACTCAAATCCGAACGAATATCACATCTCCACCGTCAATTTCCAGATTCCGTGAATGAACAGATCTGAGCCGTTTGCTTCAGTTCCTGTTACCTGATTTCTGACACTCTCGTCCTACCTGGCATTTAACTGGTTTTAAAATCCGGATTTGAAGTCCGGACTATAAATACTCCGCTCAGAAAAGTGTCCCCACTCAGAGGTTCGAATTGTGAAATCGTTGAAACAAGAGAGAGAGATAGAGAACTCGTGAGAGTTCAATTGCGAGAGCTTCGAATGAGCGAACAGCGTGGCTCGAAATCTCTGTAAGTCTCAAATATTCAACTCGTATATCTCATTCACCTCGCAATTTCTGTTTTTTATTTTTATCTGTGATTTTTTTTCTTTGTTCATTTGATTTTGAGGTAAAGATTACATTTTTTTGCAGCCTAGGGTTTTTATATTTTCCTCAAATATTCCATGTTCTTCGACTGTCTTGTTACTTTCTGCTTGTTTTATTTATGAATTTCTGTAAATTTCGTAGTTTCTGATTATGTCAGGATAGTTCCGATCTTGTTAGGGCTTGCCGATTTTTCTGTTTATGTTCTGTCCTGTAAACAAAAGTTTTGAATTTTTAAAATTTTATTTTATGTAAAAAAAATTCCATTTGAAAAGAGTTTAGATTGTTATTTTTTTTAATGTACAATGCATATAGGGAGTAACTCCTCTCAAGACTCCATCATCTCCATACCACAAAGTGGGGGTCTTATGGGCCGACGATGCTGATCCGAACAGGTCATCTAGTAGACCTTGAAAATAAAAATATATGTGCAAAAAAATAGTTTTGATTAGACATTGATAGATATACTAATTTATTGTTTTATAAAATAGGATTTTAGTTTAAAATCATATTTATCGTTGATTTCATAAAACAAAACCTAATTAAATAAAACATGATTAATTAATGTATCTATTGTTATCGGATCAAACTATTTTTTGCATATATATATATATATTATTCTCTTCGAGGCCTATGAAATGAGTGGTTTCGGATTACTGTCATGGGTCCCGTGGGGCTCACGAAGTGGAGTCTCAAGGGATATGAAAATGATGGAGTCTTGAGGGAGCTGCTCCCATGCATATAAGCGCACACATGTTTGTTCCTGCTATTGGAAATCCATTTTTTGTTTGATTTTTGTTTTGATATTTTCTTGTCTGGGATTTTAATTTTTATTTTAAAACTTAAAAGATGAGAACTTTTTTGCAGAGTTTGTTGATGGCCTAAGCTTGACAGGCTTGTTGGGTCAGCAAAGAGAGTAATTTGGGTTGGGTGTTATTTTGAATTTGATCAACTATGGGCGAAGAAGAGGCAGTGGTTGCAGTTGAGGCAGAGGAAAATGGGACTACCACACCTGAGAATAAGGGTGAAGATGTTCCTCAGAAAAAAGAGCTGGAAAAGGATGGAGTAAAAGAAATGGAAGAAGATGGTAAAGATGATGAGAAAGTTGAGACAGAGGAAATGGATGTCGACCAAGAGGCCAAGAAAACCAAAGAAGAAGAGAAAATTGCCAAAAAGGGAAGTAAAGAAGAGGAAGAGGAAGAGGAAAAAAAGGTAGATACCAGAAGTGAGGCAATGGATGATGAAATGGAGGCAAAAGAAGCTGAGGAGGGTGAGGAAAAGGTTGTGGAGAAGGTGGATGAATTAAAGGAGGAAGAAGAAAATGATGAAGACTGTAAACCAGAGAAGGTGGATGAATTAAAGGAGGAAGAAGAAAAGGATGAAGCGAGTAAACCAGAGAAGAAGGATGAATTAATAGAGGAAGAAGAAAAGGATGAAGAAAGTACACCACAGAAAGCGTCAAAGAGGCGTGGAAAAGGGAAGACCTCTGCAGTAAAAATCAACAGCAATAAAAAGGAGGTGGAAGGGAAAAAGGAGTGGAAAACCCCCATTAGTTCTGCACTTGATCGCCCCGTACGGGAACGGAAATCTGTAGAAAGGCTGGTTGCATCTTTCGAAATAGAAACTGTCAAGGAATTCCATATTGAAAAGGTTTCCTTCTATCTTTCGGTTTGCAGTTGATGTTTTTAGAATAAAGTTCAGTTGTGACAGTTTTGGTCAATATTTAGTTCACAGTTTGCCTTGGAATTGCAGGGCAGCGGTGTCGCACTGAAAGACATACCTAATGGTATGTTGCCTAACTTTTTTATTCTCTCTACTTTCCTTCATTTATTTTTTTGATAGGCAAATAAAATGTATTATCTAACGAAAAAATTTGCTTGAAACGGCAAGACTAGGACATTACATTAGCATGACTTGTTCATAGTTACTGTTTTCATGATTGTTGTGATTGTCATATAGCAAAACTCGTTATAATGATGTATACTTGTTGCTTGAAGTTTCTTGACAATAGTCGTTTTGTCTTGAGATGAGGTATGTTCAAGTTTTTATTTTATTATATATTATTTTCATATATTTTAAGTTCAGTGTATTATCTTTGTGTCTCACAAACTGTGTCTGGAAATTTGTTTCTTGTCATATTTTTATATGCTATGTGTATACTGGACAAGTTGTTAGAATCGTATTGTTATTGCTTATTTTACATTTTCGTATTGTATGTGATATCTGTTTATTGCAACTCAAAAATGAACTGTGTCATTTTCTGAACCATGGTTTCTGTTTCAGTGTCATACAAATTATCAAAAAGGAAGACTGATGACACTTTAAAATTGCTTCATACGATTCTCTTTGGAAGGAGAGGAAAGGTAATTTGTATGTTAATCTTTCATTCTAAAATTGTAATTTACTCTCTCCCCCTTTTGCCAACCCTCTGGTTGGTTGTAGCCACACATGTAAACACTGCCTTAAAGCCATTCAGATTCTCTCTCATTCTGGAGGCAAGCTTCTCTCATGCAACTGGACTCCATTCCCTTATAGAATATTCACCTTCTGCTTGGAGTAGTTCTAGGAGCTTAAATTGCGTGACGGGCTTTCAGTAAATCTTGCACCTTTAATAACTCTTATGGAAGAGGGCTGCTATATATCACCAAATTAGTTTATCAGAACTTTTCACTTCCTATGTGGTTCCCAATGTAGCATGATATATACACATGGCTTTTAATGAATCAATATTCAATACACCTAAGAGGAGAAACACAGTAGTGAAACAAAACCGGTGATAAATAGCATTTCTCAATAATACAAGGTCCCTTGATGAAGTTCTGAACCTTGCCTTCCTCTGTAAGTATTGTAACCAATATTTATTTATTGAAGCATTGTTTGACATGACCAAAATAGGTGTATTCATAGTGTCATATCTTTTCTCATGGAGTGGCCTTCTTGCTTTGGCCATTCTATGGATTTACCTGTAGTTGGTAGAGCATCATATTGTCGCTAGTTTAAGTCATGGGCTCATGGTATTCCTGCCATATAAACATAAATCAACATTAATTCTTATGAATCCCAACTCTTTGCTCAATCACCCTTCATTACTGGATATATAAATTTTGGAATTTATCAGTTGGAATATCAACCCTGATAGCTTCATTTTTTTAATTAATTAAGGGATTCGTTTAAAGTGAAGTTAGCTGGAACTTGACATTAATGTAGAACCCAGCCACAACAAACGAAAAAAAGAAGAAAGAAAGATAGAAAGAAAGCATAGAGACTCTTGGCATCTTTTGCTAATTCCCTACAACTACAAGTTTTTTCTTAGGTTGCTTTCATCGACTTTTGCCAACCATGTGCGATGCAGTAGTTGGTCTTGGTCCAGTTATCTTCTTTTGTTGAATAGGCCTCTGTGTGTTTTCCATTTGGTGAAGAATAAAATGTGCTCCGATCTTACTGTGTTTCTTGACCTTATGCAGGCAGCTCAGGTCAAAAGTAATATTTCTCGGTTTTCTGGTTTTGTGTGGAATGACAATGAGGTAAAGAGTCCATCTTAGAGAGATATTCAAGTGCTTTGTCCATAATAAAATGTGTTTGTTTTCTTTCTTATCCAGGACATTTATATTATTTTTTCACCACTTAGATGTTTGGAAACCTCATTTTATTACTAAAATAAATAAACCATTGAGCTTTTGGTTTCTGACTCTTGCAATCATTGCAGGAAAAACAAAAGATAAAAGTAAAAGAAAAACTTGACAAATGCATTAAAGAGAAGTTGTTGGAATTCTGTGATGTGCTTGACATGCCAGTTACCAAAGCTAATACGAGGAAGGTTCGTTGATATCTTACTGCTGCATGTACTGCATGGATAGTTTTTTTGAATTGTTCTCCCAACAGGAAAATATCATTGAATTATTGGTCACATGTTGTTGGATGCTTAACATTCTGAAATTAATGCATATTGGCAGGGTAGATTGTCAACAGACACCCACCCGTTCACAAGCACTGCATGCTCAGACTAGGCATATTCAATGAAAGAACCTGCTAGTTTAATAGTTTGACTCACTCTGCATGGTACATCATCAAGTAGAAAAACTTAAATCTAATTCTTTTAGTAGTAGACTGATTGGTTGTAGTCTGAGTCATAATGCAAACTAGATTTGCTTAAAGGTGAGTATGTCTTTTGTTGTTATCATGATGAGTTTAATTGTGCACACAGGAAGATATTGTTGCAAAGTTGATAGACTTCTTGGTGGCCCCTCATGCATTGACTACCGAGTTACTTGCTGAAAAAGAGCAGGTTGGTTTACGTTGTGCAACAAAGTTCATCAAATGCTCCTCTTCACTAAGATAACTGCTATTTTTCCTTTGATTCTTATATTATCTATTCTTGTCTGTACACCAGTCAAGTAAGGGAAAAAAACGTAAGAGGGAAGTCAAACGAAGCGCATCAACGTCTGGCAGCACGCCATCAAAACGGTCAGCTAAGGTACCATTGTTTTCTTGCTGACAATACAAGTAGATCTGTATAATTAGTGTTATAATAGTTGAAGGATGTGGGTTCTTGTTTTACGTGTTCACCTCTTGTTAAGGTTGGGTATCAATAAGGACATGGGGTTTAGTTTGCGATCTGATGGTCTATGAATTTGGTGAATTGCAGTTGTGGAAAATGCCCATTAAACGATTCGCAATTGTTGTATGGTTCCCTGAAAATTTATGTCATTGCATTATTTTGGTTCTCTAATTTTCTGTCCATGTTGGACTGTTTGAAACAATAGAGCAAGCTGGGTGCTGCTATTATCTGGGGGCTACGTAATCATGAAATTGATGATGACGACTTGCATCTTCTGCTTTTCTGGTTTCTTTTTGTGCGCCACACCTTTTAGCAGCATTTATGGATCTTTCTGGAAGCAAATCATATATATTTTTTAGGAATCTTTCTCCTTGAAATTGAGAAAGGCAAAATAAAACAAAACAAACTCATTAAAAAAAAGATTGAGGTATGCAATTTTGTATCATAGTTTGACCTTTTTTTTTTTGGGTGCAACTTGCTTCATCTCTTTTGTTGTCATTCCTCTATCTTTGGTGTATTTTGCAGAGTCGAAAAAGGATTGAGAATGCATCTAAAGAGACGGAGAATATGCTGGAAACAGAAGACGAGTTAGATAAAGAAGAAGAGGAAGAGGAGGAACATGAAGAAGAGGAAACTGTGAATGGTGTTCCTGAAAGCTCTGAAAGTGATGTACCTGAAGAGAATAAAGATGAGTCTGAAGAAGAGTCTGAAGAAGACACAGGTAAATACAAACGAGGTTCAAAAAATTCATCTGCAAAGAAGAAATCTTCAGGAAAGACAAAAACCAAGAAAGTTGCTACTCTGAAGAAATCTACTCCACCCACCAAAAAAACACCTTTGAAATCTACTCCACCCACAAAAAGAACACCTTTGAAATCATCATCAAATCGTTCTAAGGTTGATGATAGCAGTGATAGTCCAAAGACATTCTCAAGGAAGAAAAGAACTGAGGTTGTTAAGGAAAAGTCCACAGCTCCAAAGAAACCTGCTTCCATGGAGCAAACTGGTCAGTATCATTATTTTATGTTTCTTTCCTTGCACAAGCTGTGTACATTTGTTCTGCTTGTAAGAATTTCCAGCGCTAGTGTTGTGGTTTACATTTTGAAGATTTTCATAGGGATTCCCTCAATGTCGACAATTATTTTTGAGAAATCGTCTTATACTTGATTTTTTCATTCTATGAAAAAGTGCAAAAAATAGAGATCTGGGCAAGATTTTTTTTCAGCTGAATTAACTTTCTGAAGGTTTTGTCTGTTTTTGTGAAGGTAAAAAGGTCGCGAAAGGGAAAGACAAACCTAAAGAAGTGAAATTAAGGCCAAGTGATGATGAACTCAGAAAGGCAATATGCGAAATTCTTAAGGAAGTTGACTTCAACACGGTAAGAATTTGATCTCTCTATAATAGTTGTGAAGTAATTTCTTAGAAACCAAATAGTCTCCGCCTTTGTTGTTTGTTGGAGTAGCTGGACTACCATATAATAAAACATGCACATAATGTTGAGCTAGTCTATACACAACAGAAAACGACATCTGAATAATAGGACGACGAAGTCTTCTTTAAAGAAGTCTAAAAGGGTTATCATTTCTACAATCACGTCCTTGTGCAATACTGGGGATGAGCTGCATTGCCAGGAAATTTTTTCCCCATAAACTCGTCCACCCCTTTTTGTTACACTTGATTAGCATGAAGGAATAGAATAGCTAATTGAAGATTGGAAACTTCCAGATGTGGTTGTGGTGGTTGATTCATAGATTCTTTTCCTCCTAGGAAACCTTTGCTGTCAAAATGACATTTTCTTCGTGAAGAATGTCAACTATTTTCATGTTAATTGTTTGTTTTTGTGCTTGCCAAAATCTACTTATTTTTCTTATTGTGCTGAGCTGAGCAAAGTCAGCTTTTACCGAGTACAAATTAGCTTATTTTATTCAATGTTTGATGATTTTGTAATGTGGTAACACGAGTTGTATCTTCCTTGCTGTGTTGTGCAGGCTACCTTCACTGACATTCTGAAACAACTCGGTATGCCCTCTTCATTTTTATTTTTTGCATAAATCAAAGTATGATGCTTTGTTTAGTTGAGATTTCATATCTAATAATATTTTTATTAAAATGTGTTCTATTGCATTAGATTTAGTAGTTTGTGCTTGAAAGTTTAGATGGCATTCAAGTTGCTTCTACTATCGCCTATGTAATTGATTTTTGCAACCTAACTGAAGTGTTCTATTTTCTATGTTATAAATTTTAATGTCATATAAAATTATCGTACATATGTTTTTTTCTCTTCAAATTATATATGTCACAGCATACTTTATATCATTTTAAAATATTTTTGTCCTTTCAATTTCTAGAGATCTTTAATTGAAAAACAAATGGGAAAGCAGACTAAAGCCTCGTTTGGGAACATGCTAATTTAGGCCTCGTTTGGGAACAGGCTAATTTAGTAACTTTTTGGCTATTTAGCTAAAAAGGTAGGTAAAAAAAACTTGTATGTTTGGGATAACTTTTTGGCTAATTACGAAAAGATGTGCAAAAAGTAGAGAAAAAAGAGAATTTTTGACTTTTTGGTATAAGTTGTTGGCTTTTTGACTAATTTAGTAACTTTTTGGCTAATTGGCTAAAAAACTAAGTTCCCAAACGGGGCCTTAGTAACTTTTTAGCTATTTGGCTAAAAAGGTAGGTAAAAAAAACTTGTATGTTTGGGATGACTTTTTGGCTAATTACGAAAAGATGTGCAAAAAGTAGAGAGAAAAGAGAATCTTTGACTTTTTGGTATGGGTTGTTAGCTTTTGGCTAATTTAGTAACTTTTTGACTAATTGGCTAAAATAGCCTCTTGCCAAACGAGGCCTAAATATTCACAATTACTCTTTAAATGTAAGCTGCTACTATTCAATCATTATTCCTACAATTATATTTTTTCCTTCTAGGTTTATATGGTATTTTACTACTTTCTTTCTCAAAAGCATTGCTCGGGTGCACTGCTAGTTATCTGCTTAATTTCATCAAAATACAAGTCATTTAAAATTAGTGAATATGGTGAAATCTTGTTGAAATATAGAGCCTTGTATATATTTTCGTTATTGATCATGATTTTTTCATTTGCACCTGTGATAAAACCTTGCCAATGCACAGCTGGGCGCTTTAAAATGGATCTTACGCCCCGAAAGGCTTCGATAAAGTTCATGATCCAAGAAGAACTTACCAAACTAGCTGATGAGGCAGATGATGAAGAAGATGAAGGTGATACCGAGAAAGATAAGACCCAACCTTCCGGTCAAGGTGTTGAGGCTTGAACGCCAAGGTAAAACATAAATTAGATTAAAATGGAATAGTTTTTCTTTAGCTTCACAACCCTTTTTTTCAAATTTA
The DNA here is from genome assembly GCF_004153795.1 of Camellia sinensis. Classification (NCBI taxonomy): domain Eukaryota; kingdom Viridiplantae; phylum Streptophyta; class Magnoliopsida; order Ericales; family Theaceae; genus Camellia; species Camellia sinensis. The sequence continues at coordinate 257,500 of NW_021025474.1, read as the reverse complement.
ACAATCTGTCGTTTCTCAATGTGTTGTTTTGTCTGTCTCTAAAAATAGCAGTCTGTAATTTATTGTTATAAGTTTATTAACTTTGAGTCAAAAACTTATGATTTTCCAGAAATTGTTAGGTTTAGAACTGCTCGAGTTATGCTGCACGATTGCAGTTATTATGTACACAAACGAAAATTTGTAGGAATTCTTCTATGTTTTAACTTAACTGACTTTTTTTGTTGACAATTAGAGATGGATATTGTGATCTTGTTGGAGTTAGTTTTTGTTACGGATTCATGTTATATTCGGTCAATTCTAACTTGGAATAGTTGTGTTTTGGTTTGTTGATTAGCCGACTAATGGCCCGGTTTTTTGTGAAAAAGCACTGTCATTCTGGTATATTGCTTTACAGAAGGTTTGCTGATCTGGGTTGCAAATATTTTTTTTTCCATATTTTTTTGTAGAAATTGAAAGTGAGAACTTGATTTGGTGTGTGTGTTTTGTTTTAAAAAAAAGTTGAATTCTTTTGAAAACAATACAATCTTGTTTTGGAGTACATGTTTGTTTTGTTCCAGTTTTTCATTTGTCGGTCACCACTCCACTGTCGGTCACAACTCACTAAACATATTTCTTCAGTTTTGTTTTTATTTGTTTTTTAAAAAAAAATTGTGCCCCAAATAAGTTTTTTGGTTTTGTTTTCTACAAAAATAAAAAATTGTTTTCTATTTACATCACTAAATTTTTATGAGTTAAAAAATTGATTTTAATACAGAACATGAAGCTAATGGGCAAGACAAGACTACAAATGTGAAATGTCATGTTATGATCCAAATCTTCCATTGCTAAAGACAAATTGTCCCACTTAGTGTAGTGGAGCACTCACTTACTACACGGGGGATTCTATTTACACTTAAATAAATAATAATTTAGTACGGCCAATAAAAATTTTAAAATTTTAATTAATATCATACTCTAATATAAATTTATTAATAAAAATAGTTCACATTAAATTTTAAAATAATTTTTCTTTTCCTTGATAAATTTTAATCATTTATACATATTTTTCATATTAAATTTTTTCATCTTCTTTTTCAAAATTTCATTATCTTCACTTTATCTTCTTCCTTTTATCAAAATTTTACTCCATTCCATTAAAATTTACCACTATTATTAAACAAAAAAAGAACCTTAGATCTTGAAAGGAAAGTCTAAGAGGAGGAGGAGGTAGTGAAGTTTTGGCATAAAACAACCTTATCAATCATTCTTTGATCTTTATGATGAGATTTTTAAAAAAAGTAAATCGTGTCAATCTCACATTATGAAACTCACTTTACAAAATATTATTCTAGAACCCATAAAACCATTAGAATCATTATTAGAATAAGAAAAAAAAAAACTCACAAAAATCTCAGAGAGAAAAAAGTTCCCAATTGTAGAGAGCGAACGCACAGTTTTTAATGAAAAACAAACCTTACTTCACAAAGTTAGTTTATGAGACCTAACCAAGATCCATATATGATATACATATATATAAAGAGAGAGAGGAGATGGGAGAGAGATACCCAACGTTGAGGAGAGAGGAGAAAGAGGAAGTATTTTTTTTTAATTGATTTGTTTATTATTTAGATGTACTATAAATTATTATTTTATATAAAATGTAATTTAGTAAAAAAATATAAAATGTATTAAGAATAAATTATAAAATTAAATAATTAAATAAAAAATAATAAGAAATTGGGCGTACTAAACAATTTTTTTTTGGAGCAAATAGAATCAGCCTTACTACACTAATCTAATTATTATTAGGACAATTTTTATGATAGTCCTAATCATTAGGAGCTTAATACACTCTTTAAAAAAATTATATTATAAAACACTTTGTTTTGTTCTTTTATAAACCCAACATAGTAAGTAGATAAGAATTTCAATCTCTCTTTTTAATATTTTTAAAATTTTTAATTCATATATGCAATTATAATGGTACTGTTTCAGCTAAAATTTTCAACAACGGACCAAAAAAGAGAAGCAAAAGACCCGTTGAAAATTTTCACTAACATAAAAAACTAACTTCGGGTCCGTTTGGGAAGAGTTTTTTTAGATTTTTTTGGTTATTTTAGCCACAAAAGATAAAATAGACTATTTTAGTCACAAAAATAAAACATTACATCTAACTCATAGTCATTACATTCTTCTCTCACAAAAAAAGTCAAAAAAACTAAAAAGTCAAAAAATCTTTCCCAAACCAAATTTTTTAACCAAGGCTAAAATAGTCAAAAAAGCTAAAAAATCAAAAAACCAACTCACTTTCTAAACGGAAGCTTAATTTGGTATTTATCAAATGTACCATGACTTTAAAATTTGGGTGCTGTTATGGTGTGCAACTCCTTAAGGTTGCACACCATATGCAATTAAGGTTGCACACCATATGCAACCAACACAAAAAGTGTAAGTGGAAGGTGTAAACATAAAATAAGACAGCAACAGAAAGACGTAAGTATATAGCGTAAGTTGCACACTTAAGAAAAGTTCTTAAATTTTTTTATTATATCTCTATTTTCTATGAATATTTGTAAAACACATAGTGGGTATGGTCCTCAAATTCTATAAAAATTGCCTCTATTTTATTTGTATATCTCAACGTACACTGAGATTATTTTCAAGTATTTTAAATGTTAATTAATAATACCAATTTTACCGAGTCAATTTTATTAATACAAACATGTCAATATCACTTCTTATTTTATTTTTTAAAAATCAAAGGGGTGCATATTTTCTTTAATCGATTATTCCAATAGTTTTTAAATTTTAGAAATGAAAAAAAAAATTATTAAAAATATGTAATAAAAAATTATAAAAATTAATTTGTAGGAAAAAATTTAAATTGAAAGTTGTGCAGCCGTAATTGTTGTCTTTTGGTAATTAATGTTAACTTTTTAACTTTTTGAGTAACTTTTTAACTTTTTTACAAGTTTTTAAACTTGACCTTAGAATAGATAAGAATTTCAATATCTCTTTTTAATATTTTTAAATTTTTTAATTCATATATGATATTATAATGGTATTGTTTGAGATAAAATTTTCAACAACGGACCAAAAAAGAGAAGCAAAAGACCCGACGAAAATTTTCACTAACATAAAAAACTAATTTAATTTGGTATTTATCAAATGTACCATGACTTTAAAATTTTTATTATATCCCTATTTTCTATGAATATTTGTAAAACACATAGTGGGTATGGTCCTCAAATTCTATAAAAATTGCCTCTATTTTATTTGTATATGTCAACGTACACTGAGATTATTTTCAAGTATTTCAAATGTTAATTAATAATATCAATTTTATCGAGTCAATTTTATTAATACAAACATGTCAATATCACTTCTTATTTTACTTTTTAAAAATCAAAGGGGTGCATATTTTCTTTAATCGATTATTCCAATAGTTTTTAAATTTTAGAAATGAAAAAAATAAAATTATTAAATTTATTTATTTATCTCCTCATGAACTGCTTATTTCACAATATGTAACAAATTTATCTTCAATTGGTATAAAAATTAATTTTTATTTTTTATTTTTTATGCACATACCTTAACTCTATTAAACAAAATTTCTAATTTTGCCACTGTAAAACATGTTGTATACTATAATATGTATATGTTAAAAATAAACACAATCCAACTATGCATTTTTCAATATATTTAACCCACAAAAAAATCAATCACAACCTACCCTACCCCACACGTCTTTAAACTTTTCCTAGACAAACAAACCTACCCCACTATTTTCTCTTTCTAATCCAAAATTTCAACAGAAAAAAAATAAAAAGCAAATGAAAAATCATATAACATTCTTTTTCTCAAAACTTTTCAAAAATACCAAAAAGTGGTATTTTGAGAAGCTACCTAGATCTCCCATCAGAAGACCCGGATCCGGGATAACCCGATCCGATCTTATGCCCACCACCACTACCCATTTGATGATGATAACCACCCGCCCGGATCCGGGATAACCCGATCCGATCTTATGCCCACCACCACTACCCATTTGATGATGATAACCACCCGATCCTCCGTACACGTGTCCTTGATGATGCTGATGACCCATCATCATCGCATTTGAAGCCATCCCTCCATACAACCCTCCCTCACCAAATCCAACCCCACTGTTACCGTAATTTACCACACTGCCACTAACACCGCCGCCGCCGTCTCCGCCACTATCGCCGCCTTGACGTCCGGCCATGGCAGTCTTCTCTCCTTCCATATCTCTGAACCTCAGCAAATACACCTTCAATGGCTCGACGTATTCTTCAAACCCTAGCGTCGTCATGGCCCAGAGCAAATCGTCGCCGTTGATCGTCTTCCGCTTCTCTCTCTGACATTTGTCGGAGGCTTCGCCGGTGATGAAGCTGATGAACTCTGAGACGCACTCTTGAACTGTTTCCTTGGCGTCCTTGGAGATCTTGGCGTTCGCTGGTAAAGCCTTTTTCATGATTCGACTCACGTTCGCGATCGGAAGGAACCTGTCTTGTTCCCTCGGTGATAGCTCGCTGTTCGAGTTGTTGTGTCCTCCTGATTCGTTATCTGAATCCGCCATGGATATAGATATAACTTCTTCTGAAAGAAAAAAAAAAAAAAAAACTGTAAATTGTTACGCAAACAAATTCGTATTCGAATTGGACGTGACAGTGAGGTCAGATCGATTACGAAACAACTTCAAGAAGTAGAATAGAACGTAGTGGTTCGATTTCGATGGAATTGAAACCCGTATCAGTCCGGTAGTGTGAAGATATTAATATTTCAATTCAATGGATCGAAGCCGATGAATTTTCCGGTGAGAGTTGATTTTTTTTTTTTTTTTTTGGGGTGAAAATTCACCAACAAACAGCAGATAAAATCAGTTGCAGAGATTCAAAAACACGAACACGTTGGTTAAAGACACAGATTAGTCTTCACTCCGAAGAAACTGCAAAGAATTAGGGTTTTGAAAGGGTTTCGACTTGCAGAGATTCAAGAATTCGAAGAAGTTGTTTACGAGCACAGATTAGACTCTTCTCACTCAGCAGAGCCGCAAGAACGTGACGCAAACGGTAGGAATTCGACGAAACTGCAGAGAATTAGGGTTTGAAAGGTCTTCGAGTTGCAGAGATTGAAGAACGAGCACAAATTATACTCTTTTCACTCAGCAGAACCGCGAGAACGTGAAGTAAATTGTTGAAACTGCAGAGAATGAGGGTTCGAAAGGGCTTCGAGTTGCAGAGAAACAAGGGTTTGAAAGATTCTAGAATCGCCGGCGAGAGTCCACTGAGCCGGCTAGAAGCGTGTTGAAGACGAGAGTGCTGAGAGAGAGAGAGAGAGAGACAGAGAGAGTGATTGGTGGTCCGTCGGATCATGGTTATAAAGAACGCGATCGACTACGACACGTGGACGCTTTTGGACCGTTGTTTGCGGATAAGTATGCGGTTATAAGGACCAGCTTGGTACCATCCGATTGGCTGAAGAGGAGAGATCTGAACCGTTGGAATGATATCTGGTACGTGGTCGGCTACATAGATTTCTTTTAAATAAAAAAATCAAATATAAAGTAATAAATCCAACTAACTTTTCTTACACTAGTGTAGTAGCTGTCAAGGATCACATTCACATCATATTTAAACAAAAAAATTACTTAGGCTTTATTTGTCAGAATTTAAAAAAAAAATTAAAATATCAAAAAGTCATTATCTTATTTAAAGAGTTATTTGGAGTGTTCTAAATAAGTATATTTTTTATTTTTTTAGACTAAAAAATTGAGAAAAAAATGGATGTTCAGGTTAATTTTTTGAATTTTTACGAAAAAATATATATTAAAAAATTATATAAATAAGTGTATAAGAGAAGTGATTGAGTAGCCCCTACAGTACCTAGGCACTGTAGTCGGATGTTAGGAGGTAGAAAATGGTTGCCTCCTTTTTGGGCTTGAATTGGACGGTATTGTTCGGTCCATGCGGGCTCACCATGGGTCCCGTTTTCCTAATCAGAATCGTTTAATATGTAGAACTCGTCGAGTATTATATGATTGTAAAAAATCACGTGAATCGGATATCGATAGCTATCTGATCGTGTTAGTTTTTTGTCAACCATTAACTATAACACCATCTATTGTTTATACAAAACTGATTTAATCATATAGCTCTCCATATCAGATTAACGTGATTTTTTACAGGCATATAATACTCGACGAGTTCTACATATTGAATGGTTCGGATTATCAAAACGGGACCCGTGGTGGGCCCCCACTGGCCCAACATTACCCTCTAATTTAATAAATATATATACCTAATTTTTTTTTTCCTTTGACAGACTTTCCATCAATTCTCAGTACCAGTCACGTCTTTGTATTAAAATATGTAATAAATTATTTTTTTTATATTTTTAATTTGTGAATAATGATAACTTTTTAACTTTTTTAGTAACTTTTTTACTTTTTGAATTTTTTTAGAGATGCCAAACTAGGCCGAAGTCGCATCATTATGTTTAAGTCATATCACCTCTTTAACACATCACTTCAAATCCAATTCATACACAACCTATATTTCATAAAAAGTCAAAAAATACACTTATTTAAATCATTTCAAATCACCTTTTAATCTCTATAACATTTTAGGTCTTGTTAATGTTTTTTAAAAAAAAATTATTAACAAATTGTTTTTAAAAAAATTTAATATGTACCTTGAAAGTATATATTAAGGGTTGATTTGGCATGTTTTAAAAAAGTTAAAAACTCACTAATCTATTTAAGTCACATCATCTCTCTAACATATCATTTCAAACACAACCCAAACCTAACCCATATTTCATAAAAAGTCAAAAAGTGCACTTATTTAGATCACTCCAAACAACCCCGGGTTGTTTGGGGTGTCCTAAATAAGTGCACTTTTTATTTTTTTGGACTAAAAAGTTGAGAAAAAAAATATGGATGTTTGAGTTAACTTTTTGACTTTTTATGAAAAAATGTGTATTAAAAAATTATATAAAGAAGTGTGTAGGAGAAGATAGGGTAGTATGCCATACGGATTGCAGTGCAGTCGGCGTGGTGAATATATAGGAAAAGATTGCCTCCTTTTCGGCCTTTGATTAGATGGTGTTGTTCGACCCGTGGGGGCCCACCACGGGTCTCGTTTTTCTAATCGGAACCGTTCAATGTGTAGAACTCGTCGAATACTATATGCTTGTAAAAAATCACGTTGATTGGATATCGATAGCTATCTAATCGTGTTAGTTTTTTTTGTCAACGGTTAACTATAATACCATTCAGCTTTTTTTACAAAACTGATTTGATTATGTAGTTAGCGATATCCGATAGACGTGATTTTTTACAACCATATAGTACTAGGCGAGTTCTACATATTGAACGGTTCGGATTATCAAAACGGGGCCCATGGTGGGCCCCTACGGAGCCAACTTTACCATCTAACGTAGTGAATTTAAACCTGTAACTTTTTTTTTTCTTTGGTTGTTTGCAGTGGGTTTGACGTCAGTACAGTTGATGGGCAAAAAGTTGTTTTGTATTAATATTTGTATATTAATTTTTTTAGACTTTTTTGGGATGAATAGTGATAATTTTTTAACTTTTTTGGTAACTTTTTGACTTTTTCTAAACTTGCCAAACGAAACCTAAATTTTTACATTTTTTTGATAAATTTGTTAAATTTAATTTCATCATATATCTTCATATAACCCTTGTTGAGAAGAATGATAATGGATAGTGGGGCGACGGAATGAGATAGGAGGTGGATGATTCTCCACCCATAAAGATTGGCAATACTAATGAAAGTGAGTGACAATATACATATAAGAAATGAATTAATGAGAATTAGGTATGTGAAGAATTACAAATATATAATTTTTATTATATTTAAAAAGTATATAAATAAAAAAAATTAATAATATTAATAAATGAAAATTTAAATTTAAAATAAAATTTAGAAATTTTTATTAATAAATGTCATTTAGAAGTGTTTTAATTCAAGAAGTTCATGAAGGAATTTTTTGATCCACTTAATCCAATGTATTTATAGTTTTATTCTATAAAGTCTTTTTTCTTTATTTATACTATTTTGTTAGATTCTTATATCCTTGTATTTAATATTGATATTTAATGTTGGAGGAAGAGAGAGAAGGGAAATGACTAAGGTATAGGAAATTTTATAAATTAAATAACATTGATGTTATTATTTTATATTATTATATAAGGTGAATATATTTTGAATTGACAACACATTAAAATAATGTGAACATTCTCTCTCATTTGATGTGAATATATTTTTAATTGACTGTACATTAAAAATAATGTGAACATTATCTCTCATTTGATGTAAACGCTCACAACACTTTTCTAAAAAATCCTCTTTCATTTAATGTAGTGATGTGAACGTTCACAACATGTGAACCTTCTTATTTTAACTGATAACACATTAAAAATAATGTTCATTATATTTTTAATTGACAATATATTCTTATTCACAACATGTAATAATATGAGCGTTCACATTCGTATGTTTTAATATAAATATTAACATCATGTAATTGACAAGACAATAAAAAATTCATTCAAGTTAAGGTTTGTAGTTGTGTAATTTGATTCAATGCTCATGTGAACCTTAGTATCACATTTATTACAACGTCATCTGATGTGAACATTCACATTCACGTCATCAATAAAAAATCATGTTTAATTTTTTGTATGTAATATATATCAACATTAAATAGTGGTGTGTAGTTAATGCATTTTTTTAGAGTGAAGATATAATGACAATCAACATTAAATATCAACATTAATGGAGGCATGAGAGATTTAGGGTGTTTTGGTCTTTTTACCTCAAATAGAACTTAATGAAATAGTCAAAAACTATATGGATTTGATAGAATAAAACTCTTAAAAATGAGATTATCAAAAAACCTCCCTAAAATTTATTTTACATTAATCGTATTGATAAGTGTCACATTTATAAGTAATTTTATTTTATTTTATATAAAATTTATGTATTATTTGAAAGAATAAAATTAGGGAGATTTATTAGAAATTCATTTTTCAAGTATTTATATCCCAATTAGTCTATTGGCTATTAATATATTTCAATAAATCTTATTATTTGAACATTTGATTTACCAAATCCTAATTCTCATATTTAAACTATTTTATGGACATTTTTATCCTTATAAATATTTTTTGAACAGTTAACAATTTGGTAATATGAATATTCACATTGACGTGTGAATGCTATATACTCCCTCCGTCCCAAAATATTGGTCCCTTTTGGGGAATCCAACTTTTTTTTGTAGTACACTTATTGCATTTGAAAAAAGTTGGTTTTCCAAAATTACCCTTTTGATAGTACATTTTTTGAGAATATCAATGTCATAATTGTACTTTTTAAATTGTTTATTAATTTAAAAGAAGGGCAAAATAGGAAATTTACATTATTTTTGTACTTGATTTATAAAGAGGGACTAATATTTTGGGACAATGAAAAATGGAATAAGGGACTAATATTTTGGGACGGAGGGAGTATTAACATTCACATTGATGGTGTGAACATTCACATCACAGAACGTTCACACTGTAAATATGAATATTGTTAGGAATATTTTAGTAATTATGTCACTCATAAGATTTATTAAAATATAATAAAATAATATGAATTAAATAAAACATAGGGTAAATTATAAATACACCCTCTGAGGTTTATTTAAAATACGAATTGTTCCCTGTGATTTGAAAAATTACAAATACCTTCCTGTCAAAATTTTTTATTTAACAAAATTAATTAAAAAAGTGAAAATTTTAATTGTTGACCTATATAATAATAATATTATCTGAATTATTAATTGAAATAAAATTTTAATATTATTAAAAATTATTAATTAACTTGATGAATTATTAATAAACGGATTTATTTATTATGAGATTAAAATTTTTAAGAAATATGAAGTAATTTTTAAAACTATAAAGAATAATTTGTAATATGAGTAAATTTATGTGTTTTTATATTACTCTAAAACATAAATAGATAAAAAAGAATTTAGAGAAAAGTGTAAAACTATGATGACGCAAATGTGGGTAGTCGGACTCATGTCATGCGCATTAATTTTCGTTATTGATCATGATTTTTTCATTTGCACCTGTGATAAAACCTTGCCAATGCACAGCCCTTTAATTTTGAATGAGTTTATATAATAAAAAAATAATAATGTTAAGTATGATGAAAATTTTTTTATAAAAATAATTATGAAAATTTTGTAATTCTTAAATTACAGTTAGAATAAAATACAACACATTAATTAAGGTAATCTAAAGATCATAACTCTTTCATGATCATTTTCATAATTTTTTTTTTCATAATTCTTAAGTTTTCTCATAAAAAAAATATTATACAAATTAATAAATTTTATACTTTTTTATTAGTAATTGATTTGTTTTGGAGTAATGGCATTTTGAAAATTAAAATAAGACCTGCTTTAATAATAGGAGAAGCGTTACTTTCTCAGTTTTAAAATATTAATATTTTATTTTATTTTTTATTATATTGAAATATTAGTCTATTCTTAAAAATTAAGTATAAAAATAAAGACAAAATTCATTTTATTCCCTAGAATTTGGACTAGATGCGGATTACCACGTTTAAATATCACCACATAAACCTTGTATGATTAATGGATTAAAATACACAGTTAATACCGTTAAGGATGAAGCAAAAAGACTATTTTGCCGTTATATATATAACCATTGTTTACCATTTCTTACCCAACCCTCTACGCCTTCCTATGATCGACGAGCCTCTGTATCCGATCACGGTTCTCATCGATGAGCTCAAGAACGAAGACGATGATAGTTGAGGAGGAGGAGGAGGAGGAGGAGGAGGGGCGAGAAAGCGGGCGACTTCTGACGCAGATCGCCATCTCTATCTTAGATCTCTTTCAGATCTGTCTCAGATCTCTTCTCCTACATGGGGGTTTTCAGATCACCAAGCAGAAGAGGAAGATGAGAGGTCCAGTGGTGCGATTCGACGACATAAGAAGGATGAGGAGGAAGAGAGGTGGCGCGGCTGGGTGGCTTTGAGGCGCTGGCGGTGGTACGATGGTGGACGACGGCGTAGGAGGAGGAGGAGTTGCGTTGCTGGAAAGGGTTGTCCCAAGGCCAACTCTGCTTCTGGGCAACCCATAAAACATAGGAAACTTAGTTATTTATTAATGGCTTTGATTTGTTTCAATTGAAATTTGCCATCTCATGTTCACAGAAGCATCCCTCAGATTTTCAGAGAAATCCTATAAACACATTTCAAAGTTGTTCCTGGAAGGTTTATATGATCCAGTTGTTGGTGAGAGATATTTAATTGGTTGCAGAATAGTTATGGTTGAAAGCTATTGAGAGAGGCCTAGATTGTTCAATCGATGTTAAAATTGAGTATTTTTCTGAGAGTACAAGTTGGGTAATCAATCCAACGGCAAAAATCACCATCACTAGTCAAAGGATTGACACAAACATATATATATATATATATATATATGAGCAAATTTTGGTAGATAATATTTAACATTGATGCAATAAAAAAAATTATGAAATTCATTGATTGAAAACTTAAAAAAACAAAAAAAAAATAGTTTTTTTTTTTGGACCAATCCGGGGCCGACACCTCACTGGGGGTCGACCCCCAGTGGGGGTATGAAGCTTTTTTCTGATATATATATATAGATGCATAGTGAACATATATATATACCGGGCCGACCTTGAGATTTGTGGGTCTCAGGGAAATTATGAAAATAAGGTCCCTCTAATATATTTTTTTTTAACAAAAGATTTATATATAAAATGATAAGTATCCACAAATTTTTTATTTAAATATACTTGCACGTATAATTATTAAAATTATAAATTAAAATTTACTTTCATATATTAAGATAAGAAGAAATAAGTACAATGACTCAAAAACATTAAAAGCTGTTTTTGTTGCTTTATAGTTTAGCAATATCCAGTTTACAATTAACCCAAAGATCACTTAAATACTACTCTTCTTGCATTTTTAGCTGCAAAATTATTAATTAAATTCGTATAATCTAATTTATCTACCAAATCCTTTTCATTAGACAATATAACTAATCCACTCAATCTTTCTTGTGACATTGTTGATCAAAGGTAGGATTTGATCAATTTTAACTTTGAAAAACTTCTTTCTCCAGAGGCAACGGTAACTGGAATAGTCAACAATATTCTATATGCAATCCAGGCATTTGGAAAACAACCATTAATTAATTTCAAATAATTCATCACCTCAATTGGCCTATTGATTTCTTTTGGCAAAACTTCTTTGAAGACTTTCAACTCAAAAAAATAAATTTCTCCCATCAACATCCATAAGTTCATCATGTTTCAAAAAGTCTTCAAGATTAGCACAATAAGTCTTCAAGCACTCATCATTGGTAGAATTTAACTTCTTCAAATCAAACAAAAATCCAAAAGTTTCTTTATATATTTGAAATTGTTCAAATCTACTCTTAAGTGAAAAAAGAGCTTGATCTATTATATATATGAAGTAATTAACTCTAAAGGATTCTTCAGCTGATTGTGCAACCTCTCTACTAACATTCTCATCAAAATGTTTTTTTTCTATGAATGACACACTTTTCACAAAATGTAGGTTCAATCTCGATTACAATTGCAACTTCTTTAGCTTCAATCATGGCCTCCAAAAATCCAGTTTCTCTATACTTTTCAAGAAATGTAATGAGTCATTTTAATTGATGTATAGCAACATCAATATGCATGTCTTCAGCTTGAAATGTCTTGCTAACAAAATTGATAGCAAACAATTATGCCAGATAATCATGCCAAGCAAAAACTCAAAGTTCTCAATTTCAAATGTAACTAAAGATTGAGCTTCACACTTTGTATTGGGCTCATCAGATTCTTTTTCCAACTGAATTAAAGCATCTCTTATTTGTGGAGCTTGATACCGTATAGCTTTAACACTTTCAATGCGACTTTCCTAACGAGTTTGTGATAATGGCTTAAGTGTGAGACCTTCCACATTGTCTTTGAAAATTTTCCACCTCTTTGTAAAAGATGAAAAAAATGCATATATGTGTTGTACCACTCTAAAGAAATAGATAGCTTTGGAATAAGAAGTAGCCATATTATGAAGGGAAAGATTAAGACTATGACACCCACATGGCGTATAGAATGCTCTTGGATTTATTTTAAGTACTCTTTTTTGTACATCTTTAGTTGAAACATCTACACATCTTATCACAAGAGACATTTGTTCTTCATGACTAACATCTTGATCTCGCTCGCTACCTTTACTGGAGTACAATCAAGAATAACTGAAAAATATTTCTCTTCTTTGATTCTTGCCACAATTGTACTCTTGATCTCACTCGCTAACATCTGTATCAATTTATTTTGGATTTTGTGACCAAGATAATGGTACTGAATTTCACTCCTTTGAATATGTTGAATGTGCTCTTGCATTACCGGATCAAATTTGACAAGCATTTCAATTAAGCTTAAAAAAATTTCATTTCTTTCTTGATAGATCTTCTCATTGTCTCCATGAAAAGCTAAATTAGTTTTAGCAAGAATGATCACAATAACAATTATCCTTAGTAATATTGTCTCCAGTGTTCTCTTTCTTTGTTGATTTGTTCTTGAACACTTCTATCAATTGTTTCATTCTTCTTCAATCTACTTTCCAATTCAATCCATATGCTCATGCAAATAAAGTGCTCATTACTAGTTTCATGACTTCTAAGCCTGTTGCCCATATTCTTCCAATCTTTCAATCCATCAGTAGCCAAATGAATATTATTCCCATCTTGCTTAAAAAACTTACAACAAAAGCAAAACACTTTGTCTGATGCATCTGAATATACTAGCCACTATCTATCGTGCTTCTCTCCATTTTGTAACTGTCGCATGTAAAATGTAGAAGAAAAATGCTTATCTTTGTCATCTAGAGGAAAATTCACACCATTACCTCTTATAGGACCTCTTTCAACTAATAAATCTCTTAAATTTTGATCAATTTTGTCCCAATTACTAGGGTCATAAATGTTTAGAGGTCCACATTCAACATTGGCATCCTCACTTTCACCAAATTCTACATTTCCCAAATCTTCATTCTCATTCTCATTCATATGTTCACTAGGTTGTTCAATCACTAAATTATCATTTTCATTATTATTCACACAATGAGTAGGTTCTTCAATTACAAAATCTTCATCATCATTGTCATTTGAACCTGAAATATCTACTTGTTTCTTGGTATCAAAATATTTATCAAGTGCTCCCGATTGAGATTGAATTAATTGTTCTACTTTCATCCTCTTCTTTCTCTTTTCATTTCGAGAACTATACTTCCTAAGAAACATGGCTATAATCACAAACACTTCAATCCATATATCACAAACACTTCAATCCACAAACAAATCACAATCCACTGATCTGATAGCAAATAAATTATAAAAAAATAATTTAATGAAACAAAATTAGGGCAAAAATTAGGAAAAAATTATTCAATTAAAACTGATAAATACCTAGGTAAAAAAATTAGGGAAAAATTATTTATTCCATTAAAATCTAATGGATAAAGAAGGTAAAAAAAAAATAGGGCAAATTTATTATTCCACTAAGTGATAGAGGAAGAATGTAGAAAAAAAAATTAGGGCAACTTTATTTAATAAAATCAGATACTGAGAGAGAGGACTTACCATGAGAGAGAGAGTGAGTCGCTGGCGGCTAGAGGAGTGTGTGAAAGAGAGAGAATGAGTCGCTCACAATGTTGTGCTCAGTGCTCTGCGTCTGCCTTCAACTTGTACATATTTTCGTCTTCATTTCATCACTTCGTGAAAAAGAGAGAGAGATTAAAAGCAGAAGCAGTGCACTGAAGTGAACAATGTTGTATATTGTATGTATGGTTTGGGTTGGGCCCAAACACTTTTTTTGTTTTTTTTTTTAATATATTTTCATTTTAATAAATATGAGCCCAATCACATAAATATGGGCTGAATCATATACGGGCCCAATAAAACATTTTGGGGCCTTTTAAATTGATCCTAAAATAAAAAAACAAAAAAAGAGTTGGGCCTACAACAATTTATCAAATTTGGGGGCCCTATTTTCGGGCCAAAATTGTGGGGCCTAAGGCACAAGCCTTACCGGCCTTAGGCCAGGACCAGCCCTGTATATATATACACATGATCTGACAACATTCAACAATCTGACAACTTATTTTTTACACGTGAATCCATGGTGCTACTGGTGGAAGTGGTGTGATCATGGAGCTATCGATGGGAGGAGTTTATAATTTTACTTTTCTTTTCTTTTCTTTTCTCTCTTTTTTTTTTTTCCTTCTCAGTAGAGATTTCCAGATCTGGGTTTTGAAAAATAAAGAAGAAAGGCTGCTTTGAAAATTGGTGATGAAGATGAGGGCATTTTAGTCATTTAATTCGGATGAAAAATCATCTTTCCATGCCCAATTACACATTGCTCACGTGTACTCCACAGCTTGTTAGAATAGATGTAAAAGCTAACTGTGCACTTTAATCCATTAACCACATGGGGGTTATGTGGTGATATTCGAACGTCATGGGGGTAATCTGCACCTGGCCTAAAACATAGGGGGTAAAGTGAAGTTTGCCGTAAAAATAATATAAATTTCCTATTTTGCCCTTTTTTAAAATTCATTGACAACATAAAAAATACAATTATGACATTGATATTTCTCAAAAAATGTACTATCAAAAGGTAATTTTAGAAAATTAATTTTTTTAAAGTGCAATAATTGTACTACCAAAAAAAGTTAAATTTCTCAAAAGAGACCATTATTTTGGGAGAGAGGAAATAACATAAATATCTATATAATAAGGGAGAAGGGTTTTTGAAAATATCTAATTTGTCTTAGAGATACATTTTGATCCAATGGTTTAAATTGCCTCATTTAAACTTCGATGGTTGAGATGTCTTCATTTCCTGCCCAAATGCCCTTTGAGCATCAACGGTTGAGATCAATTACCATCAAGATCTAACGGTCCGAAACGTAAATTGAAGAAAATCTCTCTCTCTCTCTCTCTGATTTCAATTTTTGAGCTCTCTCTCTCTACGTACATCGGAGCCCATCTTGTGCGACGATCACGGACCATCGCGACGCCGACGACCACCGACCACCTCTCCTCTGTATGTCATCCTCTCTCGACGACACCACCGACCACCTCATCTCCTCTCTCCTCTTTCGTCTCTCTCTCCTTGCAAGGTAAACTAGAACTTCCAACTTTTGCAATTCATGATGTTTTTGTGGGTTTGGTTGTAAAGTTACAATTCATGATATTTTTTTGCTTGAATCTGAATATTTTTGTGGGTTTGTAAAGTTGAATCTAGATATTTTTGTTGAATCTGGATATTTTTGTTGAATCTGGATATTTCTGACATGTGGGTGTTTGGTTGCGTTGATTTTAAAATGAGAAATGAGTTTTCATTTTTGAAATAGGTTTTGTTTCTGTGGGGATATATTTTCTAAATACCAACACGTGGCATGATGACGCCGACGTGTCAACCGAGGTGCCACGTGTCCTGGTCGTAACGCCGAGATGATCTCGGGAAGGCCGAGGTTAACTCCGAAGATATCGGAATCCGAGATAAGCGAATAAGGGACAAGAGTCCTAAGACGAAGAGGGGACTTAACCAAGATAAGGATAAAGCTCTTAGGGAGTTTATCTTTATCTCTTAAAGAGTCCAAAGTAAGCACTGAATTGGAGTTCATAGAAGTCATACTTCTAGTAGGACTTGGATTGAATATATTATAAAAGAGAGGCACCCCCGTGGGTCTAAGGTATGCAATTTATGTTTTGAGTATTAAGTTTAGCACTTTCCTCCGAACGACCGGCCAGAGGAGATTATCTTTGAGAGATATACTGACTTGATCGTGGAGTGCCCCCGGTGGAAGAACCACCGCCGGAGCCTTTTCTTTCTGTTACAGGTTACTGAAGCCATCTATTCTGCCTGTGCTCTCCAGTTGATCACTAAGCAGGCAGTGTGGTCAGATTTTCACCCACACAATTTGGCGCCGTCTGTGGGAACGAAGGAAGAATAGAGGCCAGTAACGGACAGCAGGAAAAAATTGGGGATTGAGAAATAGAGTTGAGAAGTAAACAGCGGTAACGACGGTATGGGCCGACCAAACAAGAAACAAGAGTTGAGAAGTAAACAGCGTAACGACGGTATTCTGAATCCCAATCCATAAAGTCCTAGATGAATTCGAAACAACCTTATTTCAAGGCTCCGGCAAGAGCACCAGGGGAATTCATGGGAAGGACGTTGGTAGACGTTGTGCCTACCACAATGAGAAGGCACCCAACTCAAGGTTGCAAAGCCTTTGAAAGCACACTTAGAGGACCTGGTAAGACAAGGCCTTCTGAGGGACCTGGTCAATGAAGCCAGGACAAGGGAAGACAGGCAAGGTTGCCTCAAGCACCAGCAGCACCGCCTCTCCCAGCACAGCTACCACAAGCGAGGACCGGAAGGGTCAGTTATGTGATCCACTCAAGGGTCAACGAAAACGAAGTCAGAGGGAGACCCAGAGGGTAAGACATTTACAGCATGTCTACCAAGTCGCGGAGAAGAGACATCGGCCAGAAGAATGCCAAGGACCGATGATAGCCTTTACTGAAGCCGACCTGGAATTGGTCCAACATCCGCATAATGATGCCTTGGTAGTATCCCTCCAGGTAGGGGAGTGCCAAGTGAAACGCATTCTAATAGATCAAGGCAGCTCTTGTGACATCATGTATGTCAGATGTTACAAGAGCTGGGCCTTCACCCTGATGACTTAGAACAATCCAGCGGCCGATGGTCGGCTTTAATGGAACGCCGACATGGCCACTGGGCGCAACAAGCTTGGAAGTACAAGCCGGCACTAAGAAGATCAAACGGAATTTTCTGGTAATTGACACGCCCTCACCATACAACATCATTTTGGGAAGGCCGTGGTTGCATGCAATGGGGGCAGTCCCTCAACGTTGCATCAACTACTACGGTTCCCAATAGAGCATGGGATTGAAGAAGTCAGAGGAGATCAACTGCAAGCAAAAAATTGCTCCATGACAGCAATGAAGTCCACCTGTAGTATACGGGAGCTAAGAAAGCAAAAGTGAAGATGAGGACATGGAGGTCCTAGAAGACGTCGGGAAAGAACCAGCCGAAAAGAGCGAGAGGCACTAAAAAAGTTTTCGTCCAAGAGGCGACGAAGAGCGCTTCTTTCTTCTCGCTCAGCTTAGCTAGAGAGAAGAGAGAGAACTGGAAGATTTTTTGAGGGCAAACATAGAGGTGTTCGCCTGGACACCTTACGAAATGCCTGGCATTGACCCCGAGGTCACTTGCCACAGGCTAAATGTCGACAGGTCGGCAAGACCTGTGATTCAACGAGCCAGAAGACCGACGTTGATACACGTCGAAGCAGTAGAAGAAGAGAGACAGACTCCTGGAGGCCAGGGCCATCCGAGAAGTTCAGTACCCAACATGGCTGTCCAACACAGTAGTAGTTAAAAAGAAGAAATGACAAATGGAGGTTTGTGTAGACTTACCAGCCTTAACAAAGCTTCACCAAAGACAACTTTCCTCTGCCCAAGATCGACCAACTGGTAGATGCTACTTCAGGACATGAAAGGATGAGTTTCTAGATGCATACAAAGGTACACCAGATTGCCATGTACCCCCAGACTAGGAGAAGACGCGTTCATCCCCCTAAAGGCCTGTACTGTTACAGCAATGCCTTTTGGGTTGAAAAACGCAGGAGCAACCTATCAGAGTTAGTAACCAAAGATGTTTAAGCACCTAATTGGCAAACAGTAGAAGTCTACATCGACGACATGGTCGTGAAGACCAAGGAATCAAAAGGGTCATCTTGCCGACCTAAAAGAGGTTCTTCAAACATACTCAAAAGATATCGGCTCCGACTCAACGCCTCGAAGTGCGCCTTTGGAGTGTGAATCAGGTAAATTTGGGTATCTGGTAACAAGAAAGGCATTGAGGCAAGCCAGACCAATCAGGCCATCCTGGAACTACAGAGCCCGACTCGGCAAAGCAAGTTCAAATGCTTACTGGAAGGGCCGCAGCCCTAAACAGATTCATCAGCAGAAGCTCAGATAAGTGCAGACCCTTCTTCAACCTGGTGAAAAGCCACAGACTTCCTATGGACAGAAGAATGTTGAAGCGCCTTAACCGACCTAAAAAAGTACTTGACTACAACTCCGGTTCTTTCCAACCCGGTATCAGGGAGGAACTGTTTTTGTACTTAGCAGTCTCAGAACACGCAATCAGTGCAGTACTAATCCGAGAGGAAAAAGGGGAGCAAAAGGCAGTTTATTATGTAAGTAAAACTTTGGCCGACGCAGAAACAAGATACCTACCACTGGAAAAATTAATTGTGCCTTAGTAATGGCTTCAAAGAAGTTGAACCATTACTTTCAGGCACACAAGATTGTGGTCCTAACAGAGCACCACTGAAATCCGTTGCAACAAGGAGACTAACAGAAGGATAGCAAGATGGGCAGTAACCCTGGGCCAGTTTGACCTGGAGTTCAGGCCGAGAACAGCAATAAAGGGCCAAGTTTTGGCCGACTTTGTCGCCAGAACTCACACCGAAACCATCGCACATCGAGGCTCCGTCGAGCCAAGATGAGCATTGTCCCAACAAGCAAAAAGAATCCCAGCAAAGACAAAAAAACAAGAGAAGGAGAAGCTCAGACCCTGCAGCATCTACATTGGCGATTCATTCAGACTATTCGTCGATGGAAGTTCAAACCGCCAGGAGCAGGGCAGGATACTGCTCGATATCTCCAGATGGGAAATGTAGGAACAGTCCATCGTTTGGGGTTCAAAGCCTCAAACAATGAGGCAGAATATGAAGCATTAATTGCAGGGCTAAAGCTGCAGCAACAGCAGAAGCAGATGAGGTAATTGTTTTGTGATTCACAAATCATTGTTAACTAGTCAACAGGAGAATTTACAAGCAGGGACGAAAGATGTCGGCATATGCAAAGGAAGTCATCAGATTGGCAGCCCTATTCAGAACTGCGAATACTCCAAGTTAGCCGAGATGACAACCCCACGCCGACGCGTTGGCTAACCTGGCCAGTTCAATTCAAACTGGAAAAAACAATGACAATTATGATCGACTACATGTCGGCCCGAGCATAGATAAACAGAGCACCGAACAAGAAGCAATGTGCGTGCGACTTGGGACCAAGCTGGATGGATGCATCATTGCATTCCTAAAAAGAGGGAAGCTGCCAGAAGACCATAAGGAAGCACATAAATCAGACTGAAGTCGGCCAGATTCAGTCTAACAGCAGAAGGCCATCTCTACAGGAGGTCCTTCACTGGGCCGCTTTTAAGGTGCGTACACCTTTTGCAGTTGAAGATTTTCTTTACGAAATTCATGAGGAATTTGTGGAAGCCATGCTGGGGGCAGATCATTAGCCCACAGGGCCATTACCCAGAGGTATTGGTGGCCCTACATGCAAAGGATGCCGAAGCTATGTAAAGAAGTGCGAACAATGCCAAAGGTTTGCACCTTTGATACATCAGCCAGCTGCTGACCTGAACCCAGTATCCAGACCTTGGCCGTTTGCCCAATGGGGCCATGGATCTGGTTGGACAACTCCCCAGGCAACTGGATAGAGAAAATATTTGCATGGTAGCAACAACTACCTTTACAAAATGGATAGAGGCAGAACCTCTTGCCAAAATCCGAGATGTGGACGTCAAGAATTTTATATGGAGAAACATTACACCAGATTTGGATTCCAAGACAATAGTTGCCGACAACGGAACACAGTTGACAGCAAACTCATCAAAAACTTTTGTGCAAATCAAAATCAAGAATTATTTTCAACACCAAGTTTTCTCAAAGCAATGGGCAAGCAGAGGCATCCAACAAAGTAATTCTGGATGGAATAAAGAAGAGGCTGCAGGCAGCAAAGGAAAGTGGGTAGACGAGTGCCCAACGTACTTGGCATATCGGACTAGCCGAGAAGATCAACAGGAGAATCCCCTTTGCCATGGTTATGGCACAGAAGCAGTCATCCCATTGGAGATCGGCATCCCAGGATCAGAACCCAGGGAGTAGAGAATGGCACCAATGAGTACTCTTAGCCGAGATCTGGATTTGTTGGAAGAACGAAGAGAGAAAGCTGCAATTCAGCATGCAGTTATACCAGCAACAGTTGCCGAGCTTACAACAAGAGGTCATCCAAGAGATTTTCAAGTCGGCGACCTAGGCCTGAGAAAAGTCGTCAGGAACAAGAAGGATCCCAGGGAAGGCAAGCTTGGCCCAAACTGGGAAGGCCCTACAGAATACTTCAGTATTAGCAATGAGGCTTATCGGCTTGAGGACAATGAGGGCAAAGCATTGCCCAGGACCTTGGAATACTTGTAATTTGAAATTTTTCTATCCATTAGATTGTGCATCATTTTTTGGCCGATATCATCAATAAAGTCTTTTCAATTCCTTCAACACATATGATTGATAAATTTATGCATTGATGTTTATTAAGACATAATTAATGTGAACCCAAGTCAAACTCAGGTTCACATTGGGGGCAAAGAAAAGGCCGAAGTTATTCCTTAATTCACTTGTTGAAATTGTAGCAATTTATAAGTTGGAATTAAGCTGATCCTTATCTTCACATGTGAAATTTGTAGCAATTTACAAGTTGAAGTTAAGCCGAGATTATTCCTTAATTTACTTGTTGAAAATTTGTAAGCAATTACAAGTTGGAATTAAGCTGATCCTTATCTTCACTTGTTGAAATTTGTAGCAATTACAAGTTGAAGTTAAGCCGAGATTATTCCTTAATTCACTTGTTGAAATTTGTAGCAATTTACAAGTTGAAATTAAGCTGATTCCTTATTTCACTTGTTGAAATTTGTAGCAATTTACAAGTTGAAGTTAAGCCGAGATTATTCCTTAATTCACTTGTTGAAATTTGTTAGCAATTTACAAGTCGGAAATTAAGCCGATTTCTTTCTTTACTTGTTGAAATTTGTAACAATTACATGTTGAATCTAGGCGAGGTTATTGCTTAAGTTTCATAGCAATATATGGGTTGCTTAAACCTAAGGAAGATGCTTAACACTTGATTGAAATTTGTAGCAATTTACAAGTTTATGTTAAACCGACATATGAACACCCGGCTGAGGTATGCAGAAATTTACAGGTTGAAGTAAGGCTAAGTCATTAGATTTAAACACTTGTTGAAATTTGTAGACAATTTAACAAGTAGGTTAGACGAGATCACTGTTTAATACTTGTTGAACTTGAGAAGAAACGTGCAAAGTTTACATAAGTAGTAATGTTTATACTTGTTAAAATTTATGGAAGGTTGCAGGTCAGTATCTTGGAAGTGAAAGTTTTGTAGTTATACCCGAGAAGCAATCAACAGAACATTCACAGATTTAAAAATCCATAGAAAGAACAGTTGCAGTTACATATAAAAAAGCTACGTCGGCCATAAGAAGGAGTTTTGCATTTGTCCAGAAATTAAAAGAAGAGTACAAAAGTGCAAAGTGTAGAAAAAAGAAGGAAAAAGTACAAAGGACATTTTAAATCAAGACTCTTCATATTAGCAGCCTGCAGGACTGGACCTCAGACGATTCTGGTGGAACCTCCTCGGCAATCTTTTCTGCTTCAAATCTCAGCATTCAATCTCAGCCAGCGTATTGTCCAGATTTCTTTTCAGCTAAAAGAAGGTCGGATGATAGCTGCCCGATGGCAATTTCCTTGGTGCCTCCCCAACTTCATCACCCTCCTCATCCAAGGTTAAATCCACACTTGCTCAGCAGGAGGAGGGACTTAGCTTTCAGTAGCATCCTGGGTTTCTCACCAAGCCTCATCATCATTTTTCCCTTCACCTCATCCTTGGAATCAGCCTCAGCCTTGATTCGTCTTCAACTTGACTTGGAGGAGGAAATGGTAAAGGAATGGCATCGGCATAGGAAAGGGCGAGTCAACGGGAATCAAGTTTTTTTATCACGGACATCCAACCAAGGGAAAATCCCTGTTGCATGCCTGCCTGACTTGAAGTTTATAATCTTCTGTGACGTCGCCATACCCTGGCGTAGCCTTTTCATCAGCCTCTTTGACTTCGCGCTCCTTGTGGTCCAAAGCCTGCTGGAGCTCCTTCTCAGCCTGGGCCTTTTCACTTCGGCCTCCTTCTTCTTAGCTTCAACACTTTTCGGATAGCCTCAGCAGACTCCGCTTTCTCTTGGCCATCTGCTGAGCCTTAGTGCCGTCTCGGCCTGATCCTCCAGTTTTTCATCCTTGATTCAAGCGATTTGATCTCTTTCTTCAGGAAGAGCTTCCCTCTTCATATCAACCAATCTGCCAATTTCAAAAGATGCATTGAAAATGAATGGCGTGCTGAATGGCCTGAAGAAAAACAGAAGTATTAGAAAATAATTCTCAGAAAACAGAAGGCAAAATCACAAGTGCAAACAGGAACACTTACTTGAAGGAGTGTTGGAGCATGAGAGCGTAATTCTCATTACTCACTTAGCTCAGCATTCGTCCAAATCCTGCGGAAGGAGAAGAGCAGTGCTGAGGGCAACAACGTTGATATCGTCCGGCACTTTCACTAGCCATATAGGCCTATCTCCAGAGTTAGTTTGAGGGCCCATGGAACGTGCGGGCTTCTTGGACGCGAGGTCGTCGCAGACGATGACCTCGGCTTTTTTGATTGTGTAGACCCTGAGGTTGGGTCTCAGCGGATCTTTTTGTGGAAGCAGAGGTAGTCTTTTGCTCTCGGCCAGTCGAGAGATAGGCTTAAGCATCCCGAGCTCGGCGTCAGTGGGCCTTTGGCTTGGGCTGAAGCCTTTTTTACTTCTCTTCGGCTTTGGTTGGGGGCATCGCATGAATGGTTAACATCGGCGTCGGTTGGGAAGTCGGCAAGAAGAAGATCTTGAACGACAGCCTTGGACGAAACCATCTCTGCAGTCTTTACAATTTCTTCGTCGACGTTACGTTTCTGGAATTGTATTAAGTAGGGGGGCGAAGTGGATGGAAGATCGCGGGTCAGAGTGGTCCTTGATCTGTTCGGATGAAGGACGCGGTTAACAGTTGTCGGCAGGTAGGTGGGGAAAGACTCTTTTTCTCCTTTTTGGGACGTCGGTATGTGGATTTGATATGTCGGAATGAAATTCAGCAACGAGGGAAGCCTGCGCTTGTGGAAGAGAAGACCAGAAGCTTCTTTAAGTCTTTTCCAGGAAAAAGAAGGATTGACGGAAGTTCTTTGGTGGCTTGATTGAAGATCTGACAGGACAAGTAAAACAAACTTAGAAATCAGACAAAATTTTAAAGACTTAAATAAATAACAATTAAGTGTTGGCACTGGGCCTTACCCTTGCCGTCTTTAACTGATCGAGGAAGAGGTGGAGAGATGGACATCTTCTCTGGGCCAAAATTCCCAATTCCCGAAGCAATAACAAAGTCATTCCCAGCCCCCTTGTTGGAGATCTGGGAGCAAGGCTACAATTTTTGAACTCGGTAGACCTCGGGTTAGGTAATAAACAAAGCCCTTTCCTCAGGTTGAGGGCAATTGTTATAACAGTACTGAGGTCGGCCAGGGTGATCCTAAGATTCTCCTGCCTAGACTAAAGTGTATAATACGTTGTCACCCTATAGGAGTTGATGGAAGTTTGGCATGGTTCAGCTATGTAAAATAAAGAACTTCACGAAAACAAGGATCAAGTGGAAGCTGAAGTCACATTCAGTAAAGGCTACTATAAGGAAAGGGCATCGTATGGTCTGTGGGCATGACTGGTATCATCATCCCAGCTTAGCTTAAGGTCAACATCGGGCGGATAGAGAATTCCTGCCTAAAGTATTCGTAGTTTTGTGGGGTATTTACCCTTATGGCCTCCACATACCATTACGTCAGCCTAAACAAAGAGGAGTGTGTTTCAGAAGATGGGCATTTTAGAAGGATTGCAAAAACCTCGACAAAGGCCTAGGAAAGGATGATAAGGCTTGTTTCAGTTTTCCTAAAACTTAAAGGTTCTACACCTAAATCCCAAGCTAAGAATATGAAGATCAAGATCGAGGCACAAAATCTGGGAACAGATACGAAAACAGAAAACAAAGCACGAAGTTTCAGATTCAAGAACAGAGGTATAGTTCTCAGAAACGAAAAGAAATTTACAGAAGTGAAAAAATAAGAACAGTGGCAAGAAAAGTGGTGAAATAGTGCAAGTTGTTCAAGATGTGCCACGATTCAAAGATACAAACAAACCAAGGCTTTGAACAAAAGCAATATGGACAACAGGCAGACGGAAAGCCACATAAAGAGAACTAAGATGAAAGGAACAGAATCTTACCAGGAACAAATGAAGCCGGGGCAATATTCACGAGATCAGAAATCGTTGTGACAGCAAAGAAAGGCTTGTGCAAGAATGGAAGATTAAAGACATTCCAAAAGAGAGATTGAAGCAATGGCAGATTCGAAGAGAAAAAAAGCTTCGGAGAGAGAAGAGCAAGAAAATCAGAATGAAAGAGTTGAAAAGAAAGAGGCAAGGAAAATTTGTTCAAAAAACGTGAAACGGCGGGCAAAAAATAGGGCATTTATTACGCCTAGAGCAACGCACGGCGTCAGACGGCGCAGAACGAATGACAGACAGCTTTCAGGCGCTCACAGACACGCCTCCAATGAAGAAAAACACGTGAAAGGAACGGTTAGATATGCTGACAGCTCATGCGCATGGAGGTACGTTCGAAACCTTGTTCTCCGAAGAGGAATACAGTCGGCTGGAAGTGGATTATTCTCGGCTAA